>OY728165.1:2021729627-2022287127 GCA_963277665.1 Viscum album
GTAGAACATCTCATGATAAAACCAGCAACATCTTTCTTCATACCTGGCCACCAGTACTGGCTGTGTAGATCTCGATACATCTTTGGGATTCCAGGATGAACTTCCCAAACTGAGGAATGAAAATATCGTATCATCTCCTCGCGTATGTCTACTGGCACCCATACGCATCCCTAGAAATGCATGATCTCATCCTTGCCCGCTGTCTATACAGGAAGAGGGTCCTCTCCTAACAAACTCTCCCGCAGGACTAAGACTTCTCAGTCTGATAGTTTCCTCATCCGTACCCGATCAATTAATGTATAGGTAACAACTACAGAATATAGAAAAGTCTGTCCTTGTCTGTCATGCACCTGCAGATGCATCTCCGAGAACAGATCCATAAGCTACCACTCACTACTGGCCTCCTGAACTGTCTGAATATGAGTTCTCCTACTCAACACATTTGCCACTGCATTGCCCGTTCTCGGCATATAGGCCGGCTCAAAATCAAAAGACTAAAGATACTCAACCCACCTACATTTTCTCATATTCAGATCATGCTAAGTGAAGATGTACTTGAGACACTTATGGTCGGTGAAAACCACAAAGTGCTCTCCTAGAAGGAAATGTATCTAACGGCGTAAGGCATGGACAACAGCTGCCAACTCCAGATTGTGCATCGAGTAGTTCCTCTCATGTGGCCTCAACTGCCAAGACCCATATGCAACGAATCCATCTCCCTGCATAAGCATATCTCCCAACCCGATACCTAAATAATCACAATAAACAATGTAGGTCTTGTCTGGCTCTGGAAAGACTAGTATCGGTGCTGATGTCAACCTTCCCTTCAGCTCCTAAAAGGTTGATTCGAAAGAATCTGACCATGAGAACTTTCCCCCTTCTTGGTGAGACCTATCAAAGGTGCTGCTAGGCATGAAAAGTCTTGAATAAAGCATCTGTAGTATCCAGCCAGCCCTAGAAAACTCCATACCTTAAAAATGTTCTTCGGCTGCTCCCAGGAAACTACAACTCTCACTTTCTCTGGGTCCATAGATACTCCTGCCTATGAGATGACGTGACCCAAGAAGTGAATCTGATCCATCCAAAATTGGCACTTAGATAGTTTAGCATAAAGCCTATGCTCTCTCAGTGTACTCAGAACGATCTCAAGATGGGTAGCAAGGTCGTGTCGAGTGTGAGAGTACACCAAGATATTGTCCATGAAGACCATGAAAAAGGAGTCCAAGTAAGGATGGAACACTCAGTTCATCAGTTCCATGAAAACTTTTGGCGCATTCGTGAGACCGAACGACATGACCATATACTCGTACAGACCATACCTACTCCTAAAGGCTATCCGAGGTATATATGATGGTCCAATGCGCAACTGATGATAATCGGACCTCAAATCGATCTTCAAGAACACCTGGGATCCTCGAAGATGATCGAAAAGGACATCAATCCTAGGAAAGGGATACTGGTTCTTGACCGTCAACTAGTTCAGCTTCTGATAATCCACACAGAGCCTAAAGGTACCATCTACCTTCTTTGAAAACATGGCAGGTGAACCACAAGGAGAAGTATTGGGTCAGATGAAACCCTTTGCCTGTAACTCCTCCAACTGCTTCTTGAGCTCCTGCAACTTAGGCGTAGCCATCCTATATGGAGGAATGGACATTGGTGCCACTCTTGGAAATAGCTCAATCGAGAAGTCTACCTCACGCTTCGGAGGAAAACCTGAAAAGTCCTCTAGAAATACATCTCTGAAATAATCCACCACTGGAGTAAAGTCCAACTGTGAAGTCCCCTGATAATCTAGATAAAGACTAGTAATCTGGGCCATCACCCTTCCTAGCCCATGATGCTCGAGTCCTGCCCGACTCACTCAGACATCCCATTCGCCTTCATAAAGAAAAGATTCACCCTCTGGTGAGATGAACCTCACCCTACGGTGATAACAGTCGACGAATGGCTAGAAGGGAACCAACCAGTCCATCCCGAAAATGACATCATAGCCTGTCATCTCTAGGACATAGAGATATCATAAGAAATGATAACCTGAAACTTTGAGAGGTCACTCTCTATAATAACGTACAGTATATGTCCTTGTCCCCAAAGGTGTGTCTAGGGTCAACGAGTCAGTAGAAGAAAAGATACAGAGCCCAAGGCTCTCCACAACATAAACATAGATGAAGCTATGCGTAGCACCAATGTTGAAAAGAGATGAAGATAAAACTAAGGCTACTAAAATCATACCTCGAACTGTAGAAGGTATGGGATCCTGCTCCTGATGGGTCTATTCCATGGCTAAAGACTGGCCTGCACCGCAGCCCTAAGACCCTTCCTGACCGCTCTAAGCTGATCCACCCTGCTGACGCTAAACGAATAATGGCTGACCGCCATGGCCTCAGCCTCCACCTTGGCTTGAATGGATGGAAGAACTCCAGGTCCCCAACTGGTGAGAAACTGGTGGTTCTGCTCTATAATGAGGAGTCATATAAGAACTCCCGTCACTAGCTGCTGGTGAGAAAACATGGAAGAAACACTGAATGTGACCCATCTTGCTGCAGAATCGGCACTCTATTGGGTCTCTCTGGCACTGCGGCCTTGTGTGCCCTGACCGACCACACTGGCAGCATATCACCTGGCTTCCTGACGATGCATCTCGCTTCCTCTGATCACCGCGCGTAGACTCCCTATGACACTTCTTGCTAAAATCTGGAGGAATACTAGCTCTGGAAGCAGAACCATCCTAGCTCGCAGCTCTGGAGTCTCTTAGATTGCGCTCCGCAATCAGTGCCTGGTTGAAGATGGAAGTGATGGAAGTCAACTGTAAGAGATTCACCTGCGAGCGGATCTCCCGCCTAAGACCATCCTCAAACTTCCTCGCTAAGAACATCTTATCCCCACCCCAGAGGGGTGTGAAACGTTGCAACTCGGTGAAACGAGAAGAGTACTCCATAACAGAAAGAGTACCCTGCTCTAAGCTCATGAACTCCCGAGATCGGTCGACCCTCAGGGTCTCCGGGTAGAAGTAGTCATAAAAGATGTGCTGAAACTCCTCCCATGCCATAACCTGCTGATGAACCACCTGTGAGATCACGTCCCACCACCTCTTGGAGGAGTCTCATAGCATATAGGTAGCGAGCTTGACCCACCTCTCTGGAGGCATCTCCAAATGCTCAAAGATGGTCAACATAGATTCCATCCACGACTCTGTAGCTTGAGGTCCTCCTTACCTCGAGAAAGTGGGATGATGCTACTGCTGGAAAACCCACATCAAGTCTACCATAGTCGTGGAAGGAGGTGGTGCTCCCTGAAAGGTCTACATCATCCTCATAATACCTTCCCTGAACTGCGCATCAGTGCCTGCAACTGGTATGATAGCTGGTGCCAAGGCTGGCCTAACCGAAGGATCGGCAAGAAGTCCCTGATCAGCCATATATGGCGTCTAATCACTACCTGACAATTGACGTACAACCATAGGACATCTTGGAGGCATAGCTATCAATGATAAAAACATACTTAGATTAGAAAAACAAGGACAACGAACAAAGGAGTACAAAATGAAAAAAGGAGAAGGAAACACACAAGATTTACAAAACCAGACTACATGACGTGTATAAAATCTACATGGCTTGTACTTGACTCTATTTCCCTGCCCGTGTCTCCTTGCACGGCTAACCCACACGGTCTTTGTAAACTGAGACTACACAGCATGTGCCTGGTGGACACGACGTGTAGTAAACAAGGTTTCAACAACCCGTGTTGTTGGCTACATGGCCGGCTACACGGATGAGACTACACGGCGTGTTCCGAACAAACACGATGTGTACTTGAAGACTTTTCCCGACACGTGTTGTTAGCGACATGGCCAAGTATATGGCTGACCCTTACACAGCGTGTTACGAACAAACACGGTGTGTATAGGAGAAGATAACACTGACCTGTGTTTCTCATGACACGGCCGGGTACCAAGAACAAGACTACACAATGTGTTTCTATCCAACACGGCGTGTTCTACTTGAGCTTCCCCGACCTGTGTTGTTAGTTACACAGCCAGTTACACGCTCACTACTACACGACATGTAACTACCATACACGGTGTGTTCCTAATAGTTTTCACAACCCATGTTTCTGCTCACATAGTCAAAGACACGGTTTAAAACTACACAACATGTATATATAATGTACACGCCGTGTATTCTGGGTTTTTCCGGGAAGTAGCTCTGAAACTGCACCGAAGCCCAGAAAACACTGAAAAAAAGGGCATGATGGTGACAAATTCTGATCAGTGAGGGCCCATACTCCCCACGAATCAATGTTTGTCATCCTATACAGTCATATACAAAGGATAAAAAGTCAATGATCCACCAATTTCTGATTCAAGAGGGCCCATAACACCTCAAGAACCAAGATTTGGTGTTCATTCAAGAAAATTACAATACAAACAGTCCTCTATCAAGAAGTAGAGATTTAATCAAAGCATCAATCACAACAACATGAAAAAATCTACATAAGTCTTTCACAACAACATGAAATCGCTAATGCACCCTAGATGGCATGGCCAGAATGCATGGCATGTGATTTCTAACAAGTTTCTATATGATGCATGAGATGGTATACCCTCATCTCATCGGGTTGCGATAGAAATAGAACCGGAATAGAAAAACAAAAACAAAACATGACATCTGAATCACTCTAGGTGAAATCATATCAACCGTAAATTTCAAAACCAGAAAACTGCAATAAACAAGGTAGTATGGCTTTTCCATGTACATGGGTTGGCTACTCCCAAGAACATCTTAACACCGAGTACCGAATCCATCCTATCCCTGGATAAAGGATCCAAATAGTAAAATAAGAGAAAAGAAATCCTATGATACCACTTGTAACGTCCCGGTTCCGGAAGCCACCTAGAGGTGCCCCGTACCCGGTTGGTCACATGGCCTCAAGCGCATTTCCCCAAACGCCAGAGGCTTCCAACTAGAAATTAGGGACTTGGGTGTGATTGTCAAAAAACTATTCCCTCATTGGCAGAGTACACATCGGAAGAGAAAAAAAATAACAAAAATAATAGAAGTAGTAGACATAGATACACGAGTAAATGATAAACAATGGGAGACTAACAAATAAACAGCTAGAGAAGAAATATATGTAAATGATGCATGATACATATATTTCTAGGAAAACGGCCAAACAATTCACAATGATGAATACAGTACTAATCCAAAGTATAAAAGAAAAATAGATGAGCGACTCCTCAGCATCGCAAGCGTCAGCTTGGTCCCATGCTCTCCATCTCCACAACAATCAAGAACCTGAAGTAGAAGGGTGCTTGCCCTTATCTATACCTTCAACAATATAATATGATTGGGCCCAAAAGCATGGAAAAAATAGGGTGTGAGATACAATACTAGTAGGAAATCACCCAAAGATCTCTTCCAAACAGTCAATGAATACAAGGCAAGTAAAAGTGCAAAAATCAGTAAATAGAAAAGCACACAGTAGCTACAATCCACAGTTCTAGAATATAAAGTACACAAGTAAACAACCAAGAACAAGTAGAAAACAGGTAACCCTCTAGGTAGCTCTCACAGCCTAACCCCTATGGTTCAACCTACAAGTACTAGAAACCCTCTAGGAGGCACACTCAGTCTGAACCCTCTGGTTCAGCTAAGAGTAGACTTTCTGAGGAAGCACTCACCGTCAATCCCCCCTATAGTCTCGTATCATACTAAAGGCTCTCTAGGTAAGCACTCAATGACTCATTCCCTCTATGGACCGCGTCGAGGAACTATAGACTCTCTGAGTAAGCACTCATCATCAATTCTCCCTATGGTCTCACATCGTATTAAAAGACACTCTGGAGAAGCTGTTACGTCCATTATCCCTATAGTCCACTACACTAGGTTCTCACAGTCCTATGTGAAATAAACATGCTCAGTGCACGCTTATCATCCCATGTAAACCTCAAGAACTACTTGGCTATAATTCTAAGGTACAATAGTATAATCGTATAACAACCCAACTATTTTACAACTAGGCATGGAAAATGAAAAAAAATACTTAATAAGAAAAACAAGCAAGTAAAAGCAAAATAATATAGTATGAATTATACAATTTTGAAAACAATTATCTCTACTCAAGAAATCAAGAAAAGAAGACAGACAACATGGGAAAACAGGAAACCCACAATTCCCCATTTAAGGGAATTGGTGGAATTTGCACAAACTATTCACAGACTTCCTACGGAAAGGCACAAGCCACATACCTGGATCCTTGGAGATCGATATACTAGAACCACATTGACTGATTCTCCCTTTAACGTCGTAGAGATGAGAAAATTCCCAAAACACTCAACCCATGTTATCTTGATAAGGAGGAGGAATTGGAAAACAAGGCTCAAGTATAAGGGAGAACTCATAGCTATGATTACAATGCAATAAACAGTGCTCGAATCAGAGAACGGATGGAGGAATGGTGGCTCGCCGAAGATCTGTGTATTCCTGATGCTCACAGACGAACTGGACCTAGAAGAAGACGTTTATCACGATCAGGCACAACCCCGGTCCATTTAATGAAAAAAAGAAAAGTACACGGCATGAGTACACAAAGTGTACTATGTCTTTCTGTACTCCACCAAAATTGGCCTCCATATCACCCCTACACACCGTGTGTGTGGCCTGAAAACGGCCAGAACACAGCTTTGAGTAGGAAAATAGTACACGACATGTACTCAGAAAGTACACAGTGTGTACATCAAAAATTTCCAGAAACTTGCATTTTTCTCAAAAACTCTAGAAAAAGGAACGACATACCTGAAACGAAGATACAGGTTCTTACAGAAATTATTGTAATCAGTTAATATCTCATTGTTCAACTTATTAATGAATGGATAAATTGTGGGAATGAAATTTTATGATCAAACTATAAAAAAATTAAATCTATGGAATACAATTGATAAATACAAAATTGAAATACTTACTCCCCTTTCAATTTCACTTTAAATTTGGCTACACAGGTTCTACCTATACCATACTCATAATGTGTATCATCTGTACTACTCTCTTTCATTATGTCTTGTAGTGTCTTGATGTTATTGAAAAATTAAAAACACCATTGAATGTATAGGAAATTTTCAATGAAATTTGAATTATTTGGGAGATAGTGAATATGCCAAAAATAAATAAATAAAATCCTAAAAACATAGTTTTCCTCCTAGAAGATCATTTTCTAACATCATTGGATTGACCTTACATTTTTTAGATTTAGCTTAGGTGATGGTATATTTTAAAATTTTTATCTTGTTGAGGTCCACAAATGGTCTCAATTATAGCTTGTCTATATAGGTTAGTCTATGTACTTCCTCTTCACAAAAAATTAATACTTCCAGCCTTTAACACTTACTTTATTTACATCAAACCAATCCACTAGTGCCTTTTTAAACCATAATAACTAAATAGAAAGTCATACACTATCCATACAGGTTGTGATTTTTCAAACATGGTAGAGTTGATTGATCTTTCAGTGTTTGTGGTATGACCTATTTACTTCCCTTTCTTATTTTTGGTTATTTTTTTACTTTGATTATCTGATTTCATGAAAATGGATAACTCATTTAGTTATTAAATTTCAGAAATATATTTAACTTCAAGTATTTTTTCTTCTCCCAACTCATTATAATCTCTTACATCACAATTCTTCATTTCATGATGGATATTTAAACTTACTTTATCACTACTGACTCTAATAAAGAGTTATCTAGTTTATACATCTATCTGCATTCTTGGAATCCAAAAATTGTATTCCCAAAATTATTTTAGTTCACACCTATTCCATATCCTGTACAAAGAAGTTGATAGGGAAGTATAATTTTCACCTTTGGTCAGAATTTCTTCAATCAGTACCCATGGAAATTTCACTATTGAGTCTGATAATTGAAGTGAAACTATTATGGGATTTAGTACTTCTAATCCTAGAATTATAAAGGTGGTTTATTACATAATATTAATTCTAGTACCTAAATCACATAATTCTTTCCCAAATGTATTAACCCCAAAAATGAAAAGAATTTAGAAACTAGATGGGTCTTGTTGCTACTTTGTTATGTCCTTTGAAATAAAGTTTGAACACTCCCATGTGAGCAGTATGGTTCCAATTTCCTACATCTTATTCTTATTTTCCACCATATATTTCATAATTTATTTATGTTATAATGTTTTTTGATCCTATAAAAAATTAATATTAGTATGTAATTTTTTAAAGTGATCCAAAAAATTTACCTTTTTGCATATTTTTTTTCTTTACTCTATCCATTATAGAAAAGGTATCCTCATATTATTCTTTGGTGGTTCTTATTGAGATTATTTCTCTTCATGTACTCCTTCACCACTCTTCCCAAACTTTTTAACTTCCTTTTTAGTTTTATGATCATGCATTCTTTTCCAACTTCATAGAGTTATGTCTTTTGAATCTTGCTATGGGTGTACTTTGAGGTATCCTGGCTGTACTCCTTTGTATATTTCTCTAAGTTTCTTATTTATCTATCCCACATGGAATTTTAGATCATAGAGTGTATTTTTTTGATATATCGATCCATCATTCACAACCTTTATTGATCCACTTTGATCATTTGAGTAGGCCATCAGTTGTTTGATAGCATCCCTAAGGGACATCATGATTGTAGCCCTTGTATCCTATAGTGTGGACTTGGCTCTACAATGACAGTCCTTACTATGCTTGAAATTCCATCCCTCTATGATGATACCCTTTTCCTAGTTTTTTTGAAAGGTAACTCTAAAAATTATTTTGACGCTTATAGTTAGCATAATTAACTTCTTCTAAAAACATACATAGAGGTTGTCATTGCTGGCCCATCACTATGTCCATTTTCTTTGTCTATGGTCCCATATTCACCTCTATCTAGGTATTTTTATTGAACATGTTGATGTTACTTCATTGTGTTCCCTTAGTCTACCATTAGAAGTTATTTCATGAAATCTCTTCCAGAATATTATAGCTCTCCTTTGGTAACTTCTTCATCAATTATCCTTTAGGTGAAAAATCTAAAATAAACATTTTTACCTACGAAATACCTTTTTAGAATGTTTATATTAGTATTAAGATATCTATACCATAATATGGGATTTTTCTAATTATATATTTAAAATTCTCCCACGAATTGTATAGAGATTTATCTTTAAGTCCATAAATGTTTAGAATATTTACTTGGATGTCTATAAATTTTGATAGAGGGAAGAAATGTAATGACCCAAAATTTTATCAATGAAAATTCCTCTTGATGTAATTTAATGTCTTATTATGTATAATGGTTATATAAAACATATGAAATTCCTTGGTTTTATGTTTTTGGATTTCAAAATACCATTATGAATTGATACAGTTTCTAATATAGTCGTTGAATAGTGATCAATTGATTAGTATAAATATAGGGCTTTAACAAATATAATTTACTCCGAAAATGGAATTGATGGTCTCATCCAGTAGAATTGATCCATATGAATCCCATTTGTCGGAGCTCAGAAAGGAGGTTGCATCATTAGGCTTCACTCTTGACCAAGCCCAAGCCAAGCTTCAACACATTAAGCTTGAACGAAACTGCCTATGGGAGAGGTGGAAGTTGATAGAGATTACCACCCAAGCGATGTTATTCAAGCCACCCCAAGAGTATGTAACCATCACACACCTCACCCTTAGGTCAAATGCAGGTTTTATAAGGGGTTATGTAACAATACCCTAGCACTAGTATTATGTTCATTAATTTTGTATAGAATAAATAATATACATTCATTTTATTATTGTTACTTTATAAATAGTTCTTAAAGCCCAAATAATAGTTTTAGTTAATATTAAATTAAGTAATATATTTTGATGAATTAATGTATTTTTGAATTTAATAATATTTTTAAAAAATATTATTTCTAAATTAATTTTAATTAAATACAAATGATCGTATAATTTTTATGAATACAATTGTTGTTTTTATTAAGGTTTTTAAAGCCGTTTTATCAAAACCCATGAATTTTCGATAAATGTATGTTTTTATTTTAAAAGTAAAAAATCAAATATTTATACAATTATTTATATAAAATGAATATAATTTTTGGAATCAGGACATCTAAATTATCCAACGCTGAATCTTTCATAATTTTCTGAGACAGTCAAATTTTTGGGTAAAAATTAAATACTGTTTAAATATATAATGTGTTTTATGACATCATAATGTCCCAATAGTGATGTAATAAAATACTATAAATTATATGTTCGGAAAATATGTGTTTTAACATTAAAATAATGTGATTTTAGTTTAGTTTTATTTATTTTACAAAGCTTTAGTAGACCCTCCAAGACTTATAAAACATTTAATCTTTTTAAATTGATTTCCTTAAGAGTGTGACTCAACTCCTCATAAAAAAGACCAATATTTTAATAATTCAGGCCATTTGAATTATAAAATAATATTTTACACTCCCATTTTTCAAAAATCATTGGAAAAAACCATGGGTTGTTTTTTGGTTTTGATTAGTTTTATGTGTGGTGTTGAAACCATAAATAATAAAGAATTCCCTCTCTTTTCCTATATAAACCCACCCAAGCTCCCACTTCCTCTTTATTAAAAGCCTTTGGATCTCGAACAAACTATTACTTAATCTCTATATAACCCTCCCAAGGAACCCCAATCTCCCAAGAAGCCTCTCATAAGCCTCTCCCAATCCTTTGGGACCACACTTTCAAGTAAGGGATTTCTTCCTCTCTTTTTTGTCCAAATTTGTTTATGTTATTATAACATTTTGTTTTCTATTATAAATTTTGGGGTATGATTTATCACCCCACCCATACTGACCTATTTATTTTTTTAATGATTAGATACCCCTTTCTCTCTCATTAATACCTCCCATGTACACCCATTACCATGCCAAAATTCCATAAGGAATTTCTCTCTCCTCATTTACATTCAAGCAATACTTTTGCATTTTGAATCTAAATTAAATTACTTATGTTGGGGAATGTATCTAAATGAAACCCTTATAGTACATTTCATGTAAATATTATGATACACCCATTTCTCTCTCATCAACCATATTTATGAATTCTTATGTCACGCCGTTATGCTGCTGAAATTGCACCGTGATTTTCCAAGCCAAAGTCATTGTGTAGTGAATACCATGCCCATTTCTCAATGAAGGGTATACAATTTTATTCACATTTTCTTATTGATAATAGAGTGTCATGTATGAATTACACATTCCTTTATTGTGTAAAAAATTATTATGTTTAATTAATCCATGTTGTATGATCTATGTGGAACACTTATGCATGAAATGAAATGATTAAGAAGGGTGTGCCCTGATAGTGCTCCAATGCATTGGGTAAAGATTACTATAATGATACTTCATGTGAAATGGGGGTTTAATCATGATAATTCATGTGCAATAGGGTTTTACTCATTCTCTAGGTTCAATTATCCTTGGATCATACTAATATCAAGTTAAATGTTGATGCCGCATTTCCATGTTATGATAATCATGCTATATCATGCCTTCATATTCATGCTTCTCTTATGCTCCATAGATATTCCTATTTCCTAAAATAAACTATATTCTTCATGTTATTCATTTTTTACTCCCTTATCGTACTTTATAGCTCACCCCTTTCTTATGCTTGTCTTCAGGTTATCCCATTCAATGTTATGTAAGAAGGAATGTTCTGGTCATGTAAAATAAGTTTCCAATAAATATGTTATGTTTTGTGTTATAAGTGGTTATGTAATGTTCCTAACCCAAAATACACTATAACTATAGATATTATAGTTTTTATTAAGTGAAATTTTATTTAATAAATAATTATTATTTGTGAAATAAAGAGAAAGGTTGTTATAGTTGGTATCAAAGGATAGGTTTAGTAATTTTTTGGATTAAGATTAGAAAACCCCAGTGAAAGACATAAGGATAAGTCTAAGAATAATAAAACATCCCTAAATTTTGGTGAGTATTGAGTATGTGGTTTATCAATAAAATACATCCCTGTATGGATACATGTAAGTAGATGTGGCTCTGGCATAGATGTATCTAGGGGTAAAACCCGAAAGCACCGCATTGAGCTAGACTCGAATGATAACCGGTGCACAACAACAGGACTTGCTGCACTATTGGTTAAGAAACTCCAAGGGGATATGCTTTGGTAAATTCATAAGCGTAGTATGAACCATTATTAAGGGAATAAAACAATTCACTTAGGAATATATGTTGGGAAGTAGATCATGGAAAACATAGATTAAAACCTATAAGTTCATAAGTTAAGGAAATAAAAGTAATTTATTATTCCTCTTTTTTTGTCTTTGGATTTCCCACTATGTGTTACCCCTAAATTTCCTTTTAGTCCAGCCAATGGACGATAATAGGAGGACTGGAGCTAACAACCAATGAGATGATCAATTTGATGACTATTCTAATGAGATGCCCAATCTGATGGGAGTGAGAATCATGAAATTTGTCATGATACTCTCTCAGTTAACTCATTTTTTGTAAAGAAACATGGGTCTAGAGTAATGTTTAACCCCCCCTAAGAAAGAAAAAGTTGCAATCGAGAGCTTCATGAGACAAATTCCTCCTTCTTTTAATGGATCATATGATCCCTCAATCACCTAAAAATGGATCCACTCCATTGAGAAGATCATCTTCATCCTTCAATGTTCTAAACAATAAAAGGTACTTCTGGCTGCTTATCGTATGGATGGTGACTCTGATCAATGGTTAAAATTTATCGAAGATATAAAGCTTGAGAAGGATATAGAGGCATTGTAATGGAAGGATTTCCAGAAAATATTTTTCAAAAAATATATTCCGCACACCCTACAACTTAAGATGGAAAGGGAATTCCTTTACCTCAAGGAAAAAGACGAAGAATCTATCACAATGTATGAGGAAAACTCGACAAGGCATGCATGATATGCCTTTGGATTTTTAATTACCCCTGAATAAAAGGTTGACCACTTCTTTTTTGGGATGAATCCTAGCTTATGGAAATCCATTGAGATCTGTGACTTCAAGAGATATGAAGAAATTGTACGATGTTCTCTCGAAGTCGAAATAGAGATCAACAAATCTTAGGGGTATCATAGGGATAAGAAGCATAAGGTGGAATTTAATTCTATTTGTCCAATAGATAAATACAACACTATTAAGAATACTCAGCACACCACCTTCCAATGGTGTGGAAAGAAGCACCCCAGAAATTTACTAAAGGGGACAAGTAAATGCTTTAGGTATGGAAGAGAAGCGCACCAGGCCATTAACATCGGATAGGAAAAACCCGAGACTATGACAGAGGAGAGTAATTCTCCATTATGCCCTCAACACATTGTTCATTACTTCAACTACAAAAAACCAGGGCACTTTGTAAACTAGTTCCCTAAGATAATGGTTTTTGGAGGCAACTACCATCCTCCAAGGCAGCAAGGTTGAAATTTTTTCATCTCTGCCGCCGAAGTGAACCCTGAAAATGAAGTGGTGATAGGTACACCAGTTATTCATTCAATAATAGTGAATATACTTTCTAATTATGGTTCTACACATTCTTTTATATCCCAAAATCTTGGTAGAACAATCCCAACACCCCCAAAAATCATGGATGTAAAGATGTTGGTGAGTAGGGAAAATGGGGAAATCGTTGCTTCCCTTGAATATAACTCATCCCCTGTCATAATTTGTGGATTTAACTTCCCATAGAACCTCGTCATACTACCTATGGAGGAATTTGATTCAATTCTTGGCATGTATTGGTTTTCTGTATATAGATCCATCCTAAATTTCCGTGAGAGGGAAATCACTCTCCATATGGAGAATCGACCCCCGATTCTATATATGTTAAAGTAAAAGGATGAATATTACTTAGCACGATCATCTCAAGCATGTATATTACTTCCCCATGAGCACACATATCTAGATCAGATGACTGAGTCTAAGGATGAAACCATCCTTGAAGACATGCCTATTGTGAGAGAATTCAGTGAAGTGTTTCCTGAGGAATTACTTGGTATTCCTCCTAGAAGAGATGTTGAATTCTTAATTGATCTTATACATGGGGAATTACCAATATCAAAGAATATATATTGAATGGATGTTGTGGAGTTTGTGGTGTTAATGAAATAACTACAGGAGAATCTGGATAAAGGGTTTATACGCCCAAGTGCTTCACCATTGGGTGCACCAGTCGTCTTCTTCATGAATAATGATGGGTCAATGCCCCTTTGTCTTGATTATTGTGAGCTCAACAAAATCACAATGAAGAACAAGTATCCTCTCCCATGAATTGATGATTTTTTAAATCAACTACATAGATAAAAATACTTCTCTTAGGTGGATCTATAGTCAGGATATTATCAAGTTAGGTTGAAGAAGGAGGATACCCCCAATACTACTACTCATACAAGAAACATGCACTAAGAATTCATAGTAATGCATTTTGGACTCATCAATGCTCTAACAATATTCATGTACTTGATTAATATAGTCTTTAGAGATTACCTTGACAAATTTGGGGTAGTATTTATAGATGATATTCTAATATAATCAAAGAACCAAGGTGGAGGATGAGGAGCATATAATCACTGTACTAGAGACATTTAAAAAGGATAAGTTCTATGCAAAGTATATCTAGTGTGAGTTGGGGTTGAAGGAGGTATCATTTTCGGGTCATATCATCACAAGAAATGGGATATCTATGGATCCTTCCAAGATAGCTGCAATTGAGGGATAGTCAAGGCCAACATCAACAATAGATAACCATAGTTTCCTAGGGTTAGATAGATATTATAGCTGATTTTGAGAAATTTATCACGATTTTCAATCCCTCTTACCAAGCTAAATCATAAGGGATTCAAGTTTTCTTGTAGTGATGAATCCGAAGAGAGCTTCAAGGAGTTTAAAAGGAGGATTATCACATCACCCATTCTCACACTACCCACAATTGGAGAACTTTATGTGGTATTTAGTGATGCTTTGAATAGGGTCTTGGGTTTTATGTTAATGAAAAATGACAATGTAATTGCCTATGCTTCAAGGCAATTGAAATTTCATGAGAAAAAATATCCAACACATGATCTAGTGTTGGAAGCAGTGATCTTAACTTTAAAAGTTTTGTGAAATGACATCTTTTGGTAGAAGTATGAAATATATACGAACCTAAAAAGCTTCAAGTATATATTTACAAGGAAACAGTTGAAAATGCTCCAACAAATATGGTTAGAGCTGATCAAAGACTATGAATGCTCAATCCATTATCACCCTGGGAAATCAAACAAGGAGGTAGATGAACTATGTTGAAAGGACCCTAAAATTATATCATTGATGAGAATTAAAAAGAATCCAATCTTATTAGATTTGATGAAGATAGAAATGGTAATCATAAATAAGGGAACATAATCAATCCTTTCACAAATTATTGCTCAACCGTCTCTTTTGTAAAGGTTAAGGGATGATCAAAAGGATGATGTGAGAATTTAGAAGAGAGTGGAAACTATCATAAAAGGGAAATCCTTGGAGTTCAATATTAATTAAGAATTAATTGGGAGAATTGGGAGATGACTATGTATTCCATCAAGTCTAGTGTTAAAGAATGAACTTTTGGATGATGCACATAGTTTGAATTTCTCTATTCACCCAGGAAACACAAAGATGTATAAAGATCTCAAAGAGAATTACTGGTGAGATAATATGAAGAAGGAGATCACTGAGTATACATAAAAGTGTCTGTTATGTCAACAAGTGAAGGCTCAGAGGCAGAAGTCTATGGGGATGATGCAACTATTTCCTATACCAGCATGGAAATGGGAGAAAATCACCATATAATTTGTCATAGGAATTCTGAAGACATCCCAAGGAAACAATTCTATTTGGGTTTTTGTGATTCGTCTTTCAAAGATTCCACACTTCATTTAAATTTGGGAGGATTTCTCATTGGATCAACTGGAATGGATATACATTAGATATGTAGTAAGTCTGCATTGAGTACCACTATCAATTGTATTCGATCGAGATCCAATATTCACCTCTATGTTTTGGAAGAGTCTTCAACTTGCTCTAGATACTGAGATGAACTTTAGTAAGACTTATCAACCTCAAAATGATGGCCAATATGAGTGTACTATCCAAAAACTATAGTACATGTTGGGAGTATGCTCAATGGACTTAAAAGGTGGATGGGATCAACATCTTTTTCTAGTTGATTTCTCTTACAACAATAGTTTCCACTCAAGCATCTAAATGGATCCTTATGAATACCTTTATGGGAAGAGGTTCAGAACACCGACATGTTGGGATGAAGTTGGAGAGAAAAAACTCCTAGGTCTAGAAATGGTTTAATAAATGGGGGTGAAGGTTAATACCATCTAGTAGCACATTAATGATGCTCAGAGTTGAAAAAAGATCTATGTTGATAATCATCGATGATACCTAGAGTTTGATGACAGAGATATGATATTCATCCGCATATCAAAGTGGAAGTGAGTTATGATATTTGGGAAGAAGGGAATGCTTATTCCAAGGTACGTCATCCCTTTTGAGATCCTTGATCACATTGGAGTCGTGGCCTATCGACTAGCACTCCCATCGAACCTATCTCAAGTACATGATGTATTCCATTTATCACTCTTGAGGAAGTACATACTTGGCCCTTCACATGTACTCAATCCAGTAGTGGTACCATTGGAGAATGACCTCTCCAATGAAGAGAAGGTGGTTAAGATCTTAGATCATAGGGAAAAGTTCTAAAAAATATGATAATGTCCCTTGTAAAGGTGTTGTCGTGTAAACACAAGTTTGAAGAATAAATGTGGGAATCAGAGGAAGTGATGAAGAAAAGTTACCCACATCTTTTTTATTGTGGGAAAAGGAAAATTCGGGGGAGAATTTTCTTAAGGGGGAAGATTGTAATGACCCAAAATTTTATCAATGAAAATTCCTCATAATGTAATTTAATGTCTTATTATGTGAAATGGTTATATAAAAGATATTCACTTCCTTGGTTTTACGTTTTTGGATTTCAAAATACAATTAAGAATTGTTACCATTTCAAATATAGCCATTTAACAGTGATCAATTGATTAGTATAAATATTGGGAATTAAAAAATCCAATTTAGTCAGACAAAGGAAGTGATGACCTCATCTAGTAGAATTTCTCCATACGAATACCATTTGTCAGAGCTCATAAAGGAGGTGGAATCATTGGGCTTCAATCTTGACCAATCCTAAGATGAGCTTCAACACATTAAGCTCGAACAAAACGTTTTACGGGAGAAGTGGATGTTGATAGAGATTATCACCCGAGAGATATTATCCAAGCCACCCCAAGAGTCTATCACCATCACACACCTTACCCTTAGGTCATTTGTGGGTGTTATAAGGGGTTATGTGACAAGACCCTAGAACTATGATTATGTGCTTTATTTTTTGTATATAATAAATAATATACATTCATTTTTTTGTTGTCACTTTGTAAATTTTTTTTAAAGAACAAATATTATTTTTAGTTAATATTAAATTAAGAAATATATTTTGATTAATTAATAGATTTTTGAATTAAATAATATTTTACTAAATATTATTACTAAATTACTTTTTTATAAATATAAATTATTTTATTAATATTCTGAATTCAGTTGTGATTTTTTTAAGGTTTGAAAGCCATTTTTTTCAAAACCCATGAATTTTCGATAAATGTTGGTTTTTATTTTAAAAGTAAAAAATAACATGTTTATAAAATTATTTTGATAAAATGAATATTTTATTTGGAATCAAGACATTGAAATTATCTAATGATGGAATTTTTCATAATTTTTAGAGACAATTGATTTTTTGGGTAAAAATTATATACCATTTAATTATATAATGTGTTTTATGACATCATGATGACCCAATAGTGATGTAATAAAATAATATAAATTATATTTTTGGCTAATATTTGTTTTACCATTAAAATAATGTTATTTTAAGTTTGTTTTATTTATTTTAAAAAGATTTAGTGGACCCTCCAAAACTTATAAAACATTTTATCTTTTTAAATTGATTTCTTTGAGAGTGTGACTAACATCCAAATAAGCAAGAATAATAGTTTAAGAAGTTCATATATTGTCCTTATAAGTTATTTTTTTAAACTTTCCTTTAGAAAAAACTAGGGGAAAAACATGGGTAGGTTTGTGGTTTTGATTAGTTTAATGTGTGGTGTCCAGAACCTAAATAATAAAGGATTTCCTCTCCTCTCCTATATAAACCAAACCGAGCCCCCACCTACTCTTCACTAAAAGACTTTGAATATTGAAAAATCTCTTACCTCATATCTCTATTATCTTCCCAAGGTTCCCCAAACTCCCAGTGTGATTCTCTCAAGCCTCTCCCAAGCCTTTGGGATCACACTTCCAAGTAATGGATTTATTCCTTTCTCTTTTTTTTCCAAATTCCATTATGTTATTATACAATTTTTTTCAATTAAAAATGATGGGGTATGATTATGGACCTCCAAAATTCTTTACACTTTATTTTTTATTGATAATATACGCCTTTATCTCTCATTAATACCTTCCATTTACACCCGTTACCATGCCAAAATTCAGTAAGGAATTTCTCTCTCCTCATTAACATTCAAGAAATTCTTTTGTATTATGAATCTAAATTCCATTACTTATGTTGGTACATGTATATATATGAAACCTTAATATAAATTTCATGTAAATATTATGAGACACCACTTTATCTCTCATTAACCATTTTTATGAATTCTTATGTCACATCATTATACTGCCGAAATTGCACCGTGATTTTCCAAGCCATAGTCATTGTGTAGTGAATACCATGCCCTTTTCTCTATCAAGGGTATTCACCTTTATGCACAATTTTTTTATTGATTATATAATATAATGTAAAAATTCTACATTCCTTTATCTTGTAATAAATTATTATGTTTAATGAATCCATATTGTATGATCTATGTAGCACACATATGCATTAAATGAAATGATTAAGATGAGTGTGCCCTGATAGCTCTATAATGCATTGGGTAAATATTAGTATCATGTAACGTCAAGTGAAATGAGGGTTTACTTAATCTAAATAAAGTTCAATTATGGTTTAATCATGATCCATGTGCAATTAAACTTGGCTCATTCTAATATCATGTAAAATGTTGATGCCACATTTCCATGTGATGATAATAATGTTATATCATGACTTTATGTTCATGTTTCTCTTGTGCTCCATTGATATGCCTATTGCCTAACATGTACTATATTCTTCATATTTTAAATTTTTGACTCCCTTACTGGGCTTTATAGCTCACCCTTTTTTATGCATGTCCTCAGGTTATCCCATGAAATGTTAAGTATGAAATAATGTTGTGGTTATGTAAAAGAAGTTTTCTGTAAAGATGTTTTTTTTTGTGTTCTAAGTTGTTATGTAATTTCTGATCCCCAAGGACAATATAAATCTCGATATTATGGGTTGAATAAAGTGAATTTTTATGTAATAAATCATCTTTATGTGTGAAATAATGTGTAGGGTTGTTATAAGAAACGAGTAAGAAAGTTTCTTTCCATCTCATCCCATATAGTTATGGAATGTTATGTTAAGATTTGGATCCATTATTGAGCTCAATATCATAAAGAGAATTGGAAGACTCAAATCCTTACCATGTAAATTGAGACATTCCATAATTGGAATATGTTTCATATCTTAAGGAAACTAAGTGTATTCTTATTTGGATATTTGTGGGGATATTCTGAAAAGTGTATTATATTTGAGTTCATGTGGATGAGAACAAGTTTGATCTCAAAGTGATTTTGTAAAAATAGTGACATCAGGATGCTCAGTTGCAATCTTGTTCTCGATGTCCTTCTGTAATAAATGAAATTATGTACCCATGGGTCTCTCTGTAAAGATCCAACAATAGATAATTATTATTCCTCACCTGCCATGGTTGTACTGACTTTACTTGTTGGGTTTGTTTTAAAATCAGGATTGATTTGGATGATGCATTTTCCTTTTTCTTAAGTGTTATAGTTGTTCATTTAATGAAATAAAATCTTTAGATTACTTCAAAAAAATACCCTGGCATAAAAAGAAAAATTAAATAGAACAATGACAATTTTTAAAACCTAAAAATAAAATTTCAACCATCCCTAGAAACAATTCCAATTTTGAGCACTTATAGGGCACCGTTAATTCCCTATAGGTATAAACAAAATAAAAATTTATAATAATCCGAAAATTACAAATAATGAATTAAAATTTAGTATAAAACAAGTTAAGGTTGAACCCACAAAGATGATGAAATTATATTTTTAGGTTTTCAATAGAAAATAATTAAATTAATTCATTTGAATAAGATTTCTAAAAAGAATATTTTGTTGTGAAAGAAATTTGATGAAAGAGAGATAAAAAAGTAGATTGGTTGTTTGGAAATTAATTCAAAAATGTATATTAATGTTTTTTAGATTTCATGGTTTAAATTAAATTAGATAATGAAAATTAAGTGGATGCTTAATATTGGTGTTAGAGTCAGGATGATGAGAATTCGATGGTTGGGGTATCCCCTCCTTAGTTTAAAAATACCATATTTCACTTCTCCTAGTAATTTATTGTTTTAATGCACTATGTTTAACCTGATACCATATTCAAACCTAATCACCCTAAATATGATAATGGTCATGCCTAATTTAGGTTCATTAACTATACAATTGAAAAACACTTTTTAGATTCATTAATCAATGGTTATGATTTATGAAGAAGAAAAAAATTGGAATCTATAAATTGAAATTATGTAAACCCTAATACATGAATTTAATAATGAAAATAATATATAAAATAACCTTTACCCTTTATTTAAATTACCTTTAAATAAGGTAGGAATTATCCTCTCATTATTGTAATGTGGTATTAAGAGGGAAAGTTAAAACAAAAAGAAATACTGAAAGAAAACAATAGAATAATGTTAGAGAACTCTGCACAACACAACTTATCAACCCATTATTTGGTCTCCTGATTGATCTATGGTAGAAACACAACAAATGTCTATTTATAAGCTTTCAATGAAATCAGGTTTAGTTTAATTCATTATATATGTGGTGTTTAACAAGTTTTGGGTCAACCCCTGGTGTTGAGTTGAAGTCCAAGTTCACGATTGAGGTCTTCCATTAAAAATCCTATCAAAGTATTATTTACTAAAAATTGTTGGGATGATTTACAGTGTGAAATAGGTTTTTATGTCATAAAATTTGTGACCATTTCTCCTTTTCTACACTTTTACACCCTAAATTCACTTTCTGGGCCATGAATCCATTTTTAGGGAATGTATTCAATTTTTACATCATGAACTCACACTATGTTCACTTTTCAGGTCCTAAATTCTTTTTCAATAGTTTTATCCTATTTCATCCCACTTATTTCGTTCCAACACTCAAAATATTCATATGACCATAATTCATTATGGAAAACCATATTTAAAGTAAATATAGATAGTTTTTTCTTGCTTTACTCATTTTACATAAAACACTATATCCTTCTATATAGAAACCCTCTTTTTTATTACATAAACATTTCATTACATGGAACAAAACCCTATATATTTTAAATTTTAGTTTCTTGGAAATGAGAAACATAATACATAAAAACATAAATCATTATTATAAATCCAATTGAAATAAATTTTCATGTGTTCTTCCTAGGCTACTTTTACCATATCTCATATGTTGGAGATATAAATTAATGGAAAGGGGTGAGTATATAGCCCAGTAAGGGAATAAGTAAGGGAGACATATAGCATGTGATCATGAGGAATACCAATAAGAACATGAGGCATAACAATATGGAATGAAAAATATAACATGGGCCATATCCTATTAAAATTAACATGAATCATAACATGGAATTGTGGATACAATATAAAAATTATAAATTCATAAGCATATCATCATGGTTTATCACCATGGTGTCATAAGTGAAATTTACCAAAGTTATTCACTAGGGTATCATAAAAAATTTCATATATAGAGATAAAATTATTTACCCAATGCACTATATCACTATAATGGTGAAAACTTCATATTTATTAACTGTATGTGCGACACATTGATTGTAAAAAAACATTTTTTCTGTAACCGGTGGTGAATAAAGTATGGGTTTCATATAAAATAACTGAGTATATATATCCTTAATGGCTTGAACATAAAATCATTTTTAACCCATGAAATAGAAATTGGGTTTTATAAGTAAAACCCAAAATAAATAAATTATATTAAAATCTTGGTGAATAACCGTGGATAAATAAATGGTTTGGGTATTCACGATATAAGAATTTATTATGTAAAAGATATAAATTGAGAGGTAAATTCGACATCTTGGTAGGTATAAAATATGGATTTAGAAAAGGGTTAAATGATATAGAATGAAGGTATATTATTGATAAAAAATTATTTTAAAAGTTAGTGAATGATCAAAAGAATAAGAAAAGAAAGTAACATGCTCCTTAGAAGATGTACACAAAAAGAATTACTTGAATGGAAAAGATGATGTTGAGAATTCCCTTACCATGAAGAGTTATTCCTGAAAATTGATTATAGAACCTTGTGGGATTAAGGACACCTTAATGGGAGTACTTGGTAAGAAACAAGATCATAAAATTGTGGATAATATATTTGGAGTGAAGGGGAGGGGTGAAATGGGTGGTTATTTATACAAAAAGTGGTGGAATTTTTTATTAATTTCCATATATAGGTATTCAAAATCAAGGATGTGGAAAATGAAAAACCATTGAATTACCCATGGTATTTTATCACGATTTTGGAAATTTGATTCATATATTATGATATTTTAATACATTATAACCTAAAAAAATTTAATACTCTTTTGTACATGAAAAGATAAGTTTTTTATAGAATAATTTTTTTAAAATCAAAATTCCATTTTATACTTTGGAAAGTCACTTATAGGTTTGGAAATTGATTAAAATAAATTAAAATACTTAATTTTAATAAAATAAAACATTTTAGGTCATTAATTTTGTTTAATTTATTATTACATCATTATGATATAAATATGAATTCATAAAACAAAATGAAAACTGAACACTGTATTTTTAATATTCATTAAAAAATAATGTATTTTAGAAAATTGTAAAAAATTCACCATAACCTAATTTCAACATTCTGATTTAAAATAAAATATTTATTTTATCAAATTAATTTTCAAAATATTATAATCCTTACCTTTAAATATAAATATCTTTATTTATTGGAAAATAGTAGTTTTTAGGTCGTAGTCAAATTTATGACCCTTATAAAAATTTCCTAGGACATTATAAAATTATTTTATCATTTATATTTAAATAAGATTGTTTTAAAATAAAATTTAATGTATTATTTATTATATATGAGTTTACTATCAAATTTTATATGTGTTTTAAAAAATAAAAATATTTTTTATTCTTTTCCAACAAAAAAATTGATCAAATTCATCTTTTTAAACATATATTTTTATGAAAATAAATTATTAAAATATAATTAGTGGAATAAAAATTTAATTTATACAAGGTAAATTAACATTTATGAATGTAAGTTTTGGATACATAACCTTTTATTACACCTACATATTCTATATGGGAAAGGTGTGTGATGGTGGTAGTTTCATGGGGTGTCTCAGCTAACATTGACCAAGTGGTAATATCCAATAACATGAAATTATCCCCTAGATGATTTCATTCAATCCTAAATTGTTTAAGATCAGTTTGGGATTGGTCAATGGAAAACCCAAGTTGTTCCATTTCCCTCCCATGTTCTAACAAAAGGGGTTCAAATGACATGAATCTTCTAGTTGAGGCCACTACTTCTCCATTTTCATCAATTATTCTTTGTTATTAGTACTTATAAAGACTGATTATAATGGTAAAATTATTACTCATGGGTATAGTTTCCAATGGTCAGATTGACCAACATTTATATTGAACAAAAATCACATTTGACCAACGACTACATAACAATCGAATCCCAATGGTAACAATTCCCTTTATACCATATAAATACCACTTCATTATTTCAATAAGTATTCACTATAATTCATCCCAAGGTTATAAATTTTCATTTTATAAGATGTTTATTGGTTTAGTAATATTTTGTTTCATTTAAATAGTTTTTTCCTTGGGGTGATGATTCCAATAGATTAGGGTGATTCATATTTTTCCATTTTAGCTTTTCTATTTTATATTTTTGTCCAGTTGTAATGTTTTTAATTTTTATGTTTTTTAGATAACTAATGCAATGATCTTTATTAATGAAATAAAATTTTGTTGGTTTCTATATATTTTGTACATTTATAATATTATATAATATATAACACACATATATTCAAGAACCAAAAATCATTGAAAATGCATGGTCATTACATTCTTCCACCTCTATAAATTTCATCCCAGAAATATCAACTCATATTATTGGTTAAGAATAGGTGAGGGTACTTATATTTTATTGTTTCCTCCGGTTCCCATGTCTCCTATTCATACTTATGGTTCATCTATAACACTTTGACAAGGTGAGTTTTCTTATTACATAAAACCTTGTCTCTATGGTCTAAGATCTCCACTAGCTGCTCCTCATAAGAGAGATCATTATCTAGTTGTACCACCTCTAGATTTAGTACATGTGAGGGGTAATGTGTGTATTTACTAAGGAGGGATATGTTAAATACATCATGAAATTGAGCCATTTTTTGGGGAATTTCTATCTGTTAAGACACAACTCTAATGCAGTCAAGGATTTTAAAGGGGCCAATGTACCTAGGGATAAGCTTCCATTTCTTTTGAAATCATGTGAATCTATTCTATAGTGATATCCAAAGAAAAAATTGTCACCAACATCAAAATTCATGTCAATTAGACAGTTGTTATCATAGATCTCATTACAACTCTGAGAAGCCTTTATATGTTGTTAGAAGGAATGAAAATATTATATCATCTCATATACAGGATAGAGACCAAGTAGCTTTGTCTCACTAACTTCATCCCAACATGTAGTAGTTATAAAAATAATTCCATATAGTTCTTCATATAGTGGCATTTAAATACTCATATAGAATATGTTTTTGTATGCGAACTAAACTAATGGGAGCTATTGATCCCATCCACCATTAATTTTTTTAGAATTTTCTCACCATGTCCTTAAGTGTCTGAATAATTTTTTCATATTAGCCATCAATTTAGGGGTGATAGGCCATACTTAAATTCAATTTAGTATTTATATCATGTTTAATAATTCACTATTATTTAGATGTGATCTTGGGTCACAATAAAAAACAATTGAAAGAGGCTCCCCATGTAGCCTCACCACTTCCTTTAAATATATCTTGGTAATTTGGTTAAGAGAGAAATATTCCCAAATAGTAACGAAATGGGTAGTCTTAGTGTGTCAATCCACTATAACCCATATCTCATTTTTTCCGTTAGATGTTCTTAGGAGACCAATGATGATGTCCATAGTGATATTTTCCCAGTTCCATGTCGGTATTGGTAGTGGTTTCAATAACCCTTGAGGATGTTGTCACTTTTCTTTCACTTGTTTACACACCAAGAACCTTATAGTGTATTTAGCAATATCAATTTTCATATTATCCCACAAATAATGATAAAGAAGGTCCCTATACAATTTAGTGTTTCTAAGATTTATAAATAATGTAGATATATGAGATTCATCCATCAAATCATTCTTTCTATATAGGATATATGGGAAACATATCCTTGTATGAAATTTCAGTTCAACTTCTTGATCAACATTGAACTTAGAAAACTTCTCATTATTCATATCCACTATATTATTTTATATCTAAAGATCTTCTCATTGAGATCTCATGATCTTCTCTTGTAATAATTGTTGATAAATCATTTGGGATAAGATTTATGATTACCCTTACCTTATAATTACCATGTCTAACGACTCTAGGTACTTGATTAGTGGATATCCTTGAAACCACGTCATTTCTAGAACAACAAGGTCTTTCCTAGTTAAATCATCAATGAATTTATTTTCTCTTTCGGGGTGATAATGAATTGAACAGTCTTAGTCCTCAAGAATATCCAACAATATCATTTGTCACATTTTCAATTCCTTTTGTGTGTATATATACTTCAAACATTGTTGGTCGATGCATATATCAAATTTATTCTCATAAATATTGATCTTCCATATATTTAGAGAATAATGACTGCAACTAACTCGAAGTCTTGAATAGGATAATTCTTCTCATCAAGCATTGACTGTCAAGATGCATAAGCGATCACCTTGTCATTTTTCATGCGGAAGCACCTGATATCATTCCTAGATACATCACTTTAAATAAAAAATACTTCTTCAAAAGATGGTAGAATTAATAAATGTGTAGTAACCAATCTTTTCTTTAGTTCCTTGAAACCTTCTGCACACCCCTTTTTATAGATGAACTTAACTCTTTTTTGAGCTAACTTGGTTAGCAGATTATTAAGTCTTGAAAAGTTTCTAAAAAACCTCATATAATATCATGCTAGGCCAATGAAACTATGAATCTCAGTTACTATTATAGGATGAGGCCACTCCTCTAAAACATTTTTCTTTCTGGGGTCAAATAAGATCTCTTCATTGGTAATAAGTTCCCCAATAATGAAACATTTTATAATCAGAATTCACATTTTCTAAATTTTCTAAAAAAACTTAACCTTCCTCAACGTTTTCAATATATCCCACAGATGACCCTCATACTTTTCAAGAATATTGGAATATCTCATAATATTATCAATAAAAACTATCATGAATTTATCAAGGCATTCCTTAGATATTATATTAATCAAATCCATAAATATGATTGACACATTAGTCAAACCAATAGGCATAGAAACAAAATCATAATTCCCCAATCTTGTTTAGAAGGCAGTATTTAGAATGCCGCCTTTCTTCATCTCCAAATTATGATAGCCATATTAGAGGTCAATATTAGAGAAGAACTGATCCCAATAGATCAATGAAAATAAATCACAAATCATTGGGAGAGGGTACTTGTTATTTACTGTGATCCGTTTAATTTCTTTATAAGTAATGCATAGTCACATTGATCCATCCTTATTCTTTTTAAGGAGAATAGTTTCTCCCCAAGGAGATGCACATGTTTAGATAAATACCTTCTCTGAAATAACTTGATGTTGTTTTTTAAATTACTCTAACTCCACTTTTTCCACTCTATACGAGGTCTTTGATATCGTCTTGGAGCCAGGTATGAGTTCAATGGACAAATATACTGTAATGCCCCGACCCCAGTTACCCAAAGTCGGTGAATTGTTATAATACATTGGCATGATTACAAGGAATCAAGTCCCGAAGGACCGATCAGTTTAGCAGTCTTGGAAAAATAGACCACATACATGAATGTTACATTTTCACTTTAAGACGTACAAAACAACATAAATAATCTTTTTGAACGCCATTATTCCCTTGGCTTAACCCTGCATATCAATCACATTACACTTCTTGGAATCCTGGGAAAAATAAAACATAGAAAGGGGTGAGCTCAAATGCTCATTAAGGGTAAGAAATACAGCGGAAACATTCCAAAATAAGCATAAACATTTAAGGCAATGTATAAAACTAAAACAAAAGCCTTTTAAACTTGAACTTCAGCATAATATGGCAGAAATAAAATAAAATATTTCTATTTACTTAATCACATGGATATTCTACTAATCGATTAATCACATGTAATATCACTAACCACTTTAATAATGATGGAATGCATAATTCCAGACTATCATAACCACATAGCCAAGGCCTCATGCCAAGGCTACAAATAATATTTTGTCAAGGCCTTCTGCCAAGACACTAGTTTTTCTCATGAGACCTACCGATGCATCGAGGAGCTATAGCGGGCTCCACCCATCACTTACTAAGTCCAATGCATTCTAATATGTAAAGGTTTAAGCACAACATAAACATTCGTATTAAAACTAGCATACAAAATGTCAATACTTTCTCCATAAACGACGAATGGTATAAAAATAACACATCCACCGTAACACATATCACAAAAACTTCAATACAATACAAAAGTTTTGTATCATAATAAATCATCTTCAAAGGAGCTTAAAATACATCAATGGATATTGACATAGATGAAATCAAAACTATTTGAGAAAAATATCTCTTTTCTCGAAATCATTGAAAAGTCACACATTTATAAAGGAAGTAATTTAAAAGAGATTTTTGAATCAAAGTGTCCCATACCACTTTGAAAATTTTGAAAAGAAATATCATTTCAAAACATTCATGTCTATATAAATAAATCCTTAAAATCATTTTGAAAACATGGAAATTAATTAAAAGTATTTAGAAAGATAAATCTTTAAAACATTTAAAATTATGATCTTGATAAAGAGTACCTTTCACAAATTCTTAAAATATTCATTTTGAAATAATTTAAAACTCACATAATTATAAAATAAAACATTTAATTTGAAAATATTCTTATAATATTGTAAGGGAAGCTTAAACGATTTTATAATGGTGTAAAAAAACCACACCCTCCGTATAAGTTTAAAAAGACATTCTTACCTTAAATTTGTCGAAAAGGTTAAAATGTACCTTGTTTGGAAAACGACGGAAATATTCTTTTCAAAACACACAAGGGTATAAATGACTTTAACCCATTGTCTAGTAAATAGTAAAAATGTTTTTAGATACATTTTTAAGGAACATGGATGTGAATGATAAAGAAATCCCAGTAGATTATTACCTATAAACAACCTCAGATAATGAAGAGATTGCAAAAAAAACCATACCAATTTGGTAACTTAACAAACATACAACCAATGAAACGGGTATGATACAATGAATATGTAAATACACATAAATTAAAGTGTATTACACAAATAATACAATTATGGTCAGTACATACACCACACAAAATGTAATAGTGGCAATATGACATGAATCTCATGGGAATAAGGAGTGAGATGAAAACCCCTTACCTTGCACTTTCCTTTAGTCGAGGGTACATTTAACCTACTGTACGAAGATCGTAGTATGTTATTAAATTATACCAGAACCATATTAGTATTTATGATATCATACATGATTCATTTATGACTTTCTATTACCCATTTAATAATAATTTCCCTATTAAGTTAACATTTCGGGTAATAATCACTTTCTTTATCGTACGTGTTTTAACTTGTCACTCTTGGTTGTATCACTTAGATAATGATTTAAATACTTCCAGAATATAAAACATGATAAATATATCACATATATTTAGAATATAAATATTTATAATAGACATATATTTGAAATGGAAAGCACCGTTTATGGAGACGGTAGTCCGTACGTACGCATAAACGCTGTTTCTGTTATCATATAGTATTGAACGGAAGTAAGTGAATAAGATATATGTAAGTGAATAAATACTTATATATATATATAGTATCATTATTATGTCATATATTACATACTTATTACTAATATATATTTTTATAATCGTCGATTAATGGTGATCTTGGAAATGAATCTCATCGCGTTGTGGAGACGGTAATCCGTACGTACGCAAAAGCGAAAATATCATTCTTTTGATATTAAAATAATATATAATTGGATGGTATATCATATATACAGAACCATTATCATGTTATATTTATTATTTAGATGAATTAAAAATCATTATTATACCCATCCATATAATAATATATTGAATAACAATTACACCACGACGTGGAGACGGTAAACCGTACGTACGCACATATGGTGACATGTCATTAAAAGGATGGATAGAATACTGAATATGGTTGTAACATATTTATAATAATATTAAATTATATTGGAGATACTGGATTAATTATTTTATAATGGTAATAAAAAATAAAGAAGAAGTGGAAGAAGAAAGGAACTTGAAAAAGGGTGGTGAAATCATTATCTCTTCTTCGGGTTCTTCCTTTTGATTTGATCAAAAGGGCTCTTTGGATGTATTTATGACTAAAGGAAGGAACCTAGGATGAATTGAGGGAATTTTAGAGTATTTGGGCAGGGGTTGGCCGAACCAAAAGGCTTTTAACTTGTGAATTAATGAGAAGGGGGAGTGTCCTTTTATAAGAGGGGTTAGGGGAACCTTTGGAAAAGATAGAAATATTATTTTATAATAAATTCATATTCGGTTTCTAATGGATAAAAAGTGGTTTATTTAAAGGTTAAGGTGAGGATGGGTCTAAAACCACTCAACCAATAGAATTTAGATAGGTTTGGGTCGTTATATTAACCTTATCTTTTAGTTTTAACGCTTAGTTAATTAGTTTGACACTTACGTTGTCACTTTGTATTTTTATATTTTATAGTTAATAAACTTACTATATAAATCCAAGAGACTCCCAAGTGGTCCATTAATGGTACAACTATCATGATATATGTCTCTTGGACGAACCATATATTTTTAGGAATTTAATATCAATTAAGAATATAATATTTTTTTAAAAAACTCTTTTATGTCAATTTTGACACTATTATATAATTGACTTTTTTGAAACTCATACCAGAATGATTACTTCGAAAAAATTTAATTAAATCAATCCTAATATGTTATATTATCCTAGAAAATTAGTGTAATTCATTAAAAGTCTCAAATTATATTTATTTGTGTCTTTATAATATCAATTATTTTAATTTTTCACTATTATGGTAATTACTGCATCATCATTGTGTCATAAATAAATTAAATTATTTAATGTATAAAAATTATAAATAAAATATCCTTATGTATGAAATCGTTTTATATTTCTAATGAGTATTTATAGTTTAACATCCAACATATATAACCCTATGTAAAAAATGTTTTTCTAAAAGATATATGCTTGTGTCATTTTTGTATTTATTTTAACTTAATTAAAATAAAGTGTCCCTATCACCTAAAAGTGGCTCCATGGGGTCCCAAAATCGACCCAAAGATTCCCATGGTCGGACATGTATCCACCAATAAGGTTAGGACACGTTTTAGTGTAATTTAGTATTATTATAATATTATTTTTTAACTATTATTTACCAGATTTACCATTTAACCATGGTAAATAAAATATTTACCGAAGTAATTATTCAAAACGTCTAAAAATAAAACTTAACTATTTACACAATTTATACATCCTGATTCCAAATATGAAAGCCATTTTTCCAAATTACAAACATAGAAGTGGAAAAAATTAATTTAAAATTAATTCCCATTGTCAAAACAAAAAGAGTGTTTTTAAGATATAATAACTATCAAAAGATTGATACTTGTTTATGTCCGGTTTAATTGTGAAATTATGTCCAATGACCAACATTTTATTAAATGGTAAAAATATATTCAAAATATACTTTAAAACCACTCAAATTCATAATTTATCACTATTAATTATTTTGATTAAAAAAGATGTTTTTAATTAAAATTTAATAATTTTCACTATTCATCAAAATATTAATGTTATCCGAAAAGTACCAAAATTTCACCGTAGGCTAAATTCGATACTCCGAATCAAAAAATGAAGTCCATTTTGAGAGATAAAATTTATAAAATTTTAAAAATTAGGTATTAATATTCATAACGGCTACTTTGATTGGTCGTGGTGTGTGTTAGAACTCGAAATTGCATAAAAGACACACTACTGTATTATTCAAAGAGAAGTGTACCATGGAAGCTCGGGCTGTTACATTCTCCCATCCTTCAATAAATTGCATCCTCGCAATTTGATATTGTTCTTTGAAAATAACGGTTGAAAATAGAAAACATCTTTGTGGAAAAACCCACATCGGAAATTTGGTTAATAAAATTTAGTCTTAACAAGATGAAAAGAGAAATGAATGGGTCACCAAAAAATTATGATCTCGATTAGGAGGACATTGGTGGAAATTATAGACATATAATTGGAGGAAAAACAAATATATTTATAGGGAGTGATTAAGTTCATCAATCATAAACAAGTTTAAAATTGAGGTCCTTAAATTAATCAATCTATGATGATTTAAAATACCATCGGTTCAACAAAACATAAGGTATTAGGATAACACGTTTTTGACGTTTCAAAATATCTTAGTTGAAATCCCACATCGAAAAATGAATTAATGAGGCCTCTATTTAAAATAAAGAGTGGAAAGTATGAAGATTACCGAAAATAACACATACTAGGGTTCCATATAGGAAAATATGGATATGGAAGAGAAATCTAACCATCAATTATCTGTTGGAGAGTGGTAGAGAACATGACTATGAAAAATCCAACAATCCCAAAGCCATAAATTTGTGATGATCTAAGGTACCATCTGGGACAACATTTTTGTTCTAAGTTCCTTTACTTAATTTTGAGGAATTTATTTATGAGATTGGCTAAGATCATAAGGAGATATACTTACTTTATAATTAGAGTTTTATCCATTAATAAATTTCTACCAGAAACTCATCTTTCACCCCAAAACATAATACAACTCAAAAATACTCTATTTATCCTAATCGTATAGGGTTCCAAATATAATGAATTTATAATTCACATATTAGAACCTTTATGTAAAGAAACTACATTATACCATCGAGGAACTTCATGTAGCACAATGGTAGGCGATAAATCCCAATTGTAATATGGTTGTGGGTTTTATTCCCACAGCTTTGTCCGACACGACGGGTCGTCACACGGTCTGTGTGTTGTCCTTTTATAAAAATCCAAAAAAATAACCTTTCAAACTTAATCGATTCCAACCATTAGACTAATCTAAAATACTATTTTCCAAACTCACAGTCCAAAATTTACAAGGAAGTTAAACATAATGAGGATCCTTTTTTCCAGGTAATAACATGTGAACGCCTTCCTCATATTTTATTTTACAACACCGCAACATCCTGAATTACCAAAATCAACCATCTCTTATTTGAAAATCACTACCTCAATATTAGGACCATATTAAGGTTTATCTTTCCTTCAACCATGTAATTTCTAAAAAAAATTAACTCGTTGTAGAGTCACGTTTTCTTAGTACCATAAAATCTAAAATCGTTAATTAAAGAGTACTGCAGTACAATCCTTATTTATTTCCAGAACATCATTGATACAACACTTAAATGAAATAATTCTAAAATAACAACATAGGAACACTCGTCATTCCTCTTCATCTGTAGTAGTATCATAACTTTATTATTATCCAATAGCATCATTTTCGGCATAGTCTGATGATTGGGACATTGGTTCGCGTAGTGTCCAAACTCCTTGCAAATGAAGCATTGTACATTTGAAACCATTTTCTTACCCTTGTAGTCACGTACTTTGTGCCCTTTTCCTCCACACTTATAACAAACTACCATTCCTTTTAGGCAAGTTCCAGGGTTTTTATTCCCACAGTTATCACATATAGGAAAATTCTTCTTTTCCCTCTTCCCTTTATCCATCTTTCTCTCTTCCATCCTTTTCTTATCTTTCTTCCCTTCAAATCCATAGGACTCCAAGAATTCTTTACTCATCTTATCAACACATGATACTATTTCTTCATATGATGATAATACGTGGGAAACTATTTCCCTTCTAAATTCTTGCTTAGGACCATGAAAGATATGATCCTTCTTACTCTTTGGATCATATGTATTACGCGAGTTCACATTGCTTCTACTGGGCGCCATTTCTATACAATAGCATAAACTAGTTCAGTTTATGAATTGAAATGAATAATTACCAAACTTGTAAAATACCTAACACAAATTGAATAGTTTATGGATATAATCCATAATCATAAAAATGTTTTCTTTGATTATGTATATACTCATAAGACCTTAATAATGGTTTGTAAAGAAAATGAGAATTATCCTAAGCATATCCCCCGGGAGTGTCATAACCAAGAGTGCAGCAAGGCCCCTTGTCGTGCACCAGTTCATGTTCGAGTCTAGCTCAAAGCGGTGTTTTCAGGTTTTACCCCTAGGTACATCTGTGCCAGAGCCGCCTCTACCTGCTCGTATCCAGACAGGGATGTATTGCTCGGAAAACTCACAAAATCTCTACAATACCAAAATTCTAGGAAGTTATTCTATACTAATCCTCAAAGTCTATCTTAGGGCTATGTGCTTGAATCAATGTTTATCTAAATCTATTTTCCAAGGTTATTGATAAAACTCCCTCTAATACCAACTATAATGCCCCCACCCCAGTTACCCAGAGTCGGTGCATTGTTATAATACATTGACATGATTAAAAGGAATCAAGTCCCGAATGACCGATCAGTTTAGCAGTCTTGGAAAAATAGATCACATACATGAATGTTACATTTTCACTTTAAGACGTACAAAACAACATAAATAATCTTTATGAACGCTATTCTTCCATTGGATTAACCCTTCATATCAATCACATTACATTTCTTGGAATCCTAGAAAAAATAAGACATAGAAAGGGGTGAGATCAAATGCTCAGTAAGGGTAAGGAATACAGCGAAAACTTTCAAAAATAAGCATAAAAATTTAAGGAAATGTATAAAACTAAAACAAAAGCCTTTTAAACTTGAACTTCAGTATAATATGGCAGAGATAAAATAAAATAATTCCATTTACTTATTCACATGGATATTCTACTAATCGAATAATCACATGAAATATCACTAACCACTTTCATAATGATGGAATGCATAATGCCAGACTATCATAACCACATAGCCAAGGCCTCGTGCCAAAGCTACAAATAATATTTTGTCATGGCCTTGTTCCAAGACACTATTTTGTCTCATGAGACCTACCGATGCATCGAGGAGCTATAGCGGGCTACAACAGTCACTTACTAAGTCTAATGCATTCCAATATGAAAAGGTTTAAGCATAACATAAACATTCGTATTAAAACTAGCATTCGAAATGTCAATAATTTCTCTATAAACCATGAATGGTATAAAAATAACACATATAAAGAAAACATATCACAAAACCTTCAATACAAAAAAATGGTTTTGTATTATAATAAATCATCTTCAAATAAGATTAAATCCATCAAAGGATGTTGACATAGATGAAATCAAAACTATTTGAGAGAAATATCTCTTTTCTCAAAATCATTGAAAAGTCACACATTTATTATAAGGCCCCAACCTTAAACCTTACTTATTCTTGAGTTATTACAAGATTACAAATTGAGTATCTTTTCAGGTTTAGAGTTTTAGAGAATTAGACCATAAAACATGCATTACATTCCACATTTAAACAAAGTGGTTACATAAAAGATAGTATTCATTTTTCCCATCAAAGGAAACATATTTAAAATAAAACATGGATTCTTTCTTGACACTTCCTTGACACTATCATCATATCATGTACCTTTCCCTTGACCTGTGAAAAACATTTCAAAAAAACTTGGGATGATCATAAAAAGCTCAGTAAGGGATATATAAATATGGAATGGAAACATGGGTACATATATACATAAGAATGAAATCATACTTTACCCATAAAACATAAGAACTTTAACATACCTCATAAAATCATGAATAAATCATAGAAATCATAAGACATAAAGGTAACTTGAGGAATTCATAACATTCTTACGTAGGGAGTAACCCTATTGGTTACGTTCGGAATACCCATCACAGTATATTCCCTAAATCTCTTCAGAGAAACCTTAATGTTTCACTCCTTCACATTACCCAATGCATTGGAGAGCTATATCGGGCTCACCCGCCCTTAGTTTATCACGTAACCACCCGTCTTCATAATAATTCCCAAGAACCTCAACATAATCGTATCACATAAAACATGCATAAAGGAAACATAACATTTCCACCTTTCAATCAAAAGATATAAATACAACACATTTATATAAAAACATTATGAAAACCATTTTCAATACCAAAATAAAAGAAAAGTAAAACATGGTATTTATTTTTCTTTTAAAAAAAAGTTATGGCTTGTAGAGGAAGCCAAAACTCAAATAATGGTCACGGCGGCGGAGAAGTCGTTGTCCCCGCATACGTACGACAAAAACATTCCCTTTTGTCTTTTAGTAAATGATTTGTATAAAAAGATTACTTTTGAATAAACATAAAAGTCAAAGGGGTGTATACACCATATAAAAGAAGGTTGTGTATAAAACAAAATATGCCTCAATGAAAGGAGATTGAGACGAAGTCCCATACCTCGGGTCCGACTTTACTCGATCGTTCTTTAATGTCCTGAATAATAAACTTTAGTTAATTTCTACTTTCTTAAGAAGCTTTTTCAAGTTCATTATTCCTTTTATATCACTTATTTACATGTCATTAACACTATGTAACTATTTAAGTTAATAACAGTTTTTTTAACGATCATTGGTACTTGAGTCAAAAATAAACCCTTTATAATTACAAGTTGTTCATGTATCCATTATATCAAAAATTATAATCATGATGTATATATCATATATATCCAGTATATACATGCATTTATAATATTACATAATCATTTAGAGGTAAGATATGAAATGCACCGTTAATGGAGACGGTAAGCCGTACGTACGCATGAACGCTATTTTCATTTCTATTTCATATTTTATAGAATGGAATCATAATGATATAAAGGTATATTATAATTCCAGTGTAATATCATATATAATATCATAACTCCATCCTTTATACGTCCCACATATGGTATTTAACGAATCAAATCACTTTGAGGGGGCGGTAGTCCGCACTTCCTTAAATGAAGATATCGTGTTTACCCATAATGGAAACCATAAAGGTATGCCCAAAATGAAAAATACAGAAGATTAAGGAAAACATAAACATATTATATATCATATATAATTACAGTGACATCTTAATGGCCACCTTTGAAGGTGTTAAAAGAATGTTGAACAATCATCGTTTTGGGAGGCATAAATTCCCCATCCACGAAAATAGTATGTCCTTTAACCATTAGATGTAGGTGTGTGTAATTGTAGCTCGAATAATTCTTATAAAAACATCCTAGTATATTGAAAATACTGTATTTGTCACAAAATAAATGAATAAAAAGAGTTTAGGGGGTTGGAGAAGCAAAATAAAACAAAAGGACTCAAGTGAAGACATTACCTTAAAATCGGGTAACTCCCTTTGGTTTGAGCTCAAAGGCTTCCTTGGGAAGACTTCTGCCCAAAGTGAGGCTTCAAGGAGTAAGAGAGGGATGTGTAAGGACAAAATGGGCAGGGGTTGGCCGAGCCAAAGGCTTTGGGAGTGTGGGTAAGGAGGTAGAGGTGGGGGCCTTTTATAAGAGGAGAGGAGGGGCACTCTTGGAAAGTAAAGAAATGTTACTTTATTTGAAAATGATTTTCAGATTCAAAAGGTCCCAAATTGATATAATTCTAAGGTAAGGTGATAAGGGTTCTAAATCCTCCCATCTAATAGGTTTTGGACATGTTTAGGTCATATATTTCACATTATCATTTCATTTTATTTAAATCCTTTATTAATGAGGTAATCGCTGCATCATCATGATGTCATAAATAAGTTAATTTATTTAAAGTTTAAAAATTATGAAAAAAGACTATGATGTAGGAAATATTTTTAGATTTATAATGAATATTTATAGTCCAAAAGATCATTTATGTAGACAAAGTTAAAAATATTTTACTTAGGTGATACATTCTTTTTCACATTTAACATTCTTTAAAAATAAAAAGATAAAAAGTCACTTTCTCACAAAATTGATTCCATGGGGCCCCCAAGTTTGGCACAAGGCATCCCATGGTCGGCCATGAGACAACCAGTAGCCTTAGGACACATGTTGTGGTCTTTTTGTATTATTATGATATCATTTTATTATCTTTAACTACCTGATTACTCATTAATCAAGATAATTAAAGATAATTACCATCGTTACTATTCATAATGTACAAAAATAAAAGAGTCTTAATTACATAATTTGGAACTTATTATTCCAAATATTTAATCCATTTTACCAAATTCCAAACACATAAATTGCAATAATTGATTTAAAAATATTTCCCGTTGTCAAAACAAATAGCCGCTTTTTTGAAACAATATATATGAAAAGTTTGGCATTAGTTTATGACCAATTCCAAAGTAAAATTAATCCTAATGACCACCATTGGATTAAATGGTAAAAATATATTCATATTACACTTTAATGATAATAAAAAGGATAATCTAACCATATATTTAAATTAAATGAAAAAGCAGTTTTGATGTAAAATGTAGTATTTTTTTCACTATTCATTAAAAAATGAACATTGTCAGAAAAATACCAAAAATTTATCCAATGTAAATTTCAATGTACCAATCATAATGAATATGTTTATTTTGACAAATATAGATTATAAAATTGTCAAAAGTTTGATTTAAAAAGGGTTTGCCATCAAAAGGCAGTAAAACAATCTTTTAAGAACATTAGTGTATTCCATGCATAAAGTTGTATTTATTTTCTTTTTAAGCCTCTAAAACACTATCTAATTAATTAATAGACATAGATAAAAATATCTATTATTCATTACTTACTTGGGATGTTACATCCTTCCCCCTTTAGAAAATTGCGTCCCCGCAATTTATTTACTTATCGAATAAATGGGGGTATTTATCCCTCATTGCATTTTCAGATTCCCCTGTTGCCTCTTCCATCATGTGGTTTTTTCAGAAAACCATTACCTAATTAATCACCTTATTTTGTAACACTTGATCCCTGTGGTCAAGAACTTGGACCGATTGTTCCTCATAAGATAGGTTCTCTTCCAGCTGAACCACCTCTGGACTCAAAACATGAGATGGATCTGGCATATACTTTCTCAACATCGAAACGTGAAAAACATTGTGTACCTGAGATAAACTCGGAGGTAAAGCCACCTGGTATGAAACTGATCCAACTCTCTCCAGAATTTCATATGGTCCAATGAACCTTGGAATCAGCTTTCCTTTCTTACCAAATCTCATCACACTTTTCCATGGCGAGACTTTGAGAAAAACATGATCACCTACCTCAAAAGTTAGATTCTTCCTCCTATTGTCTGCATAACTCTTCTGCCTACTCTGAGCTGTTCTCATGTGTTTCTGAATCAGCTGAACTTTTTATGCCATCTCTTCTACCAATTCTGGTCCCATCAACTTCATTTCACCCACTTCATCCCAGAAAGCTGGAGTTCGACACCGCTTCCCATATAACACCTCAAATGGTGCCATCTTTATACTAGAATGAAAACTGTTATTATATGAAAATTCAACCCAAGAAAGATGTTGGTCCCAACTTCCCTGATAATCCATCGAACAATCTCATAGCATATCCTCCAAGGTCTGAATTGTTCGTTCTGACTTCCCATCTGATTGTGGATGAAATGCTGTACTAAAATTTAATTCAGTACCGAACGACTTCTGAAGGCCTTTCCAAAAGATAGAAGTGAACCTGGGATCACAATCAGATACAATGGAGAGGGGAACTCCATGTAACCTGACTATCTCTTTAATATACAAACGGGAAAGTTGATCTAGGGAAAAAGTATCTCATATAGCAAGGAAATGAGCAAATTTAGTCAAGCGATCAACAATAACCTAGAGTGCATTATTACCTCGAGATGTCTTCTGTAATCCCACAACAAAGTCCATGGATATATTCTCCAATTTCCACTCTGGAACTGGTAAAGGATGAAGAATCCCTTTCGGTAACTGCCACTCTACTTTAACATGTTGACATGTCAAACACTTCATAGTAAAATCAACAATATCTCTTTTCATTCCATCCCACCAGTAATACTCCCGCAATTCTCTGTACATCTTAGTAATGCCAGGATGAACTGAAAACGGAGAACTATGAGCTTCACATAACAACTCTCTCTTCAACTGTGAATCACAAGGCACACACAATCTCTTCCCAAATCTCAAAACACAATCATTATCAATGTTGAATTTAGGCAACTTACCTTTCTGAACCAGCTCTACCTTTTTCTGTAACTCACTGTCTTGCTTTTGAGCTTGCTTGATTCTATATGATAGAGATGATATCACTGATACCTGAAACAAAACAGAAGAACATCCTTCACCAACAACTTCTATGCCAAGGATCATCAAGTCCATAACCAAAGGATCTCGTTCCAAACGTAACATGGTTAATGAAGCATTACTTTTTTGACTCAAAGAATCATCCACTTTATTTGCTTTTCCCGGATGGTAATGAATTGTACAATCATAATCCTTGATTAATTCCAGCCATCTCCTCTGTCTCATGTTCAACTCTTTCTGAGTGAATATATACTTTTAACTTTTTTGATCAGTATATATTTCACACTTTACTCCATACAAATGATGCCTCCAAATTTTTAAAGCAAAAACAACAGCAGCTAATTCCAAGTCATGTGTACGGTAATTTACCTCATGAGTTTTCAACTATCGTGAAGCATAAGAAATTACCTGATCATTCTGCATTAGGATGAAACCAAGTCCTTTCAATGAAGCATCACTATATATAACAAACTCACCATTCCTTGAAGGAAGTGCCAAAACTGGAACATTCACCAATATTCTTTTCAACTTCTGAAAACAATCATCACATTCTTTTGTCAAGATAAACTTAACACCCTTACGAGTTAGCTTAGTCATTGGACTAGATAACCGTGAAAAATTTTCAACAAACCTTTGGTAGTAACCTTCCAAACCAAGGAAACTACAGATCTCGGTTACATTTTTGTGTCTTGTCCATTCTTCAACAACTTTTTTTTAGCAGGATCAATAGTTATTCCATATTTTGAAACAATGTGACCAAGGAACGAAATTTGTTTCAACCAAAACTCACACTTGCTGAATTTCCCATACAATTTCTTTTCGTTCAAGGTTTGCAAGATAACACTTAAATGACTTTCATGCTCCTATTTACTTTTATAAAACACCAAAATATCATCAATAAAAACAACCACAATTTTTCACCTGAGTCAACTGAGCCATCACTGCAACAAACTGTTTAGTTCTGATTCTGACCATCTCAGGAATCTGATTTGAAAGGTCATTTCCCTCAGTATGCCTTCCCAGAAAATCTTTTCTGTTTCCTCTATGAAAAACCATTCTTAACACAGAAATATCTTAGGAGAATCAACATGGTAATCTTTAAATGAAATATCATTTCAAAAAAAAATATTTTTGGATAATCATTTAATAGAATTCTAACTCCTAAAGTTATCTAAACTGACCTCTGATACCAACTATAAGGCCCCAGCCTTAAACCTTACTTAATCTTGAGTTATTACAAGATTACACAGTGAGGATCTTTTCAGGTTTAGAATTTTAGAGAATTAGAACATAAAACTTGCATTACATTCCTCATTTAAACAAAGTGGTTACATAAAAGATAGTATTAATTTTTCCCATAAAAGGAAACATATTTAAAATAAAACATGGATTCTTTCTTGACAATTCCGTGACACTATAATCATATCATGTACCTTTCCCTTGACTTGTGAAAAACATCTCAAAAAAACTTGGGATGAGCATAAAAATCTCAGTAAGGGATATAAAAATATGTAAAGGAAACATTGGTACATATATAGATTATAATGAGATCATACTTTACCCATAAAACATAAGCACTTTAACATACCTCATCAAATCATGAATAAATCATAGAAATCATAAGACATAAAGGTAACTTGAGGCATTCATAACATCCTTACGTAGGGAGTAACCCTCTTGATTACGTTTGGAATACCCATCATAGTATATTCCCTAAATCTCTTCGGAGAAACCTTCACGTTTCACTCCTTCGCGTTACCCAATGCATTGGAGAGCTATATCGGGCTCACCCGCCCTTAGTTTATCACGGAACCACCCGTCTTCATAATAACGCCCAAGAACCTCAACATAATCGTATCACATAAAACATGCATAAAGGAAACATAACATTTCCACCTTTAAATCACAAGATATAAATATAACACATTGATATAATAACATTATGAAAACCATTTTCAATACCAAAATTAAAGGAAAGTAAAACATGGTATTTATTTTTCTTTTAAAAAGAAGGTATGGCTTGTAGAGGAAGCCGAAACTCAAATAATGGTCACGGCGGCAGAGAAGTCGTTGTCGCCGCATACGTACGACAAAAACATTCCCTTTTTTCGTTTAGTAAACGCTTCATATAAAAAAGGTTCTCTTTTTAATAAATGTAAAAGTCAAAGGGGTTTATACACTATATAAAAGAAGGTTGTGTATAACACAAAATATGCCTCAATGAAAGGAGATTGAGATGAAGTCCCATACCTCGGGTCCGACTTGACTCGATCGTTCTTTAATGTCCTGAATAATAAACTTGAGTTAATTTATACTTGATTAAGAACCTTTTTCAAGTTCATTATTACTTTTATATCACTTATTACCATGTCATGAACACTATGTAATTATTTAAGTTAATAACGGTCATTTTAACGATCATTGGTACTTGAGTCAAAAATAAACCCTTTATAATTACATGTCGTTCATGTATCCATTAAATACAGAACAGTATTCATGATTTAGATATCATATATGTCATATATATCCAGTATGTACATGCATTTATAATATTACAAAATCATTTAGAGGTATGAAATGAAATGCACCATTCATGGAGACGGTAAGCCGTACGTACGCATGAACCCTACTTTCATTTCTATTTCATATTTTATAGAATGGAATCATAATGATATAAAGGTATATTATAATTCCAGTGTAATATCATATATAATATCATAACTCCATCCTTTATACGTCCCACATCTGGTATTTAACGAATCAAATCACTTTGAGGGGGAGGTAGTCCGCACTTCCTTAAATGAAGATATCGTGTTTACCCATAATGGAAACCATAAAGGTATTCCAAAAATAAAAAATACAGAAGATTAAGGAAAACATAAACATATTATATATCATATATAAATATAGTGACATCTTAATGGCCACCTTTGAAGGTGTTAAAAGAATGTTGAACAATCATCGTTTCGGGAGGCATAAATTCACCATCCACTGAAACATTATGTCCTTTAACCATTAGATGTAGGTGTCTGTAAGTGTAGCTCGAATAATTATTATAACAACATCCTAGTATATTGCAGATACTAGAGTTGTTACAAAATAAATGAATAAAAAGAGTTTAGGGGGTTGGAGAAGCAAAATAAAACAAAAGGACTCAAGTGAAGACATTACCTTAAAATCGGGTAACTCCCTTTGGTTTGAGCTCAAAGGCTTCCTTGGGAAGAATTCTGCCCAAAGTGAGGCTTCAAGGAGTAATAGAGGGATTTGGAGAGACAAAATGGGTAGGGTTTGTCTGATCCAAAGGCTTTGGGAGTGTGGGTAAGGAGGTAGAGGTGGGGGCCTTTTATAAGAGGAGAGGAGGGGCACTCTTGGAATGTAAAGAAATGTTACTTTATTTGAAAATGATTTTCCGATTCAAAAGGTCCCACATTGATATAATTCGAGGGTAAGGTGATAAGGTTTAGAAATCCTCCCATATAATAGGTTTTGGACATGTGTATGGCATATATTTTACATTATCATTTCATTTTATTTAAATCCTTTATTAATGAGGTAACCGCTACATCATAGTGATGTCATAAATAAGTTAATTTATCTAAAGTCTAAAAATTATGAAAAAAATACTATGATGTAGGAAATCTTTTTAGCTTTCTAATGAATATTTATAGTCCAAAAGATCATTTATTGGGACAAAATTAATAATATTTTACTTAGGTGATACATTCTTTGTCACATTTAACATTCTTTAAAAATAAAAAGATAAAAAGTAACATTCTCACAAAAGTGATTCCATGGGGCCCCCAAGTTTGGAACAAGGCATCCCATGGTAGGCCATGAGACAACAAGTAGCCTTAGCACACATGTTGTGGTCTTTTTATATTATTATGATATCATTTTATTATCTTTAACTACCTGATTACTCATTAATCAAGATAATTAAAGATAATTACCATCGTTACTATTCAAAATGTCCAAAAATAAAAGAGTCATAATTACATAATTTGGACCTTATGATTCCAAATATGTAATAAATTTTACCAAATTCCAACCACATAAATTGCAATAATTTATTTAAAAATAATTCCCATTGTCAGAACAAATAGCGGGTTTTTTTGAAACAATATCTATGAAAAGTTAGGCATTAGTTTATGACCAATTCCAAAGTGAAATTAATCCTAATGACCACCATTGGATTAAATGGTAAAAATATATTCATATTACACTTTAAGGCTAATAAAAAGGCTAATCAAACCATATAATTAAATTAAATGAAAAAGTAGTGTTGATGTAAAATGTAGTATTTTTCACTATTCATTAAAAAATGAACATTGTCAGAAAAATACCAAAAATTTATCCAATGTAAATTTCAATGTCCCAATCATAATGAATATGTTTATTTTGACAAATATAGATTATAAAATTTTCAAAAGTTTTATTTAAAAAGGGTTTTCCATCAAAAGGCAGTAAAACAATCTTTTAAGAACATTAGTGTATTCCATGCATAAGATTGTATTTATTTTTATTTTAAGCCTCTAAAACACTATCTAATTCATTAATAGACATAGATAAAAATATAAATTATTCATTACTTACTTGGGATGTTACATATATAAAGGAAGTAATTTAAAAGATATTTTTGAATCAAAGTGTCCCATACCACTTTGAAACTTTTGAAAGGAAATATCGTTTGAAAACATTCATTTCCATATAAATAAATCCTTAAAATCATTTTGAAAACATGGAAATTAATTAAAAGGATTTAGAAAGATAAATCTTTAAAAAATTTAAATTTATGATCTTGATAAAGAGTACCTTTCACAAATTCTTAACATATTCATTTTGAAATCATTTAAAACTCACATAATTATAAAATAAAACATTTATACTGAAAATATTCTTATAAGCTTGTAAGGGAAGATTCAATGATTTTATAACGGTGGAAAATAACCGCACCCTCCGTATAAGTTTAAAAAGACATTCTTACCTTAAATTCGTCGAAAAGGTTAAAAAGTACCTTGTTTGGAAAAAAAGGAATGATTCCTTTCAAAAAACATATGGGTATAAATGAATTTAACCCATTGTCTAGTAAATAGTAAAAATGTTTTTAAATAAATTTTTAAGGAACTTGGATGTGGATGATAAAGAAATCCCAGAAGATTATTACCTATAAACAACCTTAGATAATTAAGAGATTACGAAATAAAACCTTACCAATTTGGTAACTTACGAAACATACAACCCATGAAAGAGGTATCATACAATAAATATGTAAATACACATAAATTAAAGTGTATTACACAATTAATACAATTATGGGAAGTACATACACCACACAAAGGGTAGTAGTGGCAATATGACATGAATCTCATGAGAATAAGGAGTGAGATGAAAACCCCTTACCTTGCACTTTCCTTTAGTCGAGGGTACGTTTAACCTACTGTATGAAGATCGTAGTATGTTATTAAATTATACCAGAACCATATTAGTATTTATGATATCATACATGATTCATTTATGACTTTCTATTACCCATTTAATAATAATTTCCCTGTTAAGTTAACATTTCGGGTAATAATCACTTTCTTTATCGTACGTGTTTTAACTTGTCACTCTTGGTTGTATCACTTAGATCGTGATTTAAATACTTCCAGAATATAAAAAATGATAAATATATCACATATATTTAGAATATAAATATTTATAATAGACATATATATGAAATGAAAAGCACCGTTTATGGAGATGGTAGTCCGTACGTACGCATAAACGTTGTTTCTGTTATCATATAGTATTGAACGGAAGTAAGTGAATAAGATATATGTAAGTGAATAAATACTTATATATATATATAGTATCATTATTATGTCATATATTACATAATTATTACTAATATATATTTTTATAATCGTCGATTAATGGTGATCTTGGAAATGAATCTCATCGCGTCGTGGAGACGGTAATCCATACGTACGCACGAGCCAAAATATCATTCTTTTGATATTAAAATAATATATAATTGGATTTTATATCATATACAAAGAATCATTATCATGTTAAATTTATTATTTACATGAATTACAAATCGTTATTATACCCATCCAAATAATAATATATTTAATAACAATTACACCACGACGTGGAGACGGTAAGCCGTACGTACGCACGTATGGTGACATGTCATTCAAAGGATGGATAGAATACTGAATATGGTTGTACCATATTTATAATTATATTACAGTATATATGATATACTGGATTCATTATTTTAGAATGGTAATAACAAAGAAAGAAGAAGTGGAAAAATAAAGGAACTTGAAAAAGGGTGGTGAAATCATTACCTCTTCTTCAGGTTCTTCATTTTGATTTGATCAAAAGTGCTCCTTAGGATGGATTTCTGACTAAATTAATGCATCTAGGATGAAGTGAGGGAAGTTGAGAGAGTATTTTCAGGGGTTGGCCGAACCAAAAGGATTTTAAGGAGTGAATTAATGAGATGGGTGAGTGCCCTTTTATAAGAGGGGTGAGGGGCACCTTTGGAAAAGCTAGAAATATTATTTTATAATAAATTCATATTCTGTTTTTAATGGCTCTAAAGTGTATTATTTAAAGGTTAATGTGGGGATGGGTCGAAAAACACTCAACCAATATAATTTAGATCGTTTTGGGTCGTTATATTAACCTTATCTTTTAGTTTTAACTCTTAGTTAATTAGATTGACACTTACCATGTCACTTTTTATTTTTATATTTTATAGTTAATAAACTTACTATATACATCCAAGAGACCCCGAAGTGGTCCATTAATGATAAAAATATCATGATATAAGTCTTTTGGCTGAACCTTAGATTTTTAGGAATTTAATATCAATTAATAATATAATATTTGTTTTAAAAACTCTTTTATGCCAATTTTGACACTATTCAATAATAGACTTTTGTAAAAATCATAACAGAATGATTACTTCGAAAACATTTAATTACCTCAATACTAATATGTAATATTATCCTATAAAATTAGTGTAATTCATTAAAATTCTCAAATTATATTTATTTGGGTATTTATAATATCAATTATTTTAATTTTTCACTATTATGGTAATTACTGCATCATCATTATGTCATAAATAAATTAACTTATTTAATGTGTAAAAATTATAAATAAAATATCATTATGTAGGAAATATTAATATATTTCTAATTAATATTTATAGTTGAAAATCCAACATATATAACCTTATGTAAAAATTATTTTTCAAAAAGATATATGGTTATGTCATTTTTGTATTTATTTTAACTTAATTAAAAGAAAGTGTCCATATCACCTACAAGTGGCTCTATGGGGTCCCACAATCGACCCAAAGATGACCATGGTCAGACATGTATCCACCAATAAGGTTAGGACACGTTTTAGGGTAATTTAGTATTATTATATAATTATTTTTTAACCCTTATTATTTCCATATTTACCCTTTAACCATGGTAAATAAAATATTTACCGAAGTAATTATTCAAAATATCTAAAAATAAAAGTTAACTATTTACACAATTTGGACATCCTGATTTCAAATATAGAATCCATTTTTCCAAATTCAAAACACAGAAGTGGCAGAAATTAATTTAAAATTAATTCCCGTTGTCAAAACAAAAAGCGTGTTTTTAAGATATAATAACTATCAAATGATTGATACTTGTTTATGTCCGGTTTAATTGTGAAATTATGTCCAATGACCAAAATTGTATGAAATGGTAAAAATATATTCTAAATATACTTTAAAACCACTAAAATTCATAATTTATCACTATTAATTATTTTGATTAAAAAAGTTGTTTTTAATTAAAATTTAGTAATTTTCACTATTCATCAAAATATTAAAGTTATCCGAAAAGTACCAAATTTTCACCTTAGGCTAAATTCAATACTACGAATCCAAAAATGAAGTCCATTTTGAGAGATAAAATTTCTAAAATTTTAAAAATTAGGTATTACTATTCATAACGGCTACTTTGATTAGTCGTGGTGTGTGTTAGAACTCGAAGTTGTATACACCACACGCTACTGTATTATTCAAAGAGAAGCGTACCGTGGAAGCTCGGGGTGTTACATATATCTCTCTTTATGGGGAGGTCTAGGAAAATCTTCAAAAAATACATCAATGTATTCCTAAACTATGGTCAAATTATCTATCTTTATAATTTTATTTCCTTATCATTCTTCACCAATCATCTGTAAAAAGTAGTCTATTAGAGGTTATTCTAGGAAATGTCCAGGCCATGATATCTCTACTTTGAAGATAAATATAAGTTTTCCATTCAAGAATACTAAAATCCCCTTAATTATGTAGTTTATGTAAGAATTATACATTGAGATATTGTACATCCCTAGAATAGTTTCAAATTCCACCATTACAATGACTACTAGATTTATGATGAGATTTTATTCACCAAAGATAATACTAGAGTTTCAATACACTGTTTATGGTTGGAAAATCCCTCCAAGAGACTTTAATAATAACTTTAATTATAAAATCTTAGGTATTGATTCCATGTTCTTTGAAAACATGGAATAAATAAAGAATGCATAAAACCATAATTTGAAAAAGTGACTGCTTGATTTGAGAGGACAACGTGTGTACCATACACCATATGATTTAGAGGCCCTACTTCAGCTATCGTGATTGAAAAATCCCAACCTCAATCCCTTAGAAAATTCTATTATTGATGGTGGTTTCCCTCTATTATCTTCTGATTTTGACATTGATTGGAAATGTGATCAAGCTGTCCACACTTGAAGCATTGAAATTAAAGCTAGGTCTACATCATCTTCGCTTTATCGCTAGAATTGAGAAGTTAAGGTTTCACCTCAACATAATAGTTCATGTTTATATGTCTATATCTTCCACACTTGTAGCCATTTACATTCCCACAAAATAAGTTCCTAGAAATATTTTTCATGATTTTTTTCACATGGGATGTTTTACTTTGTTTCCTCCTATCCTGTGATCAAAATTCTTCCCTAAGTTTAGCTCAATTTCTCTCTTCTCTTCATTCAACAATGTTTCCAATGCTTTACATCCGGGCATGCCAATTCACATGTGTTGATATTGGATAACAGATGCATTATACCCTACATTCCTACTTTCTAAAAGTTGGAAGACTTCATCTCTTCTTCAGGGATGTTTGCTCCTTAATCGGAACCAGATGATGAGATTTCAATTCCTCCTTTTGTTGATTCCTCCTCAGAACTCATTTCCTATCCTGGGTCACCCTTAGATATTAAGAAATTATTCAAGAAACTCATTCCTAATGATATATCTTTGTGGATGCTGTTTAATTACACTGCTTCTACAAGGACATTCAAAGGGGTCAAGTATGGACACCAACCTTCAGTCAGGATAATAGTAACGTTGGGCATTGATGGAATATATGGACACTGAAATAGTGGAACACCATTATTCTTCCTCATCAAAGGGCTTCTTAGGGGCGTAGAAACCCTAGTCCTCCCACGTTGATCATGGGTTATCCTATGTTAGAGGAATATATCAAAGGTTTTCCTCTGCTTCCCATGTTTGACACAGCACATATCTGGATTTTAATGTCTAGAGGAGACATATCAGGCTAATTAGAACACTCGTGGAACTGGATAGGATAAGAATTTCCTTTCAAGGGATCACCTATAAGGTTTAGTAGATGGGTGGATCCTAACTCCCAACAAGAGTGGACCCTTGGTTGTTTGTCCACGAAAGATAAGGTTTCTCACCATGAAGGATGATCTGGACACCACTTAAGGCGGACTAGGGAGGTGGACCCTAAAGATGGGGACACCAAGATTTACCATGGGCTGGGATTGAACCTCATAGAGGATTCCTATGTACCCTAATAAGTTGGAAGGGATCAATACCCACGTAGTTCGAAGGATTAATTTGGGGCTTACACATGGTTAGCTGCCTATTGTAAGAGGATCACTCTTGGTTGGATGACTATGATGTGTGGCGCTTATCCATGGTTAGTGGACTAAGTGGATGATGTGATGCTAAAGGGATGCAGTGGCATGGGTAGGAATCATGATGGATGATGGAGGTACAGATGAAGTGGTTGGAATGGATGAGATGGAACCGATATAAAGAAGAAGGCTGCGGGCTTGATCCTCAAGGAGGCTTCCTATGTATCCCAATGGCTGGGAATCAAACTCTATGTATTTTGGGATGGGGTGATGAGACACCTAAGGAGGTGTACCTTGAGAACGCAACATATGGATTGGGACCCAAATGAAGTAGAACCTCCGGGTTGGGGCACAATCTTCCCGAGACAGAAAGGCTCGAAGGATAGATCAAGATGGGAAATGGGTGACATGCTTGAACATCGAAGAGACATCCTACGTACCCTATATAGACAGTAGGGATCAAAGTCCACATATTTCGTAATGGGGGAATAGAATTAGGTCGAACAGAAAGGAATGTGGCCCAAAGTCACACTAGGGAACACTACTGGAAAATATGGAATTTGTGATGGGGACCCATTGAAAATGACCCATTGGGGAAAAGTGTGTCACAAATATTATTATTTGCGATGATTCGTACCCCTGTTGTAAATAGTTTTTACGTTTTTGAAAAAAAGCCTACTGTGACGGGCCATTCCCCATCACAATAGTATCCATATTATTTAAAAACTATTTGTGACAGGTCCCATCATAATAACATCTTTTATTTGAACTATTTGTGATGGGACCCATCACAAATACTTTAAAGAAATAAAAAAAATAAAATTGAATAAAATAAAAATAATAATTATAATAATATAAAACTAATATAAATGAAATAATAATATTTTTATTAGCAACAGAAATTAAATTAAAAAATTATAAAATAATTTATAATATTAATATTTTTAATATTCCTTAAATAAAAATATTAATATTATTAATATATTAAAAACCTCAAGATTTAAAAAAATATTAAAAATAAATAAATAATAATAAAAAGGTAACATTCAAAATAAAATTCAATAAAAATAAATAAATAAAAATAAAAATAATATAAAAATAATATAAATTAAATAATAATATTCATATTAGCAACATAGATAAAATTATCAAATTATAAAATAACATAATAATAATAATAATAATAATAATAATAATAATAATAATAATAATAATAATAATAATTTCAATATTCATTAAATGATAATATTTTTAATATTCATTAAATAATATTATTATAGTAGTAATATATTAAAAAACTCAAGATTCTAATAAATATAAAAAAATAAAATAAATACTAAAAAATTTAATATTCATAATAATATAAAAACACACTATTCAAAACATTAAATAAATAATATTACAAAAAAATTACATGATTTTTTTCATAAAATCTAAACTAAATCACTGGGGGGGAGGGTTGTTTGGAGGAATTGGAGGAGACGATGGAGGGCACTCAATCTCTATACTCCAAGTCAAGTGTCACATGTACTCCATCTGCTGCTATTGCCATCAACTCATCTTATTCTGCTGCTGCTGCTGTCATCAGAGCTCTTATTGTTGTTGTTGATGCTGCCATTGATGCATCTCTTTCTTCTCTCTATGAATACTCTTTATAAGCTCACTCTGAGATCACATCACCTCCTGATACTGTGCATGAGATGATGAAGTCTCTCTATGATATTCTCTCTAGCTGGACGATGACATCGCAGCAGTGCCATAGAAACTCACATGCATCAAAGGAGAGATGATACCAACAACTCTGCCTTTATCAAAGGCATACTGGGTTGCCTAAATCCATAATGACTCATCAAATGGGTGGGCACTGGTCTGAGCATTGGTGTCGACCTGACTCTTACCCTATGATTGGGATATCACAGCCTAATATGACTCCATCAATTAAAATTTAAAATTTAAAATTAAAATAGTTAAAATATTATTCATAGTTAATTTTAGAACTCAAAAATAAATTATATTGATCACAATTTGACACTGTTGAGAACCTTTAATCTCTCAAATGGTCGGATCACTGTACATCTTTCTATAAACATCGAACTCAATAATATGGGGTTCTTTGACTGCCTGTATAAATATAATATAAACTGTTTACATTTAAAGTTATATAAAATATTTAAAAAAGTACTTACCGTATTCTCTCTATGTGCACTAAATGTACAACTACAGGATTGGTGTGTCACATCCTTTCTCTCCCGATTGTGGCGACCTACCGATGATATGCTCTGAAACTGCATACTCAACCAGTGTGTACATAATCCATCCCAAACCTGAGATGAAATGTATTCTAGTCGGTGGATGCGATATGATTCATCAAAATCTGTCTTTCCTGCTTTCTTCATTACACTCTTTCTCAAATTGTGCATAAACTTACTGCAACATGAACACATAACCCCCGACCATGCCTTCCAGATAGCGCCAAATATTCTTTCATCGATGTGATACTGTAGACCAAACAAATAATTTTTAATATCAAGTTATTAAAAAAAATTATTTCAAAATAAATATTATTTATTTATATATCGTCCAATGATAAAACATATAATGATGAATATTATCAGAAATCAGATCCCATGAGACCCATGCCTCAGAAAAAAATTGCGCAATATAGCACCCATTATCCAATGTCTATATATGTAAAGTTGTGAAAAAAAGAACGAATTATCAAAAAATTAAAATATAAATAAAATAATGAAAACTCAATAAAATACATAGCTAAATATACCTCTACGTGCATGGGTCAAACCCAAGATGTGAATGTCGCTTAGGGATAGGGTCAAGAATCATCCTTCGAGAAAGACCACACTCCCTCTGCGTGCTCCCTGAAGCGGCAATAGCTTGAGGGTTAGATGACTCAATATACAACTTGACTAAAGGAAGATCATCCTCCTGCAATAGACGATACAGATCCGGGTACATCTGAAACTCGAAATGATTGTTGTTAGAAAATTGTTGAAAATAACTATTCCATATAGATATAAATTATATTTGATTATAATTGGCATTCAAATGTGTCAATGTCCATCTTCATCCTCATCTCCAAAGTTTTTGATGTCAATGTATCCATCTTCCTCCTCAACATCATCAATTTCCTTATTAGTTTCAGTTTGATCATCTCTTATCATTTAAAATTCATTTTTAGCATCATTAATATCATCATCACCATCGAACCTTAATAGAGGGGTGTCATCATTGATATTCATTCCTCTTTGTGAAATAGATGGATTTGGATCATTCTCTTGAAAAATTTCATTTCCTTGCACTTTAATGGAACCACAATCACTTTGAGTAAACTGATTTTCCCAAGATTTAATTTTTATTATGCTTCACTAATCACCCAACTCTCTTGCAGTATCATAATATTTTGCATAATAAATTCGATTTGCCTCATGAGCCAAAAAAATGGTTCATTTACTACAAGAAGTCTTTTATATTTACTATCAACTATTCCATGAGTTGGATAAAAACACAAGTCACTCTCAGTATCCATCCATTGACATTTAAACATTGTTACATACTTCTATCCCAAATAACACAGTTCAATAATTTCTTCATGCATGATGTAAAAGTCAAATTTATTCTATCTATGATGTGATACCTTCAACAAAACACCACTATTCATTGTTTTTTTTGATTCCCCATATCCACATGTATGAAAGCTATAACCATTCACCATATATTAGTTATAAGATTTAACCATTTTGGATGGTGATTTACTCAATATACACAATAAATTATTTATATTTTCAGCATGTAAATATACCTCAAAATTTGTAAAACAGTTATCACTATAACAAGTAATAAATTGATTTTATATGTTAAACCAAAAAGATTTTACGTTACCAGTTTTTGAAACTAGTAGGCAATTTTTTTCAATGTTCTTATAGGGAAACTGTTGTAATTTGTTGAAATTATTTCTTGATTTGATTATCATATAACATAAAAATGCAATATGATTAATTTAATCTAACTAAAATTATACAATAAGTGATAGGAGCCCTTACAGTACAACTAGTGACATTTCTTCATAGTTGAGAATAACATATGTATGAGCTTTGTGTTGTTCATCATCTGAAATCCATCATTCATGAACTCCACTGAAGCCAAGTTCATGCTGATTGAAAACTGATATTTGATTTCTCATTTCATTGTCAGCATTTCCCTCATTACGACCCATGAATTTTCCTTTTGAGGGGTATTCAGATTGAAATTAATGATAGAAGAATACATAAATTTGCTCTTGCAAATAAGCTTCTTCAATTGATCCTTCAAGTGATGCTTTGTTATGTACTTTTTTCTTCAATTTCTACATTCATCTCTCGAATGGGTATATCCATCTGAACGATACAATACCTCCATATTTTTTACATGTGGAAAATTTATTATCTAATGTTCCATTGATCCAAACAAATCCAATTAGAAGATTTTTTCAAGTTTACATAAAAGTAAAACAACTTCTTCTTGTAGTCTACTTACTACATTGTAGTCAGTGTTTTCCTCACAAATGTCTCTGAAAAAATATGATATCTCTATTAGTGCATCACAAATCATAGAATCCAACAAGCCTCTCAATCCAACTGACATAAGTCTATCCATTATAAAATGACATTCTTGACTTTTCAATATTGTAATGTGACCATTTCTGACACATCTTTCCAAATATGAAGCATAACTGTTGGGAAGTCTCAAATTTGTAATACACTGAAAAAATAATATGCTACTCTATTTGGATAGAGTATAAACTACTTTTGGCTCTGTTAACATATGTGATTTGATATTTTCAAATAGTTCTAGTTATGGTCACTTGAAAATTCGGGTAAGATCTAATCATGACATTACATTATATTTGGTCTAGCTTTGTGTATCCATAACTGTATGAAATTTTTTATCAAAACATTTTTTTTCAATATGCATGGCATCCAACATGTGATGGACCAACAAATCAGACCAACATATAAAATCCCAAAAAGTGATTTGTTTTATCTAATTGTGCTCTTTTCCAAATCCATTAATTTTCTATTGGTTTATTGTTGGTACAAATGTGATCATAGGTAAGGAAGAGATAACCGATTTTTAACTCTGTACGTGAGATGATTGTTGAAGATCCATATTTTTCAATTGTGTTTTTTAAAATGATATTTTTTTTCTAAAAAGGATTATCCGTTGGAAGGAATTTGTAATGACAGTAGAAGAAACAAGGTTTTTTCCCATTGATGAGAATAAATTCTTTTATGTCCCTCTTAGAGTATTAACATGATTTTAAACCATGTGTACTCCAGCCAAATAACAAGCTGTATGCTTGGAAGTCACTAATTGTTCACATCAATGAAAATTTCATTAGATTTTTTTACAAAAAAAACAAATTTACTCACACAATTAATCCACAATGAATTTAACTAATCAATCAATGGTTTCAAATAAAAAACAATATTCTTTTTTGAATGACTAGGAATTAATAAAGACAAAATGATATATGGATCTTCCATCAAAATACAAGGGGGTCAATTTTACGGAGTTATAAAGATAGTCCAACAGGAATTCTAATGACCGTAAGAACCAAATGGATAGAAAACATCTGTAAAAAGACCCAATCACATGTTTTAGGCTTCTGAAAAAAAAAACACGTTCACTTGATCAAAAAGTTTCCATGAATTACCATCATAGGGATTATTTAAGAATTTATCGGTTGTAATATTGGGTTTGTGTCATGTCATCAATACTGTTGTGTTCAGAGACATAAACAAATGCCAAAATCTGGGTGTAAGTAAAAAATATCTCAACTATTTTATGGGAATTAATCCAAACTTTCTCACTTGAGAATTTTTATACCTAGATTTTCCACATCTAGGAAAACTATTGAATGACTCATTTTAACCATAATATAAGACACAATCAATATAACATGCATTAATTTTTGGATAACCAAGACCTAGATTATGAACTAGCCTCTTACTCTCAAAAAAATTTACAGGGAAAAAATTTCCTCCAGGTTGCAGTGTTTTAACCAAAGAGAATATCTTATCAAAAAAAACTACTTGATATTCCTTTATCTAATTTAAAATCCATAAATTTAGCAACTACTTCAAATTTTCTTATCTAGATACCAGGATATAAGACATCCTTAGCAGACCTGAACAAATCCTAAAAATTATAATGTTCCCACTCAGGAGTTAAATCAATATCATCTTGCATTTTTTTAAATAGATGGACCTCCCACATCATGTACTAAATTTTAAAACCTTGCTGGACTTGGAACCAAATTTTTAGTATCTTCTCTAAAACCAGGTTCACCATGTTGATACAAAAAAAATAATTTGGTTGAAGACCAAAACACAATAAATGACCTCTAACATTGTCAAATGTGTCAAATATTCATATATCACATTTTTTATAAGGACACTTAATTGTCCCTTATGAAATAAATTCTGGTTTCGATGATGCAAATGATAAGAAATCTTGAACACCCTCAATTTATATAAGATTTAAACCAGAACCATTTGGATTCCTTTGATGATTTATCCAACCATGATCATCTAATAATGATTTTTCATCGAATTCATTGTTCCGTAGTTTTTCTAAAATATATAAAATAATATGTTTTTTTGTATAATTTGATATAAGAAAAACATCAAAAAAATTAGAAGATAATTAAATTACCCTTTCTAGAAATTTATTAATATATCCATTATTTTAAAGTTATTTATACAATATTTTTAAGATTTTATACTAATCTACATAAATTTATAATAATTAATAATAATTACCACTAATTATTATTAATTACAATAAGTTTGTAAAAATTATTTTTTATTACCATTGACATAATTTCTAGCAGATTGGAGGTAGATATTTTTCTCGAGGAATCATTTCCTTCTAAATATGAAAGCCATCAGGAAAAAGAGCCTCTTTTGTTTGATGTCTCATCTCTATTAAACTTTCTCCTGAATGAAATCAGTACGAAAAACTTACTCTGACATACGTTAGAGCACATTTTTCATACAGATTTCAATGGTAGAAAGCTATATTGATATGAGACGTTGAGAAAAAGGAAGTCACCAATCTGCTGAAAATTGTGCTAATTTATAATAATGTACTCGAATTTAGTCAATTTTTTAAAATTATTACTAATTATTACGAATTATTACTAGTTATCCCAAATTATTCCTAATTTTTCCCAATTATTCTTAATTATTCCCAATTATTTTTAATTATTCCTAATTATTTTTAATTATCCCTAATTTTTGCTAATTATTGCTATTTATTTCTAATTATTGTTAATTATTGTGAATTATTGCTAATTATTTCTAATTATTGTTAATTATTTCTAATTGTTCTAATTATTGCTAATTATAGCTAATTATTCCTCATTATTAGTAATCATTGCTAATGATTGCTAATGATTTTTAATCATTTCTAATTATTATTAATTATTACTAATTATTACTAATTATTACAAATTATTAGGAATTATTACTAATTATTACCAACTATTACTAACTACTACTAATTATTACTAATTATTAATAATTAAATGGAATTATTCCTAATTAATTCTAATTATTACTAATTATTTTTAATTATTACTAATTATTCCTAATTATTACTAATTATTCCTAATTATTACTAATTATTACAAATTATTACTAATTAATCCTAATTATTACTAATTAATCCTAATTATTACTAATTAATCCTAATTATTACTAATTAATTTTAATTATAACAAATTAATCTTAATTATTACTAATTAATATTAGTTATTACTAATTAATCCTAATTTTTACTAATTAATTCTAATTATTACTAATTAATCCTAATTATTACTAATTAATCCTAATTATAACTAATTAATCCAAATTACTAATAATTAATGCTAATTATTACTAATTATTACTACTTATTACTAATTAATCCAAATTATTACTAATTAATACTAATTATTACTAATTATTCCGAATTATTACTAATTAATCCTAATTATTACTAATTAATCCTAATTATTACTTATTATTTCTAATAATTACTAATTGTTACAAATTATTACAAATTATTACTAATTAATTTCTAATTATTACCAATTATTCAAAATTATTACTAATTAGTCCTAATTATTACTAATTAATCCTAATTATTTCTAATTAATCCTAATTATTATTAATTATTTCTAATTAATCCAAATTATACCTAATTATTACTATTTAATCTTAATTATTTCTAATTATTAATAATTATTACATATTAATCCTAATTATTACTAATTAATCCTAATTATTACTAATTATTACTAATTGTTTCTAATTATTAATAATTATTACTAATTGTTACTAATTATTACTAATTATTACTAATTATTACTAATTAATCTTTATTATTACTAATTAATCATAATTATTACTAATTACTACTAATTATTCCTAATTATATCTAATTATTACTAATTATATCTAATTAATCATAATTATTCATAATTAATCCTAATTATTAATAATTATTACTAATTACTACTAATTATTACTAATTAATCCTAATTAATCTTAATTATTTCTAATTATTCCTAATTATTCTTAATTAATACTAATTATATCAAATTATTACTAATTATATAAAATTATTACTAATTATCTCATATTATTTCTAATTATTTCTAATTATATCAAATTATTACTAATTATTACTAATTATTACTAATTACTTCTAATTCTTACTATTTTTTATTAATTATTACTATTTTTTTGAATTTCTTACTAATTTTCAGAAATTATTACTATTTTTTAAATTTTATTGCAAATTTTTAGAATTTATTGCTATTTTTTAGAATTTACTACTAATTTTTAGAATTTACTACTAATTTTTCAAATTTACTACTAATTGAATACTTATTGAGTACTTATTATTTATAATTATCATTAATTATTTGTAATTATGACTAATTATTTCTAATTATGACTCGGTATTTGTAATTATTACTAATTATTTCTATTTGTTACTAATTATTTCTATTTATTACTAATTATTTCTATTTATTACTAATTATTTCTAATTATTTTTAATTAACACCAACACATAATTATTCATAAAAAATAAGAACGGAAAAAAAACAAATATCTAATTTTAACTTAATTTAATTGCAACTAATCAACAAAAATTATAAATAATTTAAAATTAAATAAATTAAATAAATTAAATAAACAAAAAAAATAGATAAATACCTTGAAACTGAAGCTTTCGAAGGATAGAATGCACGAACTATGGTCCGATTGAAAACATTAAACTATGAAAAGTTTAGAAATTTATTTTCCAGAAAACGAGAGAGAGATTGAGAGAGAAGAATGAGAGAAACAACAGATGGGGGGTATATATAGGTTAGATCATTTGGGGCGGGACCCCTCGCAAATGCCAACCACCCGCAGTAATTAAATCGGTGGGTAAATATTCATTTATGACGAGTCCCGTCGCAAATGAAAACCTGCTGACATATTATTTGCGATGGGGCGAATTCCTGTTGTAAATACTAAAAACCGAATCATGTATTTGCGACATGAATCTTTTACCCGTTACAAATGCTCTTCCCCCGATTTGGCGGGAAAGTTGCACCAAACATTTTGCGACGGGCCGCTTTGCTCCCATTGTAAATGGATGTTATTAGCGACATGCCCCTGACCAATCACAAATAACCCCTCACAAATGAGTAGTTTTTCTGTAGTTGGATTACACGTCATTAGAGACCCTTCTCAAGAGGACCACTCTTGGTTGTGGGTGTATTGTGAAGTTCGGAGCATATGCATGGTTTGCTATCCATGTGGATCAGAACACATCAAGGAGGTGGATCTGGGAGATGCCTCCCAAAAAGGGACCATGTCGCATTAGGAGGGAAAATCCCTAGGAGGGAGTACCATAGTTTATCATTGGTTGGGATTGAACATAAAGAAGTCTTCCTATGTACCCGAAAGGTATCAAAACCCATGTAGTTTGGTGCACGTAATTTAGTGTCATGAAGAACGAGTGAACCGAAATGAAATAGACGGAAAAAATGGGTTGTGGGGAGTGATGGGCATGAACCTCAGTGGGGCTTCCAACATACCCTGCTTAGAAGGAAGCGATCAAAGTCCACATAGTTCGATGGATGCAGTTTAACGTCATGCAGGATGAGGGGCATAAGGCATATACATGGCCAGTAGCCCAAATTCATGCTCGAGCTTACCCGTGATTAGTGTACCAAAGAGTCTAACAAGGTCACGTTTACTCTAATCCTGCATAATTCATGCTCGGTGGGAGAAATAAGAGGAAGCAGTGGACTAGACATTCACATCGTGAAAGTTGCGTCGACGAGGGATGTAATAGGGCTTACAGATGGTTAGCGGCCTAGGGATATAGAGACTGGGACTTACTTTAGAAGGGAGGCTCAAGGAGGTGGTTTAAGGCTTATATGGAGACTACCCATGGTGCACATGGTGATACATACCAAAGGGAAAGAGAATGTGTTTTGAAAAGGTGGGAAGTAAATGGTTCCCAGTATGACCCCCTTTATGATCCTCTCAATCCTTCCTGGCATGAGGCAATCATAGTTGAATGTCACGTGTTGGGGATGTGGGGTACTTATCCGTTTAACTTCCTGCAGCTCAGACGACGAGGAATCACTCCTTATACCTTGGAATTACATAACTTGTATCAACCCACACTTGGGGAGGGGAAGGCACAAGAAATTCTTGATGAGATTGAGGTGGAGGATTGGTTGAAAAAGGGGTCCACATTAGCATAGCTATGCGAAAAAGGAACATCTATAAGCATACCTATGTGAATAAGTATTAGTTAAAGAAGCACAATGCGAGACATCACACGAGGGACCAAGAAATCATTGCATGCAATCCTGGAGGATGCACTGAGGAGGTGCACACAAGATGTGGTTGTTGCATGAAAGAGGAGCTCGAACATGGTGTACTGGGGTAAAGACAACCAATGGAGTCTATAGGGAGGGGTGCATGAATTTTTGGTGAATTGCGGACAAAAGGACCAGGCTCGAGCGCAAGATGCATTATGCGAGGGAAAGTCTTGCATGTAAGAGGGAATTTTTGCGCGCACTTGAGTTAGGAAAAAAGAAAATGAGTGATGGCCCATCCCTTGTGAGCCCACCCAAAGGTGGACCCATGGAGAACCTATCACGTAAGATACAATACCTTTACATGATGACTTGAGCGCTATCATGGAAGGGATCAACTTGTGCACATGGGAGTGACGGTTCGACATCCACAACATTACCCTGAAAAGTATAGGGTGACCTTAAATTTATAAGTGAAGATATTGGTGGGAGTGTGTAAGAAAGCTAGTGCAGAAGAGGTTGGTTGATGTCGTATGAGGATAAGAGTCTTGTGTGAAAATTTAAAACTTATGTGGAATCCTTCATGCATCAACACACTTGTCTTTTCCATTTTTGGGTGGCTAGGGTGCAAGATTACTTTTGACATCTCAATTGGTGTGTAAGATACTTTCATGTAGAATTTTAGAATTGCTTGCAGACATCCAATCTTTCATGAAGCTTCTTTGGGGTTCTCAAAATTATCCGTTGAATCAAATTATGACTTTAAGCTGCAGATACATGCCTACCTATGGCCTCAAGAAGCATTTGGTGCCAAAAAAAATGCCCCCTTAGAATCTGAACTGAAAGGGGACCTGAAGGTTAGGTTTTGATGAGAATCCCAATGAAAAAAATGTGTCTGAATAGGTGCATGTAAAATAAGGAACCCAGTGCATGCTCGAAAGACCTGGTCTATGCCTATAAATATGCTAAGGGGACCAAGGAATAATACCTTGACTATCCATATGACAAGCGATTCACTCTCATACATGAAGGTTGTTCATTTTTGTGCGAAAGACCCATGTTCGATCACCAGTTTTCATGAAACTACTAAAATTAATGAGCTTCTGACTTAGCCAAATTTTACACAGTCGTCAACCAATCTTGTGCCCAACCATTGCTTGTTCACACCAAGTCTTAATCCTTCGCACTGACACCTTTTCTCATTTGCGACGCAACAAACATGGGTGGAAAACAGACCGATGATGATAGGGAGTCCGACTTTGCTACCTGGAGGGTTCAAATCATTGTGAACCCCCAAATTCTCCATGCCAGATGGGTGTTTTAGGATAATCAGATTCTCCTTGGCATGTTGAAGTAGGCTCATAAGGATTATGTCCTAAGCGATAACCTTCCGCTATGGAATTTTGGCATCCTCTTGAAGGTGATTATCCTAGGCTTCGAGACTAATGCACCACAGTCATGGGTAACATGCGAGGATAACCTTTCCTAGTACAACATCATGATAATGGCAACCCTGATAGGGAGACTCGGGTGATATACTTCAATGTTCAGAATCTGAGAACCCAAACTATCATTGGGGGTGAACCGGTGGCGGAATAATTTCTCACCCATTATGAATGCACTTTTCGAAGTAGCATCACTAAAAAGAGAAAGGGTTAGAAGCAGGACTGGGATCTGCGGTATGGGGGAAATTTTACCAATGAGTGGGTGTGGGAATTTTCAGTGTGCCAAACACGTGAGGAATTTGGGGAGGAGCTTCAACACATCCGGCTATTTGAAGCTGTGTGGATATCGCAGTTTCATTTCTATCGTCAGTAGGACCTGTTTCTAGAGATGTTCAGTCGGTGTTCCACTGACATGAACACCTTCCAACTTTACCATAGTGAGGTCGGTATCAGTCTTTGGTATGTTAATTTCATTGGGGGATTTCCTTTACAGGGTCTTTAATATGATGATTTCCTACCAATAGATAACATCTCAGGAGACAAGGTATGAACCCCTATTCTCACATGAAACCTACTATACTTGTCCAAAGAGATGTTGGGGATAAAATACTTTATAAATGACATCTCTTACCCAGCATGGTTTAGTCTGTTCCTCAAGAGGGATGATAGGGTGATGGGGACAGGCTGAGGGAAGAAGTACCCAAATGCATCACAGAGGGGTAAGGAAGGATCCTATTGGGTGATCCTGGATGTTGGGTAATACCACTCATGGGGCTTCAGTGTGAATGAAAGCTGAGATCCAAAAGTATGATATGTGGGTTTCCTTGTTTCCTTCCAAAGTGCGTGGATACTGTCGGTGAGGGACATGAGGATGGGGATCTATCTAGGGATACTGGTGATGGTCGAGATCATGGAAATCTGCAATAAGGTTAACTTCTAGGAGCCTATATTGGTGAGGATACATAGTATTCCAGGGAACATTTCAAGAGGATTTATGACTAGGAGAATTTATGAAACATTCTAAATATTCCATGTCTCAGTCACAGCTCACTTCACCAGATATGATTTCATGAATTCCACAAGGAGATAGCCTGTGATAATCCCTACTAAATATTTCTGCGGTCCGACTGTTGATGATCAACAAATAATTGTTCAAGCTCCAGATCTTCAACCATGAAAACTTCTACTACAACCAATTCCACACCCTGGTGAGGCAAATGGTAGATGAACTACAAGGCTTTCTAGAGTAGTGGGAGTACCTGCTGTGTATCAGGGTGGTGTACTAGTAACCCACATTGATGATAAGATCTTTTACGAGCCCTACATGCCATCAAGGTTCTACAGAAAGTTTAGGTTTCTTTAGTAGATTCCAAAGAAATCATGTATAGTGGTTTAGGTAGAGTATCATCCCTGTATCCATCTCCAGTTGTGGATCATGTTTATAACTTCTGTCCTCGTTGAAATAATCATGCAGTCCCCAACAGACGACGATGTCAATCTATCGATGGAATATGCAGACCACTGGGTGGTAGAGTATCTAGAATCAATTATAAGGAAGTGCATTCGACAAGTCAAGGTGAAAAGTGTAGAGTCTAGGAAACGAGATAGAAGGTGAGCTACAACTAGAAAAGTGAGACTAGAGGAAAACCAGGAAGATGGGGTGGAATGAGAGGGTACCTCGGTGGTAGGACCTTTAGAAGGTGTGGTTGTGCCTTCACCACCTGAAGAGAGATGGTCCCACATGCCACCTCACCAACCAGATAGAGAATCCCATTGGAATTTTTTTTGATATATCCATCAACCCACTATAGAAGAAATTTTTTCAGCACTCTAGTCAGCTTAGACAAAACTATAGCAGTCTATGATCCCAAAGGGCCTCTGGAAAAAACTGACACGAGATTGGATCCTGTTTCTGGAAATTGGGCTTATCAAAGTTGTAGACATGGTAAATATTCACCAGTGATACATGTATTTGGCGACCATGGATGTGTATGCACTCTAACAGGGTGATATTATTAACCAAATCTCTTGGTAAAAGTGATGTTGGGCTAGGAGCATGACCTTGAAGAAATGTCATATGAAGGCGACATTGACGATGAAGAAGAAGAAGAAGGAGGAGAAGGAGAATACGAGGACGTGGAAGAAAAATATGATGAGGCTGGGGATGAAGATAATGTATTTAAAGATCCTCTGGGTATAGTGCCTTACTGAGAGAGTCTACAGTAGAGTAGAAAAATCATAGGTTCTAAGGAGGAACTTACTGAACACCTCGAAGTGAGTCTCGATTCATTAACCTAGGTCCTTTCTTTTTTCCAACATTTGGATCCAATTAACCAAACATTATCTTGAATAGGAATAAATTGGTGATGACTAAGAGGCTCATGATAAAGGGGAAAGAGATGTGGCAATAGATGTGGAGATACATCCCCCTGATCCCATATCCGAAGCTGAGCAAAGAGGCGGATCAGTAGTGGCTAACACAACTAGAGGTGAGCTGACAAAAAGGAATGAAGTGACAACCATGGGATCCCAGGTTTTCCCCAATATTCAAAAGGAAACCATTCCAATCATTGTACTGACAAGCGTTGAGGGGTATCCAGTGGTAGAGGAAGCACCTATGGTGGTCCTACCACTTGATCTAGCAACACTTATCTCTTGTATGTCTCTACCTTCACAAGATCATATAGATAATATGTGGATCTAGATGAATCATTCAACATAGTGATAATGATACTACATGCTCGAAAAACCATGTAATAGGGGACATCTGTAGGGGCTCTCTTAATGGATGTAAATGTCCATGAGGTTCCTACCATTCTATTCGATATAGATTTTGAACTCAGTGAGGGAGAAATGGTGGATATAAGTGATGCCACTACTAGGACAAAGTCTGAATCTAGAGAGGGCACTAGTGTAGAAAACATTTTTTACGTCACCATTTTTTACGTCGGTTATATATAACTGACGTAAAAATGCGGCGAGTAGATTTTTAATGTCGGTTATTTTAATAACCGACGTTACAAATCGCGCCTGTTCGGTTTTTACGTCGATTATTTTATAACCAACGTAAAAAACCAATGAAATTGGGGTTTTTTACGTCGGTTATTTTATAACCGGCGTAAAAAACAAGATGTATATGGGTTTTTTACATCGTTTATTTTATAGACAATGTAAAAACCCCTCTGTGCTTTGGTTTTTTACATCGGTTATTTGATAACCGACGTAAAAAAGGCGTAGATATCGGGCTTTTTACATCAGTTTCCAAATAACCGACGTAAAAAACCCCCCATGCATTGGTTTTTTACGTTGGTTATCTTATAACCGACGTAAAAAACCAAAGAACTGGGGGTTTTTTTACGTCGGTTATAAAATAACCGACGTAAAAAACCCGTAGATATCTCATTTTTTACGTCAGTTATAAAATAACCGACGTAAAAAACCAAAGCGCGGGTGCTTTTTTACGTCGGTTTTAAAATAACCGACGTTATAAATTTAAAAAATAGTTTATAACTTTGGTTATATAATAACCAACCTTATAAAACTTTTAAAGAAATTAAAGCCCCATGGACTGTCATTTACGATTTTTCGATTGACAGTCCACCAGCTCGTCTCTCTCGCTCGGTAAACCCTAATCGGCTCGTCGATCGACCTGCATTAAACTCATTTTGTCTTCATTGTTTATCTTCTTCACTCCTCTTGGATCTATCATCTCAACTGGCAACATTCAAGTAAGCCTTCCACGAATTTATTTCGTTCGTTGTTTTTCACGGATATTCTAAAATTATGTTTTGCGATTTTTGTACATTTAATGTAAATAAGATGTAGTGGTTTCCAATTATGCACCTCATTACTATTTTGATAAGATTGTGATGAGATAATCTAAGATACATATGATTCATTGATGGAAGTGATACAATTTCACATGGTGTAGGATGATTTATGGGCGGGGTGAGACCATGACATTAGCATTAGGGTGTGAGAGGAAAACTAGTGGAGAGGTGGTATCCGAGAACCTTAATTTTAATATATATATATATATATATAATTTTTTATACGAAAAGGTTTATTTATATGAATTATTTTGTGAGTGATCCATAGTGAGTATATGAAACTATTTTTCCTTGTTTAGGTGATGATTTAGATTCCTTTTTTCATAGAGTTTAGTGTGCTTCCTCAACATTTTCATGAGATGTTTTAGGGAGGATCTTACTATGTATACATGTTATGCACACCATACATAAATATAAATTTTTTTTTTTGGTTTTTAAAATCAATTTTTAGTTTTTTATAGATGTTAGTAGCATGGAAGTGTTGTGGAGTAGCGCATTGGGGTGTGAGAGGAAAACTAGTGGAGAAGTGATATCCGAGAACCTTAATTTTAATATATATATATATATATTTATACGAAAAGGTTTATTTATATGAATTATTTTGTGAGTGATACATAGTGAGTATATGAAACTATTTTTCCTTGTTTAGGTGATGATTTAGATTCATTTTTTCATAGGGCTTTAGTGTGCTTCCTCAACATTTTCATGAGATGTTTTAGGAAGGATCTTACTATGTATACATGTTATGCCCACCATACATAAATATAAACAATTTTTTTGGTTTTTAAAAGAAATTTGTAGTTTTTTATGAATGTTAGTAGCATGGAAGTGTTGTGGAGTAGTTTTCATGAGTTTATAGAGTTTATTGTTTCTTCCTAGTTTTACTTTTAGTACTAATAATCTTTTTTTTGGTTTATGTACAACAATACATGTATGAATTCATGCATAATTATCTAAATTTATTCATTTCGAACTGAGGAGGGTTACTTTTGTTGGGAGAAGATCCTAAATGATATGGTATGAATTCATTCTGTCATAACCATAAATAAAATATAGTTGTATTTTATTTATCATATATATCAACTTATACTCTTATTTTTCATCACAAACCCTTTGAGAATAAAAAACCAAACTAAGGGATTTGGTATCCACATTGCCTTTTGTTATAGAATATGGGACATAAAAATCAAATGATTGAACATATTCTTCCAAGTAGTGACATTTTTTTCTATCCATGCCTAAAATGTTTGAATATGAAGAAGTTGAAAAGTAGAGAGATAAAAGATCATCTGTTTTGTCATGGTTTTAATCCAAGTTACAGCCCTTGGATTTGGCATGGTGATACTGGACGGAATGGCACTAATGATGATGATTCGCAAGATGGTAACTCCGATGGAATTGAAGAAATGATTCGCGATATTGTAGAAGAACAAATTGAGATAGAACCGACAGTTGAGTGTCTATATGGTGATGCTGAAAAACCATTATATCCTGGTTGTACAGATTTTATGGTTTTGTCGGCGGTGTTGAGATTGATTAACCTGAAGGCGAAGCATGGATGGAGTGACAGAAGTTTTACAGAGCTGCTACAATTGATGAAATACATTCTTCCAAAAGATAACGATCTTCCAGATTCACATTACAAAGCCAAGAAAATATTATGCCCGATGGGATTGGGATACAAGAAAATACATTCCTGTTCGAATGACTGCATTATATATAGGAAGGAATATGAATTTCTGTCAGAGTGTCCTAAATGTGGGACATCACGGTATAAGGTGAAAGAAAAATCACAGGCTGATGTAGAGATTGCAAAGCTCCCTTCAAAGGTATTTTGGTATCTTCCTATAATTAATAGTTTCAAATGTTTATTTTCTAATTCACATGATGCAAAAAGGTTAATATGGCATGCTAAAGAGCGGGTATGTGATGGAAAAATACCTCATCCAGCTGATTGTCCACAATGGAAGAAAATTGATGCGCAATATTCTACATTTGGAAATGAAATTAGAAATATCAGACTAGGGTTGTGCACAGATGGAATGAATCCATACCGAACACTCACTAGCACACATAGTTCATGGCATGTTTTATTGGTAATTTACAACCTATCTCCTGAGGTTTGTATGAAGCAAAAATATATCATGTTGAGTACAATGATCTCTGGTCCAAAGCAACCCGGTAATGATATTGATGTTTACTTGTCACCGTTGATTGATGATTTGAAACTGTTATGGGATGATGGTATTAGGGTGTATGATTCTTATAAAATGGAATATTTTCAACTGCATGCAGTGATTCTGTTCACTATAAATGACTTCCCAGCATATGGAAATTTGTCTGGATACAGTGTTAAAGGGCATAAAGCATGTCCAATTTGCGAACAACAGATGTCATATTGTCAATTGCATCATGGGAGGAAAACAGTGTACATGGGTCATCGAAAGTTCTTGCCTATGGAACACCCTTATAGAAGACTAAAAAAGGAATTCAATGGCTCACAAGAAATTGATACTTCTCCAAAACCTTTATCCCCTGATCTGTATTTTCAAAGGGTGAAAAACCTTGACGTGACATTGGGAAAGACACAGAAATCTGGTAATGATAGACATATTTGGAAGAAAAGGTCAATTTTTTGAGCTACCATATTGGAGGTATCATGAAGTTAAACATAATATTGATGTCATGCACGTGGAGAAGAATATCTATGATTATTTTATTGTAACATTGTTAGATATAAATGGAAAGACTAAAGATGGGTTGAATGAAAGATTAGACTTACTATCAATGGGAATACGTTTGGAGTTAGCTCCCACTCCTAAAGGAAGACGAACATTTCTTCCCCCGACTTTTCATACATTATCGAAGAGGGAGAAAATTAGCTTCTATCAGTGTCTTCATGATACCAAAGTGCCTCAAGGTTATTCTTCTAATGTAAAATTTTTTTTCTCATTGAAGGACTTGAAGTTGATAGGTATGAAATCAAATGATTGTCACGTCATGATGCAACAAATTCTACCAGTTGCATTGCGTGGAATATTGCCCATTCGTGTCAGAAAGACTATAAAGAAGTTGTGTTATTTTTTCAATTCAATTTGTAACAAGGCGATTGATGTGAATGCTTTGAACATTTTGGAAAAGGATGCAATTTTTATACTTTGTCAATTGGAAATGTATTTTCCTCTAACTTTTTTTGATATAATGGTACATTTAATGATTCATCTGGTTTGAGAAATAATGCTTTGGGGACCTGTATATCTTCGTTGGATGTATCCTTTTGAAAGGTATATGAAAATATTAAAGGGGTATGTTAAAAATCTATATCGACCTGAAGCCTCCATTATTGAAAAGTATATTTCTGAGGAAGTAGCAGAGTTTTGTACGAGCTACTTGGCTGCGGCGCAACACATAGGTTTGCCTCCATCTCGCCATGAACGAGTTAATAACGAGGGAAAGGGGATTCGCAGCTTGAAAGTCAAATCATTGTCAGCTGAAAAGATGAAGAAGTTAGAATCATACATCTTGAATAACATAGCTAATTCTCAACCATATATCACATTGCATATTAATGAGTTGAAACAATGTCATCCAAAGAAGAAAGAAATGTGGATTTTGAATGAGCACAACAAAACGTTTTTGTCATGGATTAAAAAGACCTTTCTTGGTAGATCAGATGTATCAGAGACATTAAAATGGATAGTGGATGGTCCATGTTTAAATGTGATAACATGGTCCGGTTATGACATTAATGGTTATACATTTCATACAAAAGCTCAGGACAACAGAAGTGCAGTTCAGAATAGTGGTGTATTGGTGTTTGCAGAAGCAATTCATTTTTCGAGTGCTAAGGACAAAAACACAATTTATGCATCAAGTTCATAATATATACTGATTGAAGACATATGGGAGGTTGATTACTTTAAAATTAAAGTTCCCGTTTTTAACGGTAAATGGTTAAACGGTAACAACAGTGTCAAACACGATGAATTTGTAAGGACACTTGTTAATCTGAATAGATTGGAAGACACAGATAATTCTTTTATAATGGCAACACATGAAAAAAAAATTTCTATGTAGTAGATCAATCAGATAAGTAGTGGGATGTTGGTTTACAAGGGAAAAAACAATATGTTGGTGAGGATGAACTTGATGAATATACCGATTTATGTGAGATCCTTACTTCCATGGAAATATTAACAGAACATAATGATGATCATGTTGAAGACATAGTTTGTGCCATAAGGAACGATCACGATGAAGGAATTTGGGAAAATAATCCATTTGTAACTTCCTAAAATTACAGGTAACATATGTTTATTTCTTATTTACATTTATTTTTTCCATAAATGTTAGATATTGTAAGTTTTTTATTTATTAAAACATGCTTTAAAATAAAATAAGTCAATGTTTGTGTTTGTTTTAAGTTTGTTTAGTTTACTTTATCATGTTTATAACCATTACATGAATTTTAAAATTCTTATTTTTGTTCACTGACAATTACTTTACCATGTTTACAATGTTTACCAGGTTTACCATTTTTACCATTTTTACCATCTTGACCATCTTGACCATATTTTCCATTTTACCATTGTTTAACATGCTTACCATATTACCAATGTTTACTATTATGTAACGTAGTACACTTTTCTATTTTCTGATTACAGTAGTATTAAAATATTTTAATTTGTATATTTTTGAACTGAAGTTTGTTTTTTTATTTGAAGGATAATGACAGATCATTCAGATGATCAACCACATGATTCTGGAGAGGAGCATATTGCTGGTCATACCTCTGGGGATGAACATTCACATGCTCCTATTATGATAAAGAGTTCAAAGGTTGGTAAACGTGGGTTCACACATTTACCAAAATTATCACTTGCCCGTACATAGGATCAGAGGATAGTCGTTGAGTTTGATGATGATGATATTCCTAGAGGTCCGAATGCCAAATCTTTTAAGAGTTTTTTTGCAACTCAGGCTAATACCAAAGTAAGAATTCTGTATGATGATTGGAGAGGTGTGGATAAAGCGATTATCTCTCAGTTGTGGGAGATGATTTTGGTAAGATCTTTTGTCATTTTTTGACCATTCTTTTAATGTTTCTAGTATATATAATATGTTTTACCTCTTCTTTATCAGATGACATTTGATATTCCTGACACTGGAGGAGTTAGGAAGAAATGCTTATCGTTGGCTGCTAGGAGATGGGGGGATTTCAAATCAACCCTCTCATCTGATTTCATTTATGGTCATAGGAGTCACAAAAATCCATGTCGTATATATCCTTTTATAGATGAAGACACATGGAGACAGTTTTTTGAAAGTAGAAAAAAGAGTCATTTCTGGTAAGGGCAATGTAAACTTTTATAAACATTCTTATATAAATGATTTTATTAATGTTTTGTTAATGATTTATTATTCTTAAATTACAGCAAACAAGGAAGGATCATCAAGAGATACAATCTAAAAATGTATACCCTCATAGTTTATCTCAGGGAGGGTATGCATTATTGGAAGAACAAATGATGGTGGAAAAATTTCAACAACTAAGAGCTTAGTGTTCAAGCTCTGGAGAGGTGGCCCCTCCATCCCCTCCATCTAGACATGAAAAATGGAAGAGAGCTCAGAAGGAAAAAAAGGGAAATATCTTTCGGAAGAATCGAGAATCGTAGATGAGAGGATTGTAAGATATCTATTTAATTTATTTAAGTTAACTTTTTTCATCATATAAGTTTCAATCATTACATAAATGTTCAATTAATTAATACATGACTCTCTTGAGGATCAGAGTTAAGAGGGGACATTTATAGCTACTGGGAGGGAAGATATTTTATTTGCAGCATTGGGAAGGCCCAAACATCCTGGTCGTGTAAGAGGATATCTGACAGGTGTATCGGTAAGAAAAGTGTTTCCACGTTCTTCAACTTATAACATTGAGCGGGTTTATAAAAAAAATAGAATCCTTGGAGGCTGAAGTTAAAAATATTAATGCGACAATGGAGGAAAAGATTAGAGAGTCGGTGCAGTCTATGTTTGCAGAAATGCAAAGACAATTTCAGACTACAGCTCCCACTCCTCCACCTCCCCCTAAAGATCCCATTATTTATCCTCCACCTCCGCCAGTAGCTCCCACTCCCCCACCTCAGCCTGCGGACCCCATTTTTTATCCTACGCCTCCGCCACAACTTCCTACATATTGTGAGTTGTATTTTGAGGATTCTCAACATCATATAGTAGCATACGGGTTGGTATATTGTATAGGAGATACAGTTCATCATCAACAATTAGAGGTAGAGAATAAGAGGGTCACTGTACAGGATATTATAGATAGATCAGCTAGGGTACCAATACCTACAGATGAGGTGGCGACAGTTGGACAGAGTATCGGCCATTTTTTAGTTTGGCCATCCAGACTTCTTCGACTCATTACCATAGAGGTATGAATGTTTTATCTTTTATTTTATTTTTTTATTAAAGTTGTTTTATCATTTGAAAACTACTATATTTTTCAATTTTTTTCACAGGAATACTTCAAAGGTAAATAAATATTGTATAGACAACAACAAAGACAATAGGCTATGACATCAGATACAGATTCCAGTGGTCTTGACAGATTGTCAAGATATGGACATTTGTTGTTGGGTTTTTATGAGTTTCCAATGGAATCTCATGTTTGTGGACGTGAAATAAGTGTGGGGATTAAAAAAACTGATATCATAAAGTTTGTTACTGGAGATAAGTTGGGAATCAACGTGGTGCAAATTGTTTCCATGTAAGTCTTAACACCTTTTCCATGCGTTATATTTATTAAAAATGTATACTTATGTATGTTTTGTATTAGGTATATTTATAAAATTTGGGAGAGGAATGAGCTGAAAGAAGTATATGGATTCATGGACCCGCAATTGATTTACCCTGAAGCATGTGCATTGAATGAGGAACAACGAATGGTTTATATTGCTGAAAGATTTGAAAAGAATATAATCACACAATGTTGGATGATGCCTTTTTGTGAGAGGTATGAAACAAATTTCTCTCAAAGAGTTAATTTTCTTCTAACATAAAAACCACTAAAATTAAATTTCCTTTTATCAGTGATCATTGGATGTTAAGGATTTTTTTCCCAAGGGAGAAAGCTCTTTATTGGATATGCTCTGTTCATGGTGATGTGCGGGAAAGTTTTAAGAATATATTGGAAAAGTAAGTTTTAATTTATCAATAGTTTTATATATTATAATGAATTTTAAATTTACCGCATTCGTATTATTTTCTAACACTGCATGGACCTACTTTCAAAAAAACACTAAGAAAAGAAATGCAAAGATCAAATATGTAAATGAGAAGGTAAATTTCCATTTATAATTTGTACTTTTTGATTTATTACATAAAAATAATATATTGAATTTACACTCATTCAAACAGAATTTTCATGAACAACAAGGCTTCATCGAATGCGGATATTATATGTTAAGATTTATGTATGAAATAGTAACAACTGGGACAGTTGTGAATTTTGACATGGTACAATTTCCTCCTAAACTTTTCCATAATATTTCAATTTGATTTATTCATTATACACATTAACTATCTTCTTTTTCATTTGTAGATTTTTGATGACCCTCAACCCTATACTGCTGAAGACATCAAACACGTACAAGTGGAGTGGTCAAATTATTTTATAGGTTTGATTGAATTTTAGTTGTTTGTAATGTAAAATGTAATTTTTAATATTGTCGTTTTAATTGTGTATTTGGTATTTGTTTAGGTTGGATTTAGTTTTTTTGAAGTTGACATTGTATGTTTTGAAGGTTATATAAGTGAATGTTTAATTTTTCTCTACTTCTCGTTTTGGTCTACTTTTGATGGTTTTTCTGGTATGGATTTGGGTCTGTGGGGGAGGTGTTCCAAGGGTGTGGGGGTGTGTTCAGTGGGGTTGGGGGGTGTCCAGTGGTCTGGGAGGGCTATCCGGTGGGGTGGGGGGACAGTCCTGGGGGGTGGCAGGGATGTCCAGAGGTGTGGGAAGGCGGTCCAGGGGTGTGGGAGTGCTGTCCAGGGGTGGGGGGGGGGGGTTGTCCAGGGGTGTTTGGGGCTTTCCAAGGGTGTGGTGGGGGCTGTCAAGTGGGGTGAGGGGGTGACGGGTGCTGTTCAGGCAGGTGGGGGGTTGTCGAGGGGTGTTTGGGGGTGTCCGGGGGTCGGGGGGCAGTCCAGGAGTGTGGTGGGGGATCCAATGGGGTGGGGGAGGGTTGTCCAAGGGGTATACATGAGGGTGGGAGCTCTAATGGGGTGGGGGAGGGCTGTCCAGGGGGTATACATGAGGGTGAGGGCTCCAACGGGGTGGGGGAGGGCTGTCCATGGGGTATAAATGAGGGTGGGGGCTGTCTAGGGGGTAAGTTTTATATGTTATCTATGTAATGCTTAATTTTGATCTACTTGTGTTTTTGTGGTACGATTTCTTGATTTGTTTTCTGGTTGATTCTACTGGAGAGAAGATGACTGCATTCTGTTTAAAAAAATTGGGTTTATCACGTTGGTTATTAAATAACCGACGTTATAAAATGCCTGGAAAATAGTTTATCACATTGGTTATTTAATAACCGACGTTATAAAATGCCTGGAAAATAGTTTATCACGTCGGTTATTTAATAACCGACGTGATAAAACTCTTGTAGAATGGTTTATCACGTCGGTTATTTTATAACCGACGTGATTAAAGGCCTGGACAATGGTTTATCACGTCGGTTATTGAATAACCGACGTGATAAACTGCCTCCCCCCAGTTTATCATGGCGGTTATAGAATAACCGACGTGATAAACCCCCCTCCCCCTGTTTCTCACGTTGGTTTTCTAAGAACCGACATGATAAACCTTGCTCACCCCGGTTTTTCACGTCGGTTCTATATGAAACGACGTGATAAACCCCCCTCTCCCCAGTTTATCACTTCGGTTGTTTAATAACCGACATGATAAACCATTTTCCAGGCCTTTTATCACGTCGGTTGTTAAATAACCGACGTGATAAACCCTTCCCATTTTCTTTATCACGTCGGTTCTAATATAACCGACGTGATAAAAATCACGATTTTATGTTTTTGACGTCGGTTTTTAAATAACTGACGTCAAAAACCTTATTTATAACGTCGCACGTATTAACGTCGGCTAGAAACTGACGTAAAAAATGAAAAATAACCGACGTAAAAAACTTTTTCTGCATTAGTGGGGTGGAGAAGAAGAATAAATGAGTGAAGAGGTTCTCCCTCATGTCATAGAGACTAACCCCTTAGGAAGGATTCTAGATGAAGAATCTACCGCTGAACTCTTGGGTACCTTTCCATAGTATGATCCTTCTAATACTATAGAGCCAGATGATTCTGACTCTGAATCAGTTGAGGATAGTCAGAGGACTTGTCACTTATTATGAAAGTGAATCATGAAACAACTTGATATCTTAGAGTAAGAATGGATGAACTTAATGAGTTCACTTTTCACCTAGTTGCACTGTCTTCGTATTGGTGGGGTGGATTCTTGCCATCTTCGCACGATGATTTGTAAATACCTTGAAGGGAAGATGTGGGAGAGAAATCAACACCTAAACACTGACTGGTATTAGAATAAATTTAAGAACATCCAAAAGATCAATGAGGCTGAGAAGGATATCTGACTTCTTGAAAAGTATATGAACGAGCATTCTATATTCACCACTAATCAGTCATAACTCATCGAAATATTGAAGGCCCAATTCATGGAGGCCTAGAAACAGATGGAATAGTTGATTTTCCTAGTGGATGAGATTCAAGACGAATTAGATCGAATGTAGATCAGGTAATATTATATTTTCCTTATTATTACCAATGAGGAGAGGGAGCTCAGTAAGCAGTAGATTACTTTGGAAGCCACACACCAAAAGTTGGAAGCATTGAAGCATTATATTGAAAGGGTAGATCCTTAAGGACCGTGTTTTGGCCAAACTCAAACTTATGAAACATACTCCTTCTTTCTTTCTTGGTCACTTTGAACTAAGTGCATGGATATATTTATTGCCTTCTTATTTTAATTACCACATCTCAAAAAAAATTTGAAAAGAAACTAAAGATAAATAAATTAGTAAGCTCACATTGGTCATACTCGTTGTGTAAAAAAAGGGATGATCACATAACCATTCAATTTGTATGAGAGTTTCTTCTAATCATTGAATACTAGGGGTCTACTATTATTGACTGACCACCCAGAGTATTGGGTCTAAGAGGGACTCTGACTAGAGAATAGGGCTCTCAAAACAGCTAACATATCTTTCCCAATTTGTTCTAATACATGAGCGGGATAACGCCATGAGAATTGGAATCATTCCAGATAAAATATAATGGGTAGTTTAAATCAACACACACATAACTTTGGAAACAATGATGAGTGGTGTTGTGATATAGTATATAAAATGGCCATAATTTAAATGCATTACCTTTTCAAATAGTTTGGAATGAGGGAAAACAAATGAAGGCCGACCGCTGACCATAATTTAAAACATGGGTACTAAATAGGGATTTCTTCCTATATATTCTAAGAAATTAGATCATGATAGTAGGAGAGCCACGGGGCCAACTGTCCATACCATTAAGGGGTCCCTTTATAAATTAAAGATGATGAAAATCTGAATGAGGGGAATGAAAATCATAAAAATGGAGTGATGGATTGATCAAAAGGATTACAAAAATGTTGAAACTTTGCCACTATGGCTTGGAGCACATTGGTATGGGTTTATTGGTATAATCAAATATTAAACCTATCTTCTATCGGAGCATCATCTCAGATACTGAGCAACAGATGAAGATGAAAATAATATGGTAAATAACCAGCTCGGTGGGAGTGAACCTCCTAGGAAAGGGCATGGAATACATTTTCGTTTTTCATCATGAAACTAGGGTTGATGAACATGTAATTTAACATCATACGTTAAAGATGATACATGGTACAATTTAACATCATGTGATCAGGACGTGTGATACAATTTAATGTAATGTGACTAGGACATTGCAAATAGTTTAAGGTCATACAACCTAGACCCTGGAAAGAAAATACTCAGTCTTAGGGTATATACATCACACATGAAGCAAAACCCAACATGAATGAGGACCACTGAGGTCTCAATGATGCATACACACCCTAAGATGAGCAGGGGCCAAAGGGGGATGAAAAGGGCTAAGGAATCTATGGTTAGGCCTGAGAAAAAATATCTCGGTGTTCCTACGTATCCCATAAGGACGAGAATCAAGACACACGTAGTTCATAAAGCACAATATGGTAAGATACTAACACTAGTGAGGATAGTCCTCTTCAATGATGAGGATAAAACATCCCACAACTATCATGGGGAATCCTGGACTTGTTTAGGGTATGGTTTCAGTTTAATGTCCTGCATTGAGGATGAGAAAATGAGGCTATAACTTTGAGAATGGACAAAATATGGTTGGAAAAGGCATAACTACATATACCATATGTATGGGAATAAATCAATACATAGTTCTTGGTGGATGATTTCCCTGTTCAGGTTTAACCCATGCATAGAGAGAAGAGGCATTAGATATTTATTGTTTTTTATTTTCTTGTGTTGGGTTTTTTTGAGTGACTCGACCACGATGAAAAGTTTTGGGTGTCGCTATGGCAATAAAGCCATGTGTAGGTCTTGATAAGTGTAATGGTGGATGACCAATGTCAAAGGCGATGTCCTATCAAGTGAGAACACCACAATTTTGTGAAATTTTTTTCTTGCTGCCAGGATGATGATGTCGTAATTTAAAGCCATATGAAAAGAAAGTTACATGAACTTTAACATAAATAGGTAAGGAAAAAATATTCTAACATCATGAAGGAAAAAGAAACATAGTTTAATGTCATGTTTTTTAGAGTAAAGTTCTTAGTTTAAGGTATTATAACTTGGAACATAGGGTTTCAAAACTTTTGAATGTGGGCATGAACCTACAAAGAACTCTAATCCCACATGAGCCATGCTCAGTGTGAGAATCGAGGAGTGATTCAAAACATTCCCAATCACATGATAGTACACAAAAAGGGAAAGGAATCATCTGGTGGGAAAATTCAACCATTCCAACATTGCTACTCGACATGGGCAGATGCACGGGTGGACAACACCAAGGGTGTTGGAGATCCAAAAGAACATGAATGGGGTAGGAAAATGTGAATCACGGTGTCTGATATTTGGGAAACAATGGAATTAGCATAAGTATGGAGGATAAATATTGACCTTGTTCGAAGAAAAACATCCATATAATGTGACCTAGGATGGGAACATACAAATGAGGGTTGACCAATAACCATATTCGAAATGCAAGAAATAACTATAAAATGTCGCTCAAAGTCTTCTGGGGAATTGGACCAAAAATAGTAATTGAGGAATGAGGTTGATCATCCGAACCGTTAGGGGGTCCCTTTAGACGTGAAATATAATGGGGAACTAAAAAAAAGAGCATGTGAAATGTAGAAGTGGAACTGGGGAATATCCCTACAAAATCCAACATTCCAGGTCCCATACAACCCGCATACTCAAACATGCCAGTGTAGAACATACATTAGTGGGATTAGAGCAATCCTCAAGGACCATTTTCATGGGGGGGGGGTACTATGAATAGTTTAATGGTCATGTTTCTTAGAACATAAGCTCCCAGTTTAAGGTCATAGTGTGTGGATCATGGGTGCCTAGTTTAACGTCATGTGTATGGGACAAACCTGTTCAATTTGACATTATACAGTAAGGATGAGAAAAAGGTGTGAAATGGTTCATGGAACTGTGGTTGGACCCATGGAACAAAATTACTGGTTGTCACTATGTATCCCATAAGGATGGTAATCAAGTGACACATAGATCTAAAAAATGGCATGGTAAGTCACCGATTCCGAAACAGGGGAGATATTATCCAAAACATGGATATCATGGTTTTTTCATAGCTTATTTTCATGAAAAATAGGGTGTTAAAAATCTTATTTTAAGGCCATAAAACTAGGACCGTAAAAGGGAGGTGTACAGTGAAGCTCCATGGGGTGACCTGACATGAATGAGGGCCAAAGAAGTATTAGCACCACACCACACACTCCTTTAGAAGAACCTATGCATAGTTTAAGGTCATGATTCTTGGTCTTGAATTCTCAAATTAAATTCCTGAGCTTCATATATAGGCTCTTATTTTAAGGTCATAGAGTTTGGACTATAATATGGGAATATTATTCCATGTTGGTAAAAAATCTAAGTGAGAACCCTATGTCCAAGTGATCCTTGCTCGGTGTGAGAAAAAAAGGGGATGAGAGGATCCTTTAGACTCATGGAAACACATATCATGGGAATAGATAACTCAATTTAAGGATGTTATAATGATTCCGATAGGCCTGATCACCACTCAAAGGTGCATATAGGGGTAAGATAGAGGTTTTTGAAGTTCCTATTAAACATAAGTATGTGAAAAAGATGAATCAGAGTGTCTGATATTTGGGACATGATGAGGGTTTTTAATGATGGAGGATAACTACTTAACCTGTTTGAAACACAACATCCATGTTGTGAATCCCAAGATGGGAACAAACAATTGAGGGTTGGATTATGACCATATTAGAAATGCAAGAACTGACTCAAAAATTCCATTAAAAGTCTTTCGAGGCATTTTCCCATGATGGTAGGTGAGACATGAGATTGAGCATCCATACCATTAGGGGGTTCCTTGAGATGTGAAATATGATGGGGACCCTAACAAAGGGATACCTTAATCATGGATATGTAATGAGAGAATTTCCATACAGAACCCAACACTTTGGATCCTATTCCACAATGAATATGAGCATGTAATTGAGGCATGATAGATAGAGTGATTTAAACCCCTTATTAAGGGGAAAAGGGGGGAGGGCTCAAGAGGGACCCTAGATATGTAATGCTAATGATCCAATGATAAATGATGAGGAATGGAAATAGGGGGGGGGGGGGTAATTAGATCTAGGGATGGACCTGGAGACAAAATTTATAGGCATTCCTGCATATCCCTTAAGGATGGGAATCAAGATGGATGTAGTTTTAGAATCCTGTATATTTTAACGTCCTGCGATAAGGTTATAACATCCGGAGAACTATTCCTAGGGGAGGAATAAGACGTGGTCATTATAGCCCGACATGAATGAGAACCAACCAGGTCTAAACCATGCCATGTACTCCTAGGAAGAACCTAGGCCAGGAGGCCGAAAAGGTAATTTTATCTTAGATAAGGACATCAGGGTACTGAATAGTTTATCTTCATGAGACTAGGATGATATGACAATTTAATGTTGTATAGATAAGGGTAGTTTAAAATCATGCAGGATGAAGGGGGAATTTTCCTTTTAAGGTCATATAGAAAGGACCATGAATACTATGCAATTTAATTTCATTCAGGACAATGAAATGTATTTTAACGTTGTACAGAAGGATGAAAGAGATCTTAGTTTAAGGTCACAGAACACATACTATAAATTGGGAATCTTCTAATATAGGGGTGTATAGGGTGGTTTTATAAAGAAACTCAACACTAATGAGGAACAAGGAGGTCTCAAAATCACACCACACACTCCAAAATTAATTTTATTACATAGGGTTGAAAATTGTTAATGGGATATTCCACAGCTGGGATCATAGATAAAATATCTAAGAGTTTCTATGTATCCTTCATTGGTAGAAATCAAGACACACATAACTCTCGTAGGCCATGCAGTTTAACATCATGTGGTACAGAAGAATGCAAAAAAATGGATTCCTAGGGAGGTACACGACATGGCTATTACAAACCTTATGTGAATGATGACCAAGGAGGTCTCAATTAAACCACACACTCTTGGGGGAAATCTGGGCCAATGGGATAGAAAACCTAGAAGGCATCACAGCTAGACCAGATAATAAAAGTTTCTGGAATTTTTATATATCCCATGAGGATGTGAATCAAGTCATATGTAATTATGGAATCCCATGTAGTTTAACGTCATGCGGTAAGTAAGAAAGAAAGGGGACGTCCCTGAGGGGGGAATATGTGGCGAGGTTTTTATAAAACCAATTCAAATGAGGACAATGGAGGAATCAACCACCCTACATAATATTGGGAAACTTAGGCCATGGTGCCGAAAAAAAGAAAATATATATGAAGCTTGGGGATGGACCTGAAAATAAAATGCTTAGGCATTTCTACCTATTACATAAGGATTAGAACCAAGACATATGTAGTTCTGGAATCCCATGTAGTTTAAAGTCATGCGGTAAGGATGAAATTATAGTTTAACATCATTTAGAATTATAATTATGGGATGTTTTATGTCCTAAATCCCAGACATAAGGGATCTTAGTTTAAGGTTGTAGATCTCAGACAAAAGGATAACTATATAAATAATCATCCTAAAGGATCAGTAAATACCCTACTCATAATAAGTACTATTTGAGAAACCTGGCATTGGTGGGAGGAATAATTCTCCCACCATCTATAGTGACCATAGAGTATGCACCATTGGGGTTAAACTTGTGAATGATACAGGATTTTTTTCCATTTGGGATAAAAATTTGGTGGCTTCTTACTTGGTATCATTATCATCCTCAGAACCAATAACACAACACCTTGAAGGAAGAATAGGATATTAAATTTATTATTGAAAGCCCTGTCCATATTGTTCTGATGCCTCTCCATATTATGTGAGGATCAAATACTATTCCCGTTGGGGGATTCTAGTTCTTTTAGATGGACTTATACTATCCTTTTTGACATATTATGATTGTACATAGCCATACAGAGTGATGAAAACTAAATTTTTATTGGAAGGACTACTCTATGACATACACCAACTAGTATGGGGTCACCTAGGTGGAATTTCAAGTTTCCCTATGATAATCCCAGAGATAACTGGGTAGTATTTTTGACCAACTTTTCTTATTTTATCCCACTATATTCTTAAAAATGTTTGGGAGGGTCTTGATGAATTTCTTGATCTACCCATTTTCCTATGCATGATGTTGGATCTCACCAACATAATGATGGAATGGTATTTGACTTCCTTAAGTAGTATAACCTCTACCCACTTGGAGAAAAAATCCATCACTGTGAGAATAAACCTGTAATGGTGAGCCGTTGCTGGTGGATATGGTCCCACGAACTCAAGTCCATAGATCACATAAGGCCAAGAATACTTGGTACTATGGAGGGTCTCTGGTGGTCAATGCACAAAGTCGGCATGAATTTGACTTGTATGGAACCTCTTTAAGAATTTGTGCAGTCATAGACCATGATGGGCCAAAATTAACCCAATCTCCAAATCGAGTGAGAGAGATTCAATCCAACTTTATGGGATCCACAAGATTTAACATGGAATTCTTGTATAACTTGGGGAAAATCATTCCCTTGAGTACAATAGAGGATAACTTCATCGAACCCACACATTTAGAGGATCTTCTAAAGGCTGGGACCACTATGGAGGGTGAACTACACTACACGCTGACGAATTCACTCATGTTCAGTACTGTCTATCAGGATGTTTCTGTAATAGAGATAATCTATGAGAGGAGTTGTCCAATCCTAGGTTTCTTCCCCCACGATAAGGGAATTTAGAGGTCTTGATGTAGAATCATCAGTGGTAATGTTGGTTAACTTCTAGTTTTCATCATCATCCAAGGATACGAGAGCGATGACCCTATAATGTGCCACATAGATAAATAGGTCACCCTAGTCAGGTTCTCGAAGAGATGCATCAAGACTGGATAAGGCCTCAGCTCGACCATTTTATGACTGGGGGACATGTGTGACCACTAGTTGGGAAGGGAACTGGTCCATTATCTAGTAGGTTCTCTCTAATAGGGGCATAATTTATATATTTCTAATGATATAGTCACCATTGATCTTCTTGATGACCAGTTCAAAGTCACCCTTTACATGTTGGTGGGGAAAATCAATCTCGAGGGAAACTCGAGGCTAGTGAAGATATCAAGATATTCTATCTCATTGTTGGTGTAGCCTTATAATAACAATAATTAATAGTAAATGACAACCTGTGTGGGAATAGTGAAGAAAATTCCCATGCTTACTCTATTGATATTGGGATCATTGAACCTTCTACCGGTCCCAAGATGCGCCATCAAAATACATATGACAAAACAAAATAGTATTATCCACTAATATAATGAACTCATCTAGAATGTCAAGATCAAGGGAATGCTCTTAGGGGGACAAATGAGCAGTGAGGAAGTCTGTCGGTGCCTTAAACTTAACTACCTTATGAGGAACAAATGACATATCGAACTACTGAAGGATCAATTTCCACCAAGCTAGACGACCTTTCAACATTGGAAAATTTAGAATTTACTTTATAAAATCTACATGGGACTCCATCTGTATCAAATGATGTTGCAGATAATTCTGCTACTTCTACACCATGAGAACCAGTGCGAGGTATCTCTTATTGATAGAGGAATATTTTCTCTCCAAGTTAAGGAGTATTTGGATGAGTTTGTACAAACTATTCACTATCCCTTAATTGTTCTTCCGGGTAAGAAGGGAAAGGATGTATCGTTCTAGGGTGGTAACATAAACTACCATCCGTTTTTCAGAGATGGGTGGTATAAGAACCATAGGGTACAATAGATAATGCCCGATCTATTCAAAAGTGGCTTGGCACTCTTCATCCCATTGGTAGATGATAACTTTCTTCATGAGTCTCAGAAATGGATTAATTTTTTTGGAAAGATATGAAATGAATTAGCGTATATATGATAAGTGGACTTGAAATCCTCATAGCTCTTGAAGATTACTCAAAGGAGGAATTTAACTTGTATCCCTAATCTTCTCTATGTCGATCTTAATGCCTTTGTATCTGACGACATAGCCAGGAAACATCCTAGAGGTATCCCCAAAGTAACACTTCAAGGGGTGCATATTTAGATGACAAGAGAGGAGGAAGCCATACACCTTCTCAGGATCTCTAATTTGGTTATGATGGGGGTGGTATTTGACCATGATATTGTCCAGATAACATTCCACAAGCATACCAAGAATCAGCTTGAATATGTGTTGTATAGTACATTGATAAGTAGATCCTACATTATTCAACCCAAAGGGAATTACCTGATAGAATAAGGTTCCCTGTGACACCCTAAAGGAAGTATAATATTCATATTTAGGGTCTATTTGGATATTATTATACTTGAAATAACTATCCATGAAGGAAAGGGATTGAAACCCAGCAACGACATCAATCAACAGATCTACCACAGGAAGGGGAAAATCATCCTTTGGACAGTAGTAATTGAGATCACAAAATTCAACGCCAACTACGATATGTCAATTATTCTTTCTGATGGGAATGATTTTGGCCTACCACATCGGATACTGGACTTCCTTGATGAAGTTGTCTTTGATGAGATTATTAGCATTGGCCTTGACCATGGAACCATGAGAGGGGTGCGTCTTTCTAGGAGGATATTTGAAACTAAAATGACATACCAGGAGACCAAGGAAGTGGAAGAATACCTAAGGATCTAGTCAAATAATATCATCATCACTCCAAGAAAATGCATCACGATGTTTCTTCAAAAAATCCACATACTATTTCTATTCTGGTTAGGAATATATTCACTGATCAATACCGAACTCAAGTCTATCTCGGTATCGAGATTCACCTGTAATATCCCATCAACAGTAGTGGAGAAACATTCCTAGATTATATTAGGTGCGTCTTCTAGATCTTCTTCATCATCTGAGAAATGAAGACCATTAGGAGGAGGCAGTTCATCTAAGTTAACCAATCTCGTAGGAATATTGGTGCTGGCCTAAGTGATAGTGGAATCCTTTTCAAAAGAATAATGCACTGCTGAAACAATGGTGACAAAAGCTGTTGACCCAATTGAATGAGTTATTCAACCAAGAGGTCCATGCTTGGTAATATCAATGTATTATTGGCACATTGGATTTAGTCGATTCAACCCAGCCTTGCAGAACATGAAAGTATGGCGTATCACTGCTTCTATAGGGAGAACATCCCAATACCTAATAGCGGTAGGAGGATCTAGTATTACTCTTGAGTTTCCTTCATAGGAAAATGAGGTAATCTTTCAACATTCCTTGTATCTAGGAATGTGTCTTACCCTTATCCCATACACAAAAAATAAATGTCCCATGTTTGGGGCTATAGCCTCCAGCTGATAAATTGGGAGAATGAAGGTATCATCAAGGTAGATCCATGGTCAGGACATAGTAGTAGTGTTCTAAAACTCATTAGTCTAAACATAACTTTTCTTTCTCTTATAATAGCCAGCATCCAGATAGTAGACTTTACAAGTACCAAAGGGAGACACATCACCATGTAGTATTCCTATTCAACCACATAGGGAGTACATGAGGCATTTGGGATATGAAGGAACTGATGCATGTAGATGGAGACACGAACTTCCCATCAATTCATTATAGGCGGTGTCCTATGAGATGACCATAAATTCAGTTATAGAAATCGATCCACCAAACTGGTTCTTTAGGTGAATTTTTTCACATTTCTGTTTCTCAATCATATCATAGCCTTGAATTTTTGGGTTAGAGGGACTCAAATTTTCTTCAGATCGCACCAACTTGCAGAGCATCTGGGTCAAGATGAGGTAAATCCCAGAACCTGTGTTCACAAGACATAGATATAATTCCACACCATTAAACCAGACAAAAATGTACAACATGGGAATGTGGACCTATTAATAAGAGCCTTCATCTTCCCCTAAGATTGAGATGACGAACCAATATTATACTCTCTCAAATTCCCCATTATGGAATGTATTAGCTTCCACCACCTCTGTTTCGAACTAGAGGGGGATTTTCAAAGCCCTTAGGAGAGATTCATGCATATATTTACATAAGAAGAGAGTCTATAGGATTGAATGATTTTAAGGAATGATGGAAAGGTTCTTAACCAAATAATTATTCTTCACTACATGTAAATTTCTATTGGTAGGGAGTTTCTCTTTGATAGATGGTATGACGGGACTTACTAGTTGAGATGGTAGATTCTGGATGGTGCTGGGGATGTACCACTATTGACTAGAAGAACTGCAAAAAATTATTACCATATGACTATCAAATGACAAGGCTCTTCCTAGAACTGAGTGAAGGTGATCATGTCCCGGCTGTAGAAGCTCTGCTTGATTGAGTAACATGAATTATGGTGGTTGTGATCCGGATGAGTCGAGATGAGAGGACTTCACAAGTTGATCCCTGCACTAATCATTCTTCCTATTCTCAGTAGTTTGAATTTCCTACCTTGAAAAAATGTTTCAATCATTCTGGTTGTTCATGTTTCCACAACCTCTTTGGCGATGGCATCGAACGTGAATATTAAGTAGATCTTCCTGACGTTCCAAGTCATCGGGAACCATGTAAGGGTCCACCAGTTCGACAATATTCACCAAGGCATACCCTTAGTAATCTCTTTAGGAATTAAAAAATACTGGGAAAACAATGGGAGTAATCCATATCTCTGGAGGGATGAATTTTCTGTGAGTATAGGATTGATTCAGTGCCAGCGGAGGGCTTTACTTCCCCTTGCACCATTGGTACCTTCACTTTTGAGAAGAAAAAGTATAAGGTGTGGATGCAGAAGTGGTAGTGGGCGGAGGTGTGGATAATTTAGGAAGATCAATAAGATTCAATCAGTCTTGAATGACACCATGGGTGTGAGCAATTTTGTTGTGGGCTATCCAATCATTGTACTTCTAAGACCCACAATTAGAGACTTGCTGCCATCCACCTTTGTTGTCGCTATCAGGTTCCACTGAGATACAATCCAGCTGCACTAGGGAAAGACCCTATCCGACCACATTGTTGTTAAAATGGTCCCAGAGCCATTACTTGAAGACATAACACTACCAGAGAGTATGTACAACAAATTTGTGATAGAGGAAATAGTTAGGTTGATCGGTGAGATCAACATCCTGTGGCCTACGGAACTCTAAGAACTTTTGGATTCCCTAATCCAAGGAACTTCTAAAATAATCAGGGGCCTGAGCCTAATCAAATGAGTGGGTATTTTTTCTACTACATGGGAAAGCTACTCTGGGATCCCAACCCTGATGAGGGGATAGGGTCTAATGAGTAGATGGATTTTGATTGTCTTGCATAGGTTGTAGTGCTTGACGAGGGATCACCAACCGATTCTAAGGTGGGAGATGATGATATTAAGGATTGGATGAGGCTTTTTTCCTAGGAAAACTTGTAGATATGTATCTTCTACTATAAATTCTAGTGGTCTGGGGGCCTCTACCTATGCGACTAAACTAGTCTCATCCCTATAGATTCTTCTTGCTGGAGCTATAGGAGGAAATGACTGTGTATGTTTGGATTTATTCAAGGATTACTATATATGATGATACTTGTGGAAGAAATCATGGAATCAACCTAGGAACTTCCGAGTGATGATACAGGGAACTAATTCTATATTCTCATTCACCACACACATATTAAAAATTTATTCTTTATTTTGTGAAATATCGAGTGAATACGTGAGGCCCTTCCACCTAGAGGCAAAGTTTGGGAACTCACTCCTCTAGCCATTTTTTACTTGAAGTGGTCAAAAATACTATAATTTTGAGTGGTGGAGCTGAAATGATATAAAAAATATCTATAGAGATATTTCCAACTAGCTATGGATCTGATGGGAAACTAGCTATAGCTATACCAGAAAAATGTAGGTTTTTCCAGTAACTGTACAAAACACCAAAGTTTGGTGGGTTCCTAAAAAATGGACTTCCCATAATGAGTGAAAACCTTGATAAAATGTGGTCCAGATGTTGTAGTGGGTCACCCATCCCATTAAAAGTGGAAAAGGTAGGGTTCTTGAAATCTGGGGGTGCCGACATGTCATCTACCCGTGATGAATAAGGCTTTCTATCCAGAGGGATCACCACTATCGTGTCTCTAGAGCCTCGAGGTGGGAAATGAGAGTTTCTATCAGATCTTGCTAAGGGGGATTCCTATCCTGGTTAGAGTTGTTGACTACCATCATGTTGGTGGGTTCATCAACATGGTGGACATGCCTAGTGGCTTGTGGAGTGACTAGTGGGACTGTCTGAGGAACAAACTAAAGAGATACTAGAGGAGTGACCTCATTCGGATCCTGAGGGTGATTCTCACGCAGTTCAGGTAGGTTTGGAAATGTATACCGTGACCTTTTTTCATAAACTTCAGCCTCTACCCTGCTGAAATATTCATAGTTTTTTATATTAATAGGGGAACCTAACCAAGGAGGGGTACTATTATAATGAGGATCACTATAATCTGGGCGTCTTCCTACAAGATGATTGACAAGGATCTCATCAATAAACCTTTTCTATTCTGTAAGTTACTGATGCAATGCATCCACAGTGGGGTCAACCATCATTTTCATAACTACAATTGGTGACATATCCTCGATGTCACCGGGGTGGTTCAACTATCGTAGGATTGGGATGAAGCAAAGAGGATCACAACACCATCATTCATTGATATGCACATATGGGGATTCCTCTATGATGATTCTGTGGAGAACATAGAATATCTGAATGCATCCCTAATGAAGACCTTGATAACCACCAGACGATGTAGGGTGTTGAGCCACAAGAATCGTAGCTAAGCCAACCTTATGACAATGTGGGCCAATGTCGTCAATTTGATCTCAACTCTTTGGATTAACAAAATTACAGTTTAGGAAATAAAAATTAATCGCCCAGATGGTCTGGTGGAAGAACATGACTTCGTCCTGAGTGAGGGACTCAGACATGTCAAAATATGGAGTCTTAATCAGCCAGAACATCTCGAAATTATGGTCAACCACAAGAATGTCCCACAAGATTCTTTATTCTGAAGTGGCATCCAGCTCATGCTTTCTCCATTCTTCAATAGGGGGTGGCTGAAGAACTAGAAACAATACTGATGTGGACCACTGCATAGAAGGAATGGATAGTGGATAGAATGGAGTGCAATCTGACAAGACATCATATACTAGGTCATCTCTCAGGGATGATACAAACTGCATCATTGCATCCCTATAGTATGGAATACTGACCACTGCTTCTTGTACTAGAGATGTGGTCATCATGGATCGATCAAGACAGTATTCATATTATACAAAACCATATAACAACTCCCCATGATCTCATGTCAAGGTAAAGAATGATTCAGGTGAAAATAGAGTAGATTGCATAGAAAAACCTTAGATGGGATACAAATTTTCCTCCTGCATGTACCGACGGTGGGATTCAAGGATCTGGTGCATCTTTCTTTTGGGGAGGATGGAGCTCACACTCTGGGTTCATGTACAAAAATCTAATGTATAGTATAACATTGAAGGTTCCTTTTTTGAGTCGTATTCCACTTTGGATTCTAAAAAACTGACTGGATTGATGAAAACCAAGCACTTTTCAGAGTTCTTCATTTTGCGGCGATGATTCGCCCTTCTACTAGGGGATGTCTCTTTAGGGTAGGGTAAATTATTGACATGGGGAGTACCTATGTGCAGTTTGGTACTATATTTGGGAGGACCTTCATTGTACTAAGGCAAGTTGAGAGGAGAATGTGGGAATATATCGAATGGGACATGAGGAGGACCTCCATATTTATTTATGGATGTGCAGGAAAGACCTTTGAAATAGGGCCTGCTAGAGTAGGGAGGACCTCCATTGGAGTTGGTGAGAACATGGGGAGGATCACCATGCTAGTTTTCTATGGCACAAGGAGGACCTCCTTACTGATTGGTAGTGGTACTAGGAATATTTCCTTCACAATTATTGAACTTTACACAAGGAGGACCTTAGTGCTGACCGTTGATTAAGCGAGGAGGACCTCCACTTAGTAGGTATCTAGAGCAAGTAGGACCTCCATATATATGATCGTAGGAAAGGGGAGGAACTATATTTTGGGTTTGATATTAGGGAGGACCTACACTATTGATTATGATGGTATGGAGAGGACCTCTATACTGGATCTCATAATCACAGGCCGACCCGTGACGACTTCTGATCGTGTTGGTGACTAAAAGAGTCCACCCGAACTACCCATGGGGTGAATGAGGTCTCAAACCTGACCTGAAATTGAATTTACCATTCTATAAAATAGCATGGAACTAATAGTGTACATCATTGATGACATGGGACACTAGAGTTATAGAAGATGATTCCCCCTGACGAGTGTCTTCTTGAGCTTGGACTCAACATTGATGTCAGGTTATCTGGGCCTGGGATGGTGGAGTAGGGACATAGTGAACCTATTCTTTATCCTAGATTACTGACACTTTGTGGAACTGATGAGACATAGTGGGAGACCTCCTTGATAGCTCTTGGATAGTAGTTTCCACCATGTTGACTCGGACATCCCTTACCTCATCAGCATAGAGTAATGAGTTGTAGGAGAATTCTGGGGAGAGGTTCCCGAAATGGTTGAGTGTTGGAGTGTGGAGAAAAGGATCCCTGTATGACTCTTGGGGACAATTCTGATGTTAAAGCGCAAGATCTTCCAGGTCTCGATGGGCCATATCCTTCATGGGGATGACCCCCTCCTGCTCGAATCATTGAACAAGAATGTTATCACCCTCCATTGAACAATTTCTATGGGTGAGATAGGGCATGCGAGCCTGACAAACCTAGAGGTGGGTGACATCATGGTAGAGGTGACGTTAGGTGGGAATGTAAAATCATCATTCCTTTCCTCCTACATCTTTGGTTAAGGGGAAATTGGTTTCCAGTATCTATAGCTTGGGACCTACAAAGAAGTAAGATTTAACCCTCATTATAGATATATGGAAAGCAATGCCAAATTCCCTAGTACTATTTTGTTTTCCATGGTTGGATAGAGAGAGATCCACATATATGGTGACATAAACCATAATTACCAATGATTAACTACACCAAATTCTTGTGAGTTTCATGCCAGGCCCACTATTTTATTGGTAGGACCAAAAACTAGATAACTGGATCTGGTGGCATGCTCATCTATTGATGTCTTGAGCACTACTGATCCACATGGGTTATGAAGAGAAGATTCACTTTGGGTTTTCCATTTTTTGTTTCTGATGCTTTCCATTGGGGCATTCCACCTCACACGTGTCGACACTGGATGACAAATGCATTGTTCTCAGTATTCCCTCCTTCCAAAGGTGGGAAATATTCATTACTTCTTCAGGGATGTTTCTCCTTAAATTGAATGGGATGATGGGATTTCTGTTCCTCCTTTCATGTATTCCTCCTCAGAAAACATTTCATTGTTTGGGTCTCCCTTGGGGACTAATACATTGTTCATGAAACTCATTCCTGGTTCCATATCTTTGTGGATGTCAGTTAATTACAGTGCTTCTTCCATGATATTACAAGGGGTCAAGTCAGGGTAGAAACCATTGGTCAGGAGATTAGTCATGTTGGGTATCAATCCCATGTCTGGATGCTAAAACACTAGAGCACCTATATTCTTCTTCATCAGAGGGATTCTCAAGGGCACAAAAACCCCAGGCTTCCTAGATTGATCATGGGGTATATTATGGAAGAGGCATGTCTTCCAGATTTTCATCAGCTTCCTATGTTTGAAATAGGGTATTACACGAGTTTAACATATAGTAGAGATATGTCAGACTAATTATAACACTCATGGAAGTTGATCGGATACGCACATCCTTAAGATAAATAACCTGGAAGGTTTACTAGATGGTTGGATCAGAATGCCTGAAAAGATCAGACCTACGGTGGTGCATCTCAAAAAGATAAGATTTCACACCAAGAAGGAGGATCTGGAAACCACTTAAAGTAGACCAGGGAGGTGGACCCCAAAGATGGGGGCACCATGGTTTACCATGGGATGAGACTAAAAATTTTGGAGGATCCCTACATACCCTTTTTATAAGGTAAGGATCAGAAACGCCCATAGTTTGAAGGAGTGATTTGCGGATTACACATGGTTAACTACCCATTGAAAGAGGTTCACTATTTTTGGATGAATATGATGTGTGGGGATTATCTATGGTTAGATTCCTAGGTGGATGATGTGATCCTACCAGGATGTGGCGGCCCAAGTATGAATCATGACAGACGATGGAGGGCCGGACGAAGTTGGTGGAATAGATGAGATGGATCCGACGTGAAGAATACGATTTTGGGATTGAACCTTAGGGGGGATTCTTAATTATACCAATGGTTGGGAATCAAAGTCCACATAGTTTGGGATGTGGTGATGAGACACCTAAGTAGGCGGCTCGTGAGAATGTTTCATATATATGGGGACCCAATGAAAGTAGAACCTTCGGGTTGGGTAACAATCTTCCAGAGACTGAAATTCATGAAGGAGAGATTTGGAAGAAAAATGGGTGATGGGATTAAACCTTAGGGTGTCTTCCTACTTACCGTGTATAGAAGGAAGGGATCAAAGTCCACATATTACAAGATGGGGGAATTGAATCAGGGTATACATAAAGAAAAACTCCCTAAAGTCTCTCTCGAGGATTACATATGGTTAGATACCCATCACTAGGGGATCAATCTTGGTTGGATGAGTATGGTGAAGTGAAAGGATTATGCATGGTTAGCTGTCCATATAGATCAGAACACTTAAGGGAGGTAGATCTAGGAGATGCATCCCAAAAAAAGATGAATTCACATCTGGAGGGTATATACACAGAAGGGAGCACCAGATTTTACCATTGGTTGGGATTAAACCTCAAAGAGGCTTCCTACATAACTGAAAGGGATAGAAAACCATGTATTTCAGAGAAAAAAATTTAAGATCATGTATAATGAGTGAACCTATATGAAATAGAAAAAACAAAAGTTTTGTGGGCAGTGATGCACTTGTAACTTGGAGAGGCTTCCTATGTACCCTGCTTAGAAGGAAGGGATAAAAGTCCACATAGTTCACTGTATGTAGTTTAATGTAATGAAGAACAAGGGTCATGGGGATTATTCATGGCCAGAGGCCCAATGTTTTTATGAGTCTTACATGTGGTTAGTGGCTCAAAGAGTATGTCATGGTCACTGTTACTATAATCTCACATGAGTCATGGTCGGTGTGAGAGACAAGAGGAAGTAGTGGACTAGATAGTCGTGTTGTGAAATATGCATAAATGAGAGATGCAATGGGGATTACAGATATCTAGAGTCCAATGAAGATGGATATTGGGAATTAATACATAAGTGAGGCTCAAGGAGGTGGTTCGGGGCTTACATGGATACTTCCCAAGGTGCACATGGTGAAAAAAATCAAAGGGAAAGAGGAGTTGGATTGAATAGGTGAGAAGAAATGTGTTCCCATTATCATCCCCTTCCTGATCCTCTCTAGAATTCCATTCATGTTACAATCATAGTTTAAAATCATATGTTGAGGATATGGGTACTTAGAAATTTGAAATCATGTAGCTCGGATGAAGTGGAATCATTCATATTCTCTTAAACATACATTACTTATACCAACCCACACTTGGGGGGGGGGGAGGCACAAGAAATGCATGATAGGAGTGAGGAGGAGGAGTGGTCAATAGAGGGGTCCAAGTTATCATAGCTATGTGAAGAAGAAATATATGTTAGAGTACCTATGTGAAGAACCATTAGGTAAAGAAATGCAACATGAGACACTGCCCGAGGGACCAAGAAATCACTACACAAAATCCTGGAGTGCTACATGGATAAGGTGTGCACAAGATGTTGGTATTGAGTGTAAGAGGAGATCGAACACGGTGTCCTAGGGTAAGGATAACTCATGGAGTCTATAGGGAGGGGTGCGTGCATGTTTGGAGACTTGTGCGCCAAATAACAGGGCTCAAGTGCAAGTTGAAGTATACATGGTAAAGTCATTAACACTAGAGGGATCTTTTGCACACACTTGACTTAGGAAAAAGGGAAATGAGTGAGGGTCAAGCACTTGTGGGACCACCCGATGGTGGATCCATGGGGGACTATTGCCTAATATCCAATACCATGACATGATGACTTGCACATGGTCACGAAAGGGATCATAGTGCATGCACGAGAGAGACGGTTCATCTTTTAGAGTATTACCCTAAAAAGGGTGGGGGTCCCTTCAATTTATTAGAGAAGATCTCAATGGGATCACGTAATCAAGATAGTGTATAGGAGGCTGATTGACATAGAATTGGGAATGTAAGAGTCATGTATGTTGATTTTAGCCTTATCCATCAACCTTCATGCTTCCGTGAACTTTACTTTGTCGTTTTTAAGAGGTTGGGGTTAAATGTCACATTTGACATCACACTGGGTGCATGAGAGACTAGCGTGAAAAATTTTAGACTTTCACACAAGCATTCAATCTTGTGTGTGTGGCTTTTTTGGGGTTCTCAAAATTACACAATGAGTCAAATAATAACTTTGGGCTATGGAAACATTCCTACTTAAGTCCTTAGGTGGAACTTAGTTCCAACAAATATATGTGACCACTTTGTATCTCCAAGAATCAATTCAACCATTATATCATTCTGCACTTTCTTCTCATAGCTTTTATAGTCTTGATTTTCTAAATTCCTCTAGAAATTTGATCTCATCCCACTAAAAAATATGTTGAGATTTCCCTTAGGATCCATAACAAAGCTCTAGGTGTATTGATAATGTATTGTATGTTTCATTTAATAGCTTCCCATTGATTCATTTTCATTATTCTTCAGCTCAATGAATTCCTCATCTATTTTTTTACATCGATCAAGGAAAATATTTATTGAAAAGTACTCCCCTAAACTCTTCCGATTCTATAAGATCAATATCATTTATTTTCTTTGTGTCTTTAATCAGTATCCACCACAGACCAGATCCTACTTCTAAGTGGTATATTTATAGGGTGACTATCTCAAGATTTTAATAGAGTATTACAATAAATATATTTTTTATATAGGTAATCTATTGTTCAGAAATCAATGGATTAATAGATCCACTAAATGAAGGTGGTTATTGATGTATGAAGGGATCAATGAGAAGATTCTCTAATTAAGGTGAATTTGGTATCTAAACTTGATTGAAGTTATTATTCATAACTAGATATAGTTTATTCTTCATCTTCATGAAGTTTTCTATTCTATCTACCATTTTCTAGGAATGTCGTTAGTACATCATCAATTGAACTCATCATTTTCACAGCTCATCCTATTGCATTGTATTTTTATAATAGAAGAAAACCTTAGTGAGAAAAGTGTTAGTTTCAGGAATCATATAATTCTAAATGGAGTTTTATTCTTAAAACATCATGCTTAAATTTGTCTATTCATTAATATCCTCTATTAAAAATTGTTATTTTTACATATCCTTTATAATGTCTCATAATAAGCCTATGATTATCCAAACGTATCACTTGGGTATTTCTAACCATCTGAGAAACAATGACCATATTGATACAACAGTTCTTGATCATGTCTAGCTCAAGCTAGTTGTTTAGGTTTTACCCTAATGTACATCTATTATAGAGCCACATCCACTTTTAGTATATAGATAGGGATTTCATTGTTTGGAAACCAGTACCTTAGTACTTCATCAAAATTCTTGAATGTTTTTATATATTTAAACTTATCCCTTGGGGTTTTACTAATGTTTTCATTTATTAATTTCAATAAATATCTAAACCATGCATTGATACCAACAATGGAAATCTTATTTTTTTATTAAATAATATTTCCATTACATGGAAAAAAAATTTAGGATCATTTAATGTTTAGTTTATTGGCAATTACAGACATAATACATAAACACATAAATAATTATTCTAAATAAAATTGAAATAATTTTTTTTGGTTTCATTCTAGGTTAATTTTACTACATCTCATATCCAAGGGGAATACATCAAAGGAAAGGGGTGAGCATATAGGCCAGCAAGGGAATAAGCATGCGATACATATAACAAGTGATCGTGAAGCATACCAATAAGAACATGTGGCATAATAATATGGAGTGAACAACAGAACATGAGGCATATAATAATAAAATGATCCTGAATCATAACATTTAAATTTTTATACAACACAAATATTTGGCATTCATTAGAATGTCACCATTTTTATCACCAATGTGTCATAAATTAATATTACCATGTTAATTCACCAAGGTGTTATAAATTAATATTACCATGTTAATTCACCAAGGTATCTAAAAACATTTGATCTCTAGAGATTAAATTATTTACGCAATGAATTTGAGAATGATCAAGGTGAACCCTTTATATGCCTTAATTTAATGTTATACACATTGATTATAATAAATTTTTTTTGAATAACATATAAAGAATAAAGTATGAGTTTCATATAAAATCACGGAGTATGTAAGTTCTTAAAGGATTGATCATTTCATCATTTTTAACCCATGGAAAAGGGATGTAAGTTTAATATATGTAAATCCATGAATAATTATATTATATTAACATATAGGTGCATACCCATGGTTAAAGTAATGTTTTTGGGTATTCACAATATAAGATTTTCGGATGTAAAAGAGAGGAATTGAGAAGTAAATTCAGAAGCATGATAGCTATAAAACGTGGATTTAAAAAAGGTTAAAATGATATATAAGGAAGGTATCCCACTGGTAAAAAATTATTTTATCAGTAAGGGTATGATAAATATCATATGAAAATAAAGGAACATACCATTTATAATATTTACACAAAAATAATTACTTGAATGGAAAAGAAGAATATTAGAGTTTCCTTACGTTGAAGAGTTGTTCCTAAAACTTGAGTACAGAACCTTGGGGACTTAAGAAAAAATTTGGTAGAATATTTGGGAGTAAAATTACTATAAATTCTTGAAGGATAGATTTTGAGTTAGGGTAAGGGTAAAATGGGTTATTATTTATGGAAAACCTCGAGGGATGGTTTAATAATTTCCAAATAGAGGTCTTAGAAATCGATCGAGGTTGTGGAAAATTAAAAACAATTAGCTTACCCATGGGTTTTTCTCATGGTTTTTGACATTTGAGTAATAAATTATAATATTTTAATCCATTAAAATATAACAACATTTTTAATACTACTTTTGACATGGAAAGGTAAAATTTCCACAAAATAATTTTTTTAAAATATTAATTTCTATTATAGACTTTGAAAGTCATTTATAGGTTTGAAAATTGATTAAAAGCCATTAAAATTATTAAAATTTATAAAATAAAATATTTAGGTCATGGATTGTGGTTAAATAATTATTAAATCATTATGATATAAATATGAATCCATAAAACATGTCGAAAACCCAAAACTATATTTTTACTATTCATTTAAAATAAATTATTTTAGAAAATTATAAAAAATTAACCCTAACATAATTTCAGAAAGATGATTTAAAATATAATATTTATTTTATAAAAATATTTTCTAAATATTATAATTTAAAATTGAAATATAAATATCCATATTTTTGGAGAAATATTATTTTTAAGACAATGAAATCTTAAACACTTATAATAATTTCCTATGATATTATAAAATGAGTTTATCATTCCTATTTAAATAAGATTGTTTTAAAAGAAAATTTAAAATAATATTTAGAATAAATGATTTATTATAAAGGTATATATATTTTATAAAAAATTTTGTTTTATTTGTGTCTAAAAAATAATTAATCAAAATTTTCTTACTTAAAAATATATTTTATTAAAAAAACTATTATTAAAGTGGAATTGATGGAATATATATTTTATTTATACAAAGGAAACTACAATTTAGAAAATATAAGGCCTAGATACATGAACCCTTATTAGACGCATTTACTCTCTAAGGGTAAGGTGTGCGTTGATGGCAGTTTAATGGGGTGGATCGACTTACATTAACCGAGTGGAAATCCCTACTAACTTGAAATTTTCTCATAGGTGATTTCATTAAAGATTAACTTTTTGATGATTTAATTAGTCCTGGTCAAGGGTAAGCCCCAATGATGCCACATACATCCCAATTTCTAACAAATGGGCTCAAAAAAGCATAACTCTACTGGTTGAGGCTATTGATTATCCATTCTACATCAATTATCATTTGTTATTACCACTTATAACACTAATTATAATGGTAAAATTATCAAAAATGGGTAATGTTACCAATGGTAAAATTAACCAATAATTATATTGACCAACATTCATACTTGACCAAGGGTCATATAATGGTCGAATATCAATAGTCACATTTCCCATTATAGCATATATACACAACTCCATTATTTCACTCAATATTCACTATAATTCCACTCAAGATTATAAATTTTAATTTTTTGAGATATTGATTGGTTTAATAATATTTTTTTATTTCTATAGTTTTGGCCATGGGGTAAATGATTCTATCAGATTAGAGTGATCACTATTTTCTGATTTTATCTTTTCTATTTTATATTTCCTGTCTAGTTGTAATGTTTGAAATTTTAATTGGTTTCGTAGATAAATAAAGAAATTATTGTTAATAAAGAAATTATTATTTTTGGGTTCTCAATATTTTTTATTCTTATAATATTATATAATATATAACACACTTTTATTCAATAAACTAATATCATTTGAAAAGCATTCTTTGATACATTATGAATGAATTTGGTAAATATTTGGGCAATAATTAAACATTTTGATCAAAAAAGTAATACATTTTAATACTTAAAATTATGAATAAATTGTAATTTTTAAAGGTATATCCATGAAACACCTATGGATATAGTCAATCAACCACTATATATCTGCTATAACTAGGGTGCATCCTAACCATGAATTTATAATTTTTCAATGCTCTCTCATGTGACTTATAAATTGGTGTCACTCTATGAAAACAAAATCACAACATGAAGACTCTCCCCTTGGATTCATTACCCAAACCGCTGATCTTGAATAATTCATCTAAAAAATATTTTAGGGAACTTCTTATGAGGTATGTGGGAATAAATATATAGCTGAATATAGACGCTCTTCCCATTAGCGGTCATAAAATCCTTAGTTAATTATTATTTATAAATAATGGTTAAAATTCAACCACGATAGAGCTGTCACATAATGAGTTTGATGAAATATCATCCAAACATTTCACACTATTCTATATCAAAATCTTGTTTTGAGAATCAATATCAGGTTATTAAAAGGATGACATAAATGAATACAAGATTCTTAGACTCTAGAAAACCCTCTATCATCCAAGATTCAGTACTTCCTTATAAACCCCTTTGTCCTCTATCATTAGAATGCACATAGAATACCCAACACATGGGCAGTATCATCCAACATAGTATAAAACTACCATAATCTCTACAGGAATGAGTTTCACTAAGCATGAAGGCGAGAAAAACTTCCCTAAATCACAGGGTAAGAACATCTCTCAACTATGTCTCAAAAACACCACCTAATCATTCAGTAAATGATAGAAGGAGGCCCAAATACAAGTATATGATTATAAAAACCATTCTAGTGTATACTAGTGAGATATCAATGGGTATTATCTTTCATTCTATTGGATAAAACCATAAGTATTAGATCATATCTAGAAGAGATGACACAGGAAAATGTGGAAAATCATACATGACCTCTATATGAGCCTGTAACAACTAACTTATTGTAAAAAATGATGTATTGGTGTTCAGGGTTGATTAACTTTTTATTAGAGTCTCAGTGGAAGGATACACCATCTTCCGCACCAAGTAGGACCCTATAGAACCTTGAGATGGGTGGGGTGAATTAGGGTGTCAAATTTTTCTTTTAAAACAGTTGATCTTTTTCCCATATGGGTAAAAACATGTTAAACCTATCTAAAGGAATCATACAATAATTAAGCATTCACATGTAGAGAAATAACATAGTAGTTTAACTTTTTTCACCACTAAGGTCTAGTCCAAGGAGAATATGGTGATAGTATGTCAGTCATTCCAAAATCCATTAATCTTCACTAGTTATGGAATAAAGATTTTTAGACCTAGTTACTATATTCTAGGCACACTAACTTTATAAAATTTTCTATATATAAAACTACCACCCTTGAAACACTTTGATCAACTCCCCAAGCTCACTATATTGGGAGAAGTCATACATAGTTTAATGACTTATAGGTCACATTAGTAGATTGTAATTTAAGTATTTTTCTCTGACTAGTGTGAGAATCTTCTTGTATCGATGTCCTGAGTTGATGCGTTTGAAAGGTCTATTCACTTAAATCAGATGTTCAACACTAATGTTCACGAATCTCCCAGTCTTCTCAAAACCTTATTTATGTTTCAAATAAATACTATCCTAATCAAACTCACACACTTTAATTAAGCTCTCATCCTTCACTAAGTTCACTACCTTCATGAAAAAACTACCATCTCGAAGCTTAATGACTTCACTATAAAAACTACCTTGGTGAAGCTAACTAACATTGTGGGAAAACTGACTTCATGAAGCTCACTTTCTACATAAAAGAAACTTTCTTAATAAAACATTGTTCTTTAATGAAAAATTAAATCTTCATGAAACTCCCAGTCATCCCGAAACTTCTATAACTCATAATAATTGTCATCGATCAAGACTTAAACATTTTTTTCATAATACTCAAGCTCTCATAGAATTAAAGATTCAGGAAGATCCAAAACTTTATGAAATTAGAGGTATTCATCCTTTTTTTCACCTTTATTAATGTTAAATGAAGTGGATGTAGCTTCTTATTTATAATCACAATCCTTCATGAAGATCCCATGCCTCCAATGGATTTTCCATGAAACTCCAAAAAACTTTTCACGATGCTCTGGTGAAATTTATCCCATTCATGAATCTTCTCACAGTCATGAAGAATAACAATCAACTAATATCACACTCACAATTCTATTCATAGTCTTGAAAATCACCGTATTTCTATCACACAGTTTTAAAGCTCCAAACCTTCATGAATCCAACTTTTTTCAAAACCTAGTCTTTGAAAAAATAAATCATTGAAAAACTTATTACTTTACCATATTTGAGAAGATTAAATCCCATAAAACTACCTTTTTTAATGTTCTATACATCCTCATAATTTTGAGAACAAACATTTGAAAAACACTGGGAAATGACGGCACCTTCAACACTGTACGAGCATTGTATTATAATATCACTTTCCTTTAAAGCTCCCAGATAAACCTAGTGTGGTCCACTATGGGTTTGTTGTAGATATGTAGATAAATTCCATAAAGCACCAGCCACAATCAAAACCTGAAAGGTGAGAAAAAACTCATCCAACACTCTATGTCTATGTGGGAAATGATTAGTGTATAAAAAAAGAGGGGAAGCATGAACTAGGTTATTATTCATTCTAATTATTAATGATTTAAATTCTAGGATTTGATAAAAATTAACTATTTCCTTAGAACAACTAATTATTATGACATCATAAAATCATTTCATGGTTTTTCAAAATCCTGCAACCAAAAAACCTTTAAAACATTGATTTTATCCATTCTACCTTGTGTAAATTAACCCAATGAACTTGTATATGTACTTTTAGAGAACAAAATAAACTCACCTGGATAATATCTCCCCCTCAAACCTATATCACTTCCACATAAAAATTAAAACAATTAACATAAATGAGGATTGGGGAACAACCGTAACCTCCTTGCACTAGGAGGTGGATGAACACCAAGGTTCAACAGTTGTTTCTCGAACACATGTTTTTCCAATGGATTCATCATAATATCTTATAATTGGTCCTTAGTTAAAAAATTCTCCATTATAATCACACCTTGTTTATATTTCTATTTGATGAAGTGATATTTGATGTTAATATGTTTGGTACAAGAGTGTTGAACTAGATTATTCATAATATTTAACATGCTCTTATTATCACAGTGAGTAACCAATGGCTATTTCACCACATCAAAAATATTAGTCACTTTTTTCTTCATCAATAATATATGATTTCAAGCCTTTTTGGTAGAGATATAATATGATTCATCCATACTAAAAGATGTTTTTATTGTTTATTTCTCAACCATCTAACACATTTATTAATAATAATGAATTATCTACCACATGTGAACTTTTTAGCCACCACATATCCACCCTAGTCAGCATCAGAAAATGCCAATAATTCATTATCTCTTCCTACAAAAAATTATTAGACAAAATTGAGAGTACCCTGACTATATCTCATGATTCTTTTAACTATTTCCAAATCATCTTCATTTGTAATACTTTGAAATTTTTCCACTAAGAATGTTAAAAAAATGAATTATGACCATGTTTTAGTCAAGTAAAATAAGCTTAAAATGATTATTATAAATAGGGTGGGATTGACAGACATCCCATCCCCATGCTTTCCATGTTTTTTCTCAACCACCATCTGAGTCAACATTGCTTTTGAAATTTTGCATATTGAATTTCTTCAGTAGTTGACTCATATATTTTTACAAGAACCATAAATTGATATTTCTAAGAATTATTCATATAATTATTATGTCAAATACCACCTCTTTTAATTTCAATATTCTTCAAAAAATCATCCATTTAAGAATACCATGCTCGGGGTGCCTGCTTTAGACTATAGAGACCCTTCTATGAGGTTCTCTTGATGTTTCTTCAGTAAGGGTTTCCTCTTATAATTCTTTATCTAAATCATATTATTTGTGTGAAACTTGAATAATTTTCAAGACTTCTACTATTTCATCATTTAAAATTTTCCCTTTCCAACTGATCATGATAAATCATTAGATGAAAACAAATATATTTTCCTTCATGTGTTATTAAATTTCATTCTAGGATGAAGATACTAATTGTGATATGAATCATTTAAGGACAATAAACCTAGAACTCCTTTTACAATGACATGATATTTAAAAAATTTATAGAATAATAATTTTTTATATTAATTGAAATAATGATTATAGAATATTTTATATCATTCTTATTTTGTCTCCCCCATATTGGGAACACTTCTTAGCATATTCATAATGATGAATATCATTAATATGGATTTCAAAAAAAATTCAGTATGGAGAATACACTTGAACGGATATTTAACTTGTGATTGCACACATTGGAAAATTTTGAAAACATCACCAAGGATAAGATACTAGAACACTAATTCTACATAATACTAAAAATAAGATCAAGAAAATATGGTAAATTATATATTCTAGTTTTCCAAAATAAAACATCTCCAGGTTCATAAAAAATAACCCCCACAACATTTGTATTTGAATACCAAACTGAGGAATCATTCAAAGATGGTGGATTCTTTAGCTTGGCTATCAAGAATTGATATACCTATCTCTTTCTTAGGTTATCCCATTAATAAATTTCTTCACTTTAAATTTTTTACATTAAAATCACAAATAAAATACACAAAAAATAATGGAATAAGGTGGATCCCCCTTGATTCATCAATATCAATAACAAGATTGAGATGATCTTCTTAAACCAAGTAGATCAAATTGATCCAATATTAATGATTTCACATATGAACATATATTTTGATTTATGTTGTTGTATTATAGACCTTATCACATTATCTTATGCATTTTGTTGATAATTGTTCTTCTTAATGATCTGAATGGATGATAAATTCATACTCTTCTTACAGACTTCTTCTTATTCTAATAGTAAGGTTAAATAACCTTTTTAAAAGTGACTAGATTTCCCGAATCTCTCACACAAAACTTATTTAACACAATATTTTCCTTTTTAATTAAAAATATCTTGTACATTGTCTTTATCATGTTGAATATTTTCTTTTCCCTTTCTACCAGCCTTAGCTTGGGTATCTTTATGTTTCATAATTCTTTATAAATTGTATTTACAAATAACTAACATGTCCTCAGGAACTATTGCAACACATTTGGATCATCCACATGTGTTCTATTGAGTGTCATCCATACTAGTAGTTTTTTATGCACTACATTTTAACTTATTGTATTTAGAATCAACGGTATTATCATTTTCCTTACATGATATATTCTATTGAGATTTGTGTACACAATGTTTTTATGATTTCATCCCCAGGTAGATTCTTAAAAATTATCCAACTTTTGTGTTCTTATTTTTTTATCAACATTGAATGCATGTTGATATAATCATGTGCCAACCATTTTACCACTTCCATTATATAAATCAGAGGTGTTATCAATATTCCCAAATATTTTTCTAGTATATAGATTATTCTAGACCCGTGGATGTTACTTCTTCTTTTATATATTGTTACACTTTGAAATAGGCTTCATTTGTGACTTTTAATTTATAGGATTGTACCAAAAATCCAATTAAAAATGTATACATCCGTTTCAATACCAAAATTTAAAAAAAAACCACGATCTCCTTATATATTTGGTATAAGGTTTTTGGATCTTCTTCATGACTTGTTGTGCTCTTTGTGGGGAAATGACTTACATAATCTTTTTTATATCCACTCTAGTCATGGTGGTAGGTTTATTATCACCTTTATTCATCCATACATGTTTATTATTTTTCTTAAAACTTTCACTTTTCATGATAATAGGTTTATAAGAATTAATACAAATTTGTATGGATGGTACCTATTTCCTCTCCACTGCTTGAGATAGATCATCGAAAGATTTCATGATCTTCTTATCAAATGTTAGAGGTATTTCAACTTTATAATCCTATAGTGAATATTGAACATCAACAATAACTATTTACCTCTAATATGAAGTCTGAATATATGTCTTCTTAATATTGTCCAATTGAGCTTCCAAATCTAGACATTTCATATTGAGGATGATTTGATAATCTTCAATCATAATAATACTTTCTTCATAATCCTTATTTATTCTAAAATCTCATTATTCACAATGATTAACATTATTATGAATCAAATAATCGTGTTCCATTATCTTCTTGGACATTTTTTTCAATTTAAAACCCTTGAATTCAATGTTATTTTTCAATTTCTATTCAAGAGTATGGATATTTTATTCAATAGGTTTTTATCTCCCTCTTTCTCTTTCAGTTTTTTGATATATTTTGACGGAATTATTTTAGGTCCCTTCTTTGTTTATTCAAAGGTTACAACCTGTATGGAAGGACTGAAATATTCAATCCTTTTTTCATTGCAATTTTTTATCCATAGAGCCTACTTCTTTTAATAGTTGGGTGATTTATTCTTTCATAAATTGAAGGACTCCACAAATAAAAGATATTATTTCTGTGGAAACACCATACAAACTATATCATAATATAATTATTGATATATCTTGAGAGGTTATTGATTTATCATCATCACTTGTGAAAAGATCGTTATTTCAAGGAAAATTTTCAAAGGTTCTAACACATACCTCATAATCACTTGAATAGTTTGATTTACTTGATAAAAAAGTTGTCATTTTCTTTTGTGGAAACTTGATGCAGCTGCTCTTTACATTACAATCCTAATATCTCTTTGTTGTTATAAGGGTATGGAAAACCAGATACTATGTGTTCTTTAGATAATATGGTCTTATTCAACTTTATCCTCTCTTTATTTTTCTTGTTCATCATGGTTTTTGTGTATATAGACTTCTACTTGGAGATAAATGAATCTTTATCAAAACCAAAATTCATTATTGACTTATGAAAGAAACTCATCTCTTTAAAAGAGAGTAGATTTACTATAGAGAATCCAAAAAAGGTGAACCATCCCTCTGATACCACCTGTAGGACATGAGAGATCCCTAAGAGTGGATGGGTTATTCAAGGTGTCAAATTTTTCTTTTTAAAACAATGGATATTGAACTCATGTTTATAGGAACTTGTTAAACCTATCTAAAGAAATATTACAGTAATTAAACATTCACATTTATAGAAACAACACAACAATTTTACTTGGTTTACCACTGAGGGATAGTCCAAGGATCATACACTGATAATATGTCACCCATACTAAAATCCATTGATCATGACTAGTTGTGGAAAAAATATGTTTATAAATAGTCATTGTGTGACAAAACACTACCTTTCTAGGATTTTAGGGATAACACCCTACCTCTCTTGGAACACTTTCATTGAATATCCCTAGTCCACTGCATTGGGAGAAGTCTTACTCAGTTTAATGACTTGAAGGTCAATTCAGTATATTGGCCTTTAAGTACTTTTATTTGACTATCATGGGACTCTTCTTTCATCAATATCTTGAGTTGATTCACTTGAAAGTTATGCTCACTTAAACCATATGTTCATCAACACTATTCTTAAATCTCCTAGTCTTCTCAAAATATCCTCTATGTTTCAAATAAATTACATCCTTTAAAAAAATACACAATTTCAGGAATCTCTCAGTCTTCATGAATCTCACTAACTACATGGAATAAAATACCTTCGTGAATCTCCCTGCCTTTGTGAAACAAATTTACTTTGTGAAGCTAACTATCTTCACAGAAAAAAATGAATTCATGAATCTCATTGACTACATGGAACAAAAAGCCTTCAAATAGCTCACTTTTTTCATGAAACATTAAGTCTTTATGAAACTCCCAGTATTCATCAAACTAACATAACACATAAGCATTGGAATTAGTCAGGAGTTAAACAGTATTTTTTTGATTCTCATGTTCACATAAATTTCCAGATTCATGAATCTCTCATCCATCACAAAATCACAGAGATTAAAAATTTTAGGAAACTATATTTGTGTGAAATGAAGTGGGGGGGGGGGCGTAGCCTCATTTTTATAAGCACAAACCTTTGTGAAGATCTTGTGGCCCCAGTGGATTTTTCATGAAACACCAAAACCTATTTTTGAAGATCTTCTAATCACAAAGCTCTGGTGAAATTTAACCAGTTCACGAAGCTTCTCATAGCCTCAAAGAATATCCATAAACCCATAACACACACATTATTCTTATCGTAGTCTCAAAAAACACCATATTTCCATTTTATGTTCACAAAGTCCCATACCTTTGTGAAGCTAAATCGTTTTAAAAACCCATTATTCAAAAAAAATCCAGTCCTCAAAAAAATGATGCCTTTACCATATTTGAGAAGATCCAATCCTAGAGAACTACATTTCACAAATCTTTCTCCATTATGAAAATTTTGGTCCAAAAAATTTGGAAAAATAGGGAAATGATGCCACCTTTAACACTGTAGTTATCTTGTACTGTAATATCACATAAAATGAAAAATCCCTGATCATCTCAGTGTGGGTTGACAACAAATACAAACTAGAATTCATTTCTAATAATGAAAATCCTTGGTTCTAATAGAACCTAAATTAGTCTCCCTAGTCTTATAACTGAACTCCAGACCCTTAACATTGTTCCTTTAATGTTCACAAACCAGTCATCACATGACCACTAATTCCAAACCCTATCTCTAGGATAAACCATCTTTGATACCACTCTAGCATGACCCGAACAATCAAGACCCTGCTCAGGAAAATGGTAAGATGATAGTGCTAACCCAAGGGTATCTCTAATAGGTCATAATATATTAAATAGAATCAATTAAGAATATCTCACAATATTGGAAGCCTTAGTCTTTATCAACCTACAACTAATGCATATCTCCAACACATAAAATAAAAATCAACACTAGTAAGATATATATATATATAAACAACTAAACTATTTAAAACACCTGTATGAGAAAAATTCAAAGATACCAAAGGATATAGAGTATATAATATGTAATAAAAAAGAGTAAGTATACACACAAAATAACCAAAATGAAAATATTTATAAGATACTATGATTAAGAGGTTCTCACTACCTTATGGATCTAAACACGAACACCACATACTACTGTTATCTATCATTTTACTATTAAGTTCCCTCAATACCATTTTTGATACCCACTAAATGCGAATCAATAAAATCTCAAAATGAATATACCTTAGGTCCAGTCCCAAGGATGAATTTGAACTACAAGAACTCTAATTAATGATATAACCAGGATATATAGGATTATTTCCTAAGGCCCAATCTCAAATAAACACCACTTTCAGTTTAAGTCCTTTTATGACTCTAACATCTCATTCATTAGGACCCAATCATTACCATGAGATGATTAATGCACCTCATCCATCATCAGATAGAGGTATAAACTAAACTATGATGAATCGTATTCCTTTCATAACTAGGATACATAGGATGTCTCCCTGAACACCAATTTCCATAATAAATATTCCCAAGGATGTCCCTATTCATAAGTCCCATACCACGAGCAATTGAAAAAATGATCACTTGTTATCCCTTGTTTCTCACACTGATCATAGATCACATGGGCTTGGGGAACTACAATAATGACGTCACCTACATCATATGTCTCTACGGTGATAAGGAAACTATTAGTGTGTAATAACCAAAAAAGTAAACTACAATAACTCTAATTGTCTCTATACTCAGGATATAGAGGACATCCCTCTAAAACTTGATCTTGAACACTTGGTGTCCAATGCACCTATGTATGTCTTCTCCACATGATGTTAAACTGCATAGGGTAAAAAAATACCTGGTTTTTGATTACTATAGTAAACATGATATATAGGAAACCTCCTAATGGATCAATCCCATTCCTAGAATATTAACTGCTTCCTTCCATGGTAGGACATTACAAATAACTTGGTTATACAACTTAAATACTTAAGAAACTAACCATTACTAAAAATGGAGAACCTTAGATATATATAGATGGATTCACTAAAGATCCCCTAATCTATTTCACTTAAAAAATAATTAACCAATGATCATTTTGTTAGGGTAATTGGTCTTGTATCTGGATTTAGAATATATTCATGAATATATCTTAAAACTATAGGAGAGTCCCAAATTAGTAAATAATCCCCCCTCAAGAGTTTGATAAGACCGACCTCACATCCACTTGACCAATGCGAGTTGCCAAGAGTCATTAGGCTTGAAAACCCAGGTGATATCTTGAATTTGGAACGAAATTCAATACCTAGTTACTGATGAGGGGACCATTTGGAGCTTATGATAAGAGAAAAAATGGTATCTCAATGTACATGATTGTTCACAACACAAATCCCCCATAATCAAACAATCGGGTGAATCCCATCCACTCCTCTTCTCCGATTGAAACAAAATGGTAAACCCAATGTGAATCTCTCTAACCAAAAAAGACTAGTTATTATCCCTCGAACCATTTTCCCACTATATTAAAAAAATGGTGAACCTGATGTGAGTCTCTATAATAAAAAATGATTAGCTTATAATCCATTGCGCCATTTTTTATGCACATCATACATAAAAGTTGATGGAAAATCCAAAGTGAATCTCTCAAATGATAGAATAATAATTCATTAGGTTAATTTTTTTGAATACCCTATGAAAATAAAGTAGTAAGACCATCATGATTTTACAGATGATACTCTATGACCAGGGTTCATATACTTCCATCCTCACGATGAAATGTCTACGCAATCAGAATGTCCGGATCATAAAAACATGAAAATTTTGTTAACTAAGAATATCATCTTGAGAACATCATCGCAAAGATATTTCACAAATTAGTAACCATGTTTCTTGTTTTCTACATGATTGCAGATACTAATCTCATCCACAACTTCCCAACTGAATACAATGTCTTCATTACATATCATTCACTCTGTTAAATCATATGGGATAGTAACCCCCGTGGGACACAAAGCGATTTCACTTTCTTAACATCTCTAATGATTGGGGAAAAAAATGGGTTGTTTATACAACAAACATTGTATAATATGGACAGTAGAAGATTCCCTTGATATCCTCCAATCATAGAAGCCAGTGGCTCTACATCACCCAAGGAAGGCTACTGCTAAGCCAGTCACCCTCGTCATTATAAACAACTTATTCTGGATATTATCCCTCGATCAAAACAACTTACAAATTTAGTATCTGATGAAGGTGGGATAGGAAGACAAATATAGCACCATTTTAGTCTAGGTTCGACTGAATAGGGCACCTATCAAACATCATCACCAAAAAAATCCCACCAGTACCCACCCTTCACCTACTGAGGGCACGAATCAACATGCTACAACCTCGGACGTTAATGCATGGAAATTAAGGAAGGCTCATAAAGGGAGGAATTCATTGGATATCCCATAGAGTACTTATATCCCCACTCATGATGATGATACTTACCATTATATCTCGATAGAAACCAGCATTTACTCTTATATCCTTACTGAATAAGAAAATTTGTATGGGCATATTCCCATAGTATGCATGGGGAAAGCGCATATCCCCACCCCGTTTCAAGAAGCCCATCAAAATATTCTAATGGAACAAGGAAGAAAAAAGTGGGTACATATCCCAAATTCAATTGAATACATCTTCCAGTGTATAATGAAGATGGAAAATGTGAATTCTTATATCTCTACACAGAATTTGCTAAAATGCTAATATATTTTATCAATAGATGAAGAACTCCACAAGTATATTATGACAATATTGAAGATAAAGGTATAAGAACATACTCTTATACCTACAAACAATGAAAATTAAAACTCTGATCATCATCGACAAGTGGTTGCACCAAAGAAATCCCACATTATTTCTCTAATCTAGAAGGATTATAAGAATATTTTGATAAAGAAGAGGCATCCGATTGAGATCATAATCCCATTCCAATCAGGGCTCACCATGTGAGAGGAGAACATGACTCATAATAGGGGAACATGTCCGTCAAAAAATTCTGACAACATATTCTAAGGGCCTATGATTAGACTCATATTCCCACTTTGGCGAGGGCTTAACAAGTGAGTAGGGAAGAAGCCTCAGGATAGGATCATATTACAATCGAATAAGTCCAACGACATACTAAAAAGGCCTATGATTAGGTTAATATCCCTGTTCTAGATGGGGATGACAAAGTGAGAATGGAACATGCCCTGTGGTAGGCTCATATTACTTTTAGTGAATCTTCTTGACATATTTCGGAAGATTACGGAAGCAAGGTTCATATTACTGCTTTCACTGATGAACGATTACACCAACATCATTCCAAGGAAACATGAGAGGAGGTTCATGTTACTTATCCCATTTTTTAGTTCCGTCATCATATTCTAGTGTGGAATAAATATTCATAACATGCAAAAATTCATGTTCCAACTGGGGCACACCAGGTGAGAGGGGCACACGCCTCAGGGCAGGCTCATACCCCTGCCAAGAAAGACCAACGACATATCCCAAAGGCTTAGTATTGGGCTCATAATCCCATATTGACTAAGGATCACCAAGTGAGAATGACACATGCCTTAGGATATACATATTTTCTTTCAATAGTGAGACAATTTATTAGCGTATTCCTGTAGCTTCTCAGCAGCGAGTGCATATTCCCATTGCATCAGACAATTATATTCATGATTTGGAAATCATCACACGATAGGATAATATCCCTACAAAATTTAAATAGGTAGGTCAACATATTCCAAACATGATGTAGAACATGGTCCATGATCCTAATATGAACAATGCTAGTGTCCTTGAGGTTTTTTGAGACATATTCTCTGCACCACATGGGTCTATCAACTCTTCTATCAATGCTGAAAAAGAAGACATTCATTACCATTATAGTTCTTCTCATGGTATTGTGTAGATAAATCACAAGGAATCTACTCCTAACATCCACCGTGTTCAACCTCTCAACAATGATATCTCAACAGATAGGGAGATCCTCCCCTTTCCTAGACACCTTAATATAGAGCAGTGTTTAAAAATATGACACCTTCATATAGATAGGTTCTCAAAACATCAGGGTAAACAGTATATGGTTCTCCATAAATTTCCAAAAACACTCAAATTACATCAATAATTGATCATAAAATAAATATTTTATGGTTTGACTTGATGTAGGTGTGTAATTATAATAGATAGGAGGCTGATATTCACATATGGACATAATTATCCGAAACAACCACCCCATCAAATGTTCTGGTCCCTCACTACTTCTGAATATGAGATCCCAGATGAGCTATAAAAGGAGTTCATTCCATATCTATTGAAAAATATAGAGTTTATTCACCAATTACTAAATGATAGATATATTCCTTATCTAGGATATTATTGTAACATTCTGATAATAAAAATACTTTATTGTTACCTAGACTTGACCGCCATCTCTATAGATTGGGATCAGAAACAAAAAAATCATAGTGATAATATTCAAAATGCTTTTCTCCAATGCATCATGACACTTATACAATATATATATGAAGCCAATTCATGTATACATATTCAAGGATAAGGAAATTGTGGAGCGTTACACTTTTCCACACCCTTGGAACAAAATGACCCCTCAGATTCGGTGTCTTGTAATTTTATAGACTATAACAACCCAAACTTTTGTTAACATAAATCTATCTTAATATAATAAAATATGTGAAATTGTTATAAAACATATGAATTTATTTTATATTATTTTTTTTTGATTTTAAAATACTGTTATAATTTGTGGCCATTTCTAATATAGCCGTTGAACAGTGATCACATGATTAGTATAAATATAGGGCTTTAACAAATCCTTTTTACTCAGATAAAGGAAGATATGGACTCATCCAATAGACTTTCCCACTATGAAGCCCATTTATCAGAGCTTGGAAAAGAGGTTTAATCTCTGGGCTTCACTCTTAATCGAGACCAAGCTGAGCATGAATACGTTAAGCTCGATCAGAACTGCCGACGGGAGAAGTGGAAGTTGATGGAGATTACCACTCGAGCAATGTTATCTGAGCCACCCCAAGAGTCTGTCACCATTTCGCACCTTACCCTAAGGTCTTATGAGTGTTTTTTAAGGGGTTTTGTAACAATACCCTAGATCTATGATTATGTACATTATTTTTTTTTATAATAATGATTGTACTTTCATTTTGTTATTGTTACTTTGTAAATAGTTTTTAAACCCAAAATAGTATTTTTTGTTAAATATTCAACTACAAAATCTATTTTGATGAATTAATGGATTTTGAATTAAATAATACTTTAATAATATATTATTATTATTATTAAATTAATTTTTATTAAAAATAAATGATCGTATAATTTTATGAATGAAACTGTAATTTTTATTAAGGTTTAAAAGTCATTTTTGTCAAAACCCATGAATTTTCGATAAATGTCGGTTTTTATTTTTTAAAGAGAAACATAATATATTAATAAAATTATTTAGGTAAATTAGATATTATTTATTTATTCATGACATCAAAATTATCCAACAGTGAATTTTTCATAATTTTCTGAGACGGTCAAATTTATGGGTAAAAATTAAATACCATATAAATATATAATGTGTTTTATGACATTTTAATGACCCAATAGTGATGTAATAATACAATATAAACTTTTTTTTCTGCCAAAATATGTTTTAACATTAAAATAATGTGATTTTGGGTTTTTATTTATTTATTTTTCAAAGCTTTAGTGGACCCTCCAATACTTATATATCATTTTGTCTTTTTAAATTTTTTTTCTTGAGAGTGTGACTCACCTCCACATAAGAAACCCAATTATTTTAAGAATTTAGGCCATTGAACTTATAAAATGTTGTTTTCCACTCCACTTTGGTTGAAAACATGGGTAAAAACTAAGGTTGGGTTTGTGGTTTTGTTTAGATTTATGTGAGGTGTCCTAAACCTAAAAAATAAACAATTCTGTCTCCTTTCCTATATAAACACACCCAAGACCCCACTTCCTCTTCACTCAAATCCTTTTTAATTATTCCAAATTCTGCCCTCATCTATCTATAATCCACCCAATCAATCCTCCCATGGTCCCAAAATTCAAGCTTTCAAAGTTACTCTTCAAGGTAAGTGATTATTTCACCCACCTCTTTTTAAGTCATTACTTCTTTTATGTTATGTCTTCTAGTTTTCATTTGATTATAAGGGGGTATGTTCTTATATATTATTATTACTATCCATTTTATGTGAAAATGATGAGATAACCTTTATTATCTCATCAATTTATTTTCTGAATAGTTAAGTGATGCTGTTAGGCTGCCAAATTTTTATAAAATAAATCGTATATTCTCTCTTCCTTCAAGTTTCATTTTCATATGGTATTTCCTTAAAATAACCATACAATGATCTTATTTTTTTTATTCTATACCCCTAAATTATAATGAGTTATTTATTAGTGTGTGACTCTTGTTCCCTCTATTTTTATTGTTTTCTAAAACCAAGTTATATATTCGTTATGTTGTAGAAATTTCGTCTCAAATTTCTCTCTCTTTCTCTCAAGAAATTATCTTTTTTTATTTATGTGAATACCCAGACATATTTCGTTTCTATGGGTGTTCATAAATAAAAAAATTATATATTTTATTCTATATTTGACATACATATAACCCTCAGTCCCTTTCCATGGGTTATAAATGACATAATGATCTTATTTTTAAGTACTTTTTAAAACGTCATGATTTTGAAATGAAACCCATTTCTTTTATTCGCTATGGGTTATTAAAAAAATGTTTGATTATGATCTATGTGGATCATATGAAATTAAATACATATTAAGGGTTCACCCTAATAGCGCTTCAATGCATTGGGTAAAGAATCTATCTCTAGAGATGACAAGTTTCACGATACCTTGTGAATAACCTTGGTAATTTTTATGATACCTAGGGGTTGTACCTTGGTGATATGTTCATGAATGTATAAATGAAATGTTTTAGACACATATGAAAGTTATGTTTCATGTTATTTTTGTTATTATATGCCTATACTTCTGTTTCTCATGACTTTATGTTTTTATCAAGTTCTTATTGATATCACAAGCAAACTGATTTCCTTGCTTTCCTTACTGGGCCTTCTACTCAAACTTTCCTTTGATGTATGTTTCCAGGTTATAAGATGTAGTAATTGTACTTAATATGAATATATTATGAAGCCTTAAAAGTGTATTAGATGAACTTTTTATGTTATTTTCATGTGTTATGTTCCTGATTTCCAAGACACTAGACTTTATATCCTCTATTTATAAAATGTAAAAAAAAATTATGTAATAAAAAGGCGGGATGCCATACAGACTCTAGTGATATTAGGGGACAAGGTAACACTCATTATAGTTGGTTACTAAAATGGAATGAACATGCTTAAATGGTTCCTATAAACCATGAAACGAGGGAGATTATATCCAAAATGACATCATGTTGGGGCCCTCGAAGCAATGTGAATGCATTTAGGACATGAAGACCGAAGTTGCGATCATCTAGAAAACTTATCGTAAATAATTTTTCTCACCATGGGATGTCGTCACAACAAGCTCCCATGAGATCACAACTGCACTACATGAAATGGACCACAATAGATCCTACCATAGTAATCATCCAAGAAGGGAACCAGTCCACTAGGTTGGGAGAATATCTACCACTACCACTAACCCTCAGATTTTCAATTCCGTAAAGGATTCAAGACATATCCTTTAAATTTACGAGCAAACCCCACCCTATTGGGTTGGGTAATTTATATATAAATCATTTTATCCTAGTACATATTCCCTTGAGAGGGTCCTATAATAATTAGTGATGATTCTAAATCACCCATATCCCACTAGTATGTGAGAATTTATATCATCATGTTCATCCTTGGGATCACCAATTACCTGATTGGAATCATTGGTTCCTCAACAATAGGACCAATTAGGGACAAATTAAGCCCCAAATGACCCCACCCCATATGGATGGGGGAATTTTCATCATCATCGTTATTACCATAGAGAGAATCAGAATTCTATATGCTGGGAGGAAAATGGTCGGTGTCCCGCATATCCCTCCCATAATTGGATAAACCTGTATTGGTTAGGGCCCATTTAGAAATCATGACCAAAACCTCTCCCAAGGTCATCACTCAAAGTTCAATATTAGAGAAATGTATAATAGAGGTGATTAGACCCCATTGGTGTTTCAAGAATAAATTGACCAAAATGGAAAAGGGTTTAAATAAAGACCTTAATGAATATAGGGAAGAATCATCATGTTGTGTTGAAATTATTGAATCTGACACCATTTCCCAATTTGTCTCTATGAGTTTCATCATTGTCAACATGGATGATGTTAATCAAGATAAAAAAAGTGGTCCAGAACATAGAGAATCTAACCTGAGAAGAGGGATACTTGGTTGTACCAAATGAGGCTATATTCACCTAGAACCAAATAATTATACAAAATATGCCACAATGGAATATCGAGTTTCCACCACCATGATAGAATATTGCAAAGGGGAATAATACGACTACATATTTTTCACCTCCCAGAAGAATTGATGTTACTTCTATGGAGGAACAATTTTCATAATATGAGTGTGAAGTAAAAACTCTTTCTAAACATAATGAGGAGCTACTTAGGGGAAATATTCTTGCTGGGTATCATCTTCAAGAAGAGATGAATATTCTCTTTCCCATAGATGATTTTATAGAAAGAGTAGTATCTGTGCATTAAATTTGATCTTGATCTATAAAAATAGTTTGTATAAATGAGGAAGTAAAAAACAACCATGATTTCCCTCCATTATGGTTATAACATCTCCCTCATCAGGGTATTCATTCAGTTCTATGAAAAATCGAGAATCAGTTGGAGATGAAATATGGGACACCTCATCGACCTCATATGATCCCTATGGATAGAAGAAAACTATGAAAATTGTTCCCCTGGAGTTACATAATGTCATCTAGTCACTAGCTACTCCAATTGAAGGCATGAATGGGCAACATGCACTTGTCCAGCCTAAGGGGAAGCCATATCCTGAATGGGTAGATAATACTCCACCTCCACCCAACTTAGGAAATCCCACCTTATCTAATTTTGATGGTACAAGAGACCCTAAACAACATCTCACACACTTCATATCCTAATTTGGACTGATGATAGGCCCTTGATATCAATAAAAAGCATCAAATATGAGGTGTTTTATATGATATCTGATAGAGTCAGCCTTTGTTTAGTATAATAGCCTACTAACAGAATTTTTTTCAGGATGGGGAGACCCTCATTGTCAATCCATTTATCAGTTCTACTCCACAATAAGGAAGAAAACAATTGTCAAGAGTTTGTAGAAATGGAACAACATCTTGGGGAGGATATTCATTGAACCTGATCAAAAAATAATGTCATTATCATAACACATGGGAAAAGGCTAGGCAGAATAGAAGCTGCAACTATAACCCTCAAGTTAGCAGCAGTGCTCATCCATGCACCTAGAAAGGATCCAAACTTCTCAGCACCTCTTGTCGAGTGGAAAAAACCAAAAAAATATCCCTCATATAGAAGCATAAAGAAATTAGGCTTGCTGGGTATTTTATTAACGGATTACAAAAGTATACTCCTTATAAAATGAAAAATTCCCTGGTGATTAATTGGATTCCATGGACAATAACCTTCTCAAACGTCCGCATCCTAGAAATCATCATGAGGTCAACCCACTTACCATCCTGACTAATTCTCTTATCTTAGAAGTTTGGGTCATAATATCCAAGACTAATTCATCTTCAAATATTTCCTTCATGGAATTTTAAACATTGGAAATGTGGTGTTAGAAAACTCCTCAGATTTGGTGGATTTCATAACCATCATCTGTTCAAAATAATAGGATGGTTTGTAGAAAGTTTTATCCAAGTGTGCACATGTGTTTGAAAACTTTATGACTCAAAAAATAGTTGATTATGCTCATGCTACCTTGAAATAATAGTTGCATAGAACTAAAATAACTCCACCACCTAAGAAAGAGACATTATAAGTAACTCCCAAAGGTGGATGTAACCATATAAAGTAGGAAGAAATAGAATATGAAGAATCATATTCTACTCCAATGAAAGTTCTTACCCATGCATATTTCTTTCTATCAATATACATAGCATTGGAACAACCCCACCAAAAAAATCATCATCAGATGAAGAGATCATCTCTATTTCTATCAATGTTATAAACATGGAAGAACCCTTATCCAATAACGAGTATGCACCCAAATAGTAATTTCCCACACATAACTGGGGAACGGGTGGCTACATGCACCGAAACAAAGGATACAAGGGACAATATTTATGTGGTTAGACCAAATGTTTTAATAATATCCCCATAGAGGACATATATGCATATGAAACTCATGAGAAAACACTCCAACATTTTGAAAAGAGGTATGGAGGTGCCCCATGGTCCTCCTTATGTTTACCATATCTGATTTTATTTCATGATCACCTAAAAGGGGTTTAATCCAATCAAACCAGACAAAAAAATGGTTAAAGGGACCTACACCACTAGTAGAATATGTCCCCTAGACTTCTATATAGGATCCTGAACTATCCACCTCAAATTAATCATATCCTGAACCACATTACCAGGAGAAGCCTCATATCGGGAAGCATCAATGTTTGGAAAAAAAGTATGACATTCTAAAAAATATGGAGGTAGTCCCAACCAATATCTCAATCCTTGATGCAATCTATATTTTAAATTAACTCATTGAGGCACTTTGTTGAAGACTTATGGAGCCCACATACCTTCAAGATAGAATTGACTACATATGAAGTCTATCAAGTGGAGACCATGTCCTAGAAATATCATGTGACCATCTCATTCACTGATCATGACTAGGAAGAGGCCATCCAAGGACATATCAGGCCCTTATATGCTTCGAAAAGTCTGAATAATATCAATGTCCCAAGGTTTCAGATTGATAATGGACATGGGATTAATATCATCCTAGTTCAAACCCCTAAAAGTTTGGGATATGTTGAAGGGGACTTATCACCCACAAATCATTCCTTTCAAGGGTATGATAAGTGTGAGAAAATTCCTCTCTGAAAGATCACACTCTAAGACCATTTTGGGGAACTTATATCAGATGCTGATAGAAATAGAGATTATCTCTTCATCTGATGAGCATGATAAAAGACCCATCAGGGACAATTTAGGATGCAATTAGATCTGGTATCTAGCCGTGATGACTCAGAATGAAAGGGATGATAATGTATCTTCTAATTTCCTCACTCACATTGATAGTGATAGAGAAGCCCACAAATTTCCATATTCATCTAAAAATGCATCCATAGAATCATAATTGGTGGAAGATGAGGATGATCTTGTGAACACCCCTTCTACATTCTGACAATGAGTCTCCAACACCATATATGATCTTTTCTAAATAAATCGGGTAATAGAAGAAGACCTGTTACACACTCTGATTAGTACCTCCATTACCCTCAAAGAGAAAGATATATACATTGAATTTATAAAGCATCATCAATATGTGGTCTCTTGGAACTATACAAAAATGATTGAGCTGAATCTAGATGTGGCTACTAACCATCTTAGACAACCCAACTATCGTCGAAGCTTTAGGAAGGAAGCTAGGAGGATGACCCCTCTAATTAGACCAATTTAGAGGTGCAATTTTAGGAGTTAATAAAAGTAAACTTTTCTTGATATGTGAAATACCCAATAAGATATTCCAACATCATCCTCATCAAGAAAAAGAATGATAATATTAGGGACTTAATTGATTTTATAGACCTTAATAATAATTTCCTAAAGGATTATTTCCCATTTACAATCACAAATTTCGTGATCGATGTGACTGCTGGCTTCCAAGCCCTTTCCTTCATGGATGGGTACATGGGTTACAATCAGATCAAGATGGATCCCAATGATGAATAATCCACTACCTTCAGAGTGCCTCAAGAGATATTCTATTATCAGGTAATTTACTTTATGTTAATGAATGTTGGCACTACATACCAGTGCCCCATGTATCACATCTTTAAGCCTTTCATGGGAAGGATAGACGAGTGTTATGTTGATGAACTGGTTGTCAAATCTAGAGAGTGATTTTATCACTTCATGGAACTCTGGAAAATATATAATAAGTCATGAAAACACTATTTAAAGTTGAATCAGACAAAATTTTAGTTTCGGTTAACATTAGAAAATTTACATGGATTTTCAGTATTCCACCACGACATTAAGGTCGATCCAGAGAAGACTAGTGCTATTTTATCAATGTCACCACTATAAATCTCAACGAACTGAGGGGAATATAAGATAACCACATCAATATGTAGTGATTCATATCCAAAATAGATGTAAAACCTCTCCCATTTTCCAGGCCAATGAAGAAAGTAATCGCCTATCAACGGGATGATGATTTCCGAAAAGCGTTCGAATGTTTCTAGAAGTACTTACTTCACCCACCGGTTTTGAAGCCTCCAGAGCACTATGTGGGTTCCCTCATTGAATAATAAATTTATGTGGGATGTGAGAATAGTCTTAAATACCATAGCTATATGATTTTAGGTACTGAGACCATATATTATGATATCGAGAAGAATTACCTTTCACTCATCTTTGCGAAGAAAAAACTAATGCATTACTTGTAGCACCATGAATTCCACCTGGTCTCTTATGTTGATATACTCAAGTAAATCCTTTGACATCATATTTTTAATGGAAACATGGATTGATGGGTGGTCATTCTGCAGTATTATGATGCTATTCTGACATCACTGAAGTTAATAAAAGAAAAATCCCTGGATTCTTTCCTCGCATCACATGATACCCTTGAAAATACACCGAAGGACACTAAGATACCAAATGGAGAAGTATTCTATTCCCACGAAACTCCCCATACATGGGAGATATAATTTTATAAAGCCTCCAAGATCCCTTTTTGTATAAGGATGGAAAATTAAAAGATCATTCCAGTTGGTTAGGGGATTGTATCTATCTCTCTAGTTAAAGAAAAATTTGCCTACTCTTTCTCACTATATGGAGGGTGCACAAATAATGAAGCTAGACATAAAGACCTCATCTCTAGATTGGAAGTTGACCTACAACTACACATAAAATACCAGAATATCATGGGGGACTCAGAATTGAAGATAATGTCGATTAATGGATAATATTCCATCATAATGGACGAACTTGGCTTTCTTACTGGCTACGTCTGGGGACTGATGCAAGAGTTCCCCTTTGATCCCTCATTGCATCATATTACTCAATAATAGAATTATCACTTTGATGCACAGAATAATTTAACCACCATCCTTTCCAACCCTGATAAGGAGGAAGCAATCTTTTTCATCACATATTGAAGGACGGTCTCGTCGATCATTATATGTGATATAGAATAAATGAATCTGGTCAGCACCACTCAAGAGTGTTATGAACCATTGAACACACTTGAATGGATGGAGCCCATAATTGGTTATAAAAAAATGGGACTTGACCAAAAAACCTTGCCGAAAGATAGAAAATATGACATTTGGCAACAAATTTCACTACACAGTATAATCCAAATGACCAGAAATCCCTCTGAAAATGAGGCTATGATGGAATCCTCCTCATATGCATAAAAAGGAGAGATTTCATCCATCATAAAAAAAATCCTTGAATGATCTTGTGGCACACATCAATCCAGGACTAGGATCTCCCACAAAATTAAATGGTTAGGATATTATTGGAAAACCATGATACATGACTATGTGGAATTCACCAAAAAATGTCATGAAATATAGATCCCTGAAAACTCTATCCATCATCCCCCTGAATGGCTACATAAAACTAAACATTCATATCCATTTTCTGTTTGGGGGATAGATGTTGTGGGACATATCCCCCAACCATAGATAAGTGGTCCAAGTGCATCCTTACTTCTTCTAACTTCTTTTCCAAATGGGCTGAGGAAGTATTTCTCAAGGAAGTCAAAACAAAAAAATTATCAACTTAGTGAAGTGCCATATCATCACTTGTTTTGGGGTCCCTCACTCAATATTGACGGAAAATGACACCCAATTATATTCTATATAAATGAAGATACTTCACCTAGAGTATAATATCGAGTCCAATCACTCATCATGCTATCATACAATGGAAAATTGATAGATAGAGTCCCTTAATATGACTATATCAAATATACTCTTGAAGATAGTGAACAAGAATAAAAATTCTTTACTGGAAAAACTATTCCATGATTTATTGGCCTACCATACCACCACACATACTACCACACATGAAACACCATACTCATTTGTGTAAAGGACCAAGGTAGTGTTACCCGTATAGGTCCAAGTACCTTCACTATGAATATCCATTTGTGTATAGCTCTTAGATGGTGCACAATCACAAAAGTGGCTGAAAAAATTGGAATAGCTATATGAGAATAAATTGGGGACACTGAAAAACCTAGAGTTCCATCCAAATTATACCACACAAGAATATAATAAAAAGGTTCTCCTTAATTCATTAGTCTAATGGAAATTGGTTCTAGATCTCAGAACCCCAATGATACTATGAAAAAGACCCCCAAACTGGAACCCATGTGGGAATGTCCTTATATAATACATAAGGTTTATCAACATGAAGCCTACAAATTGGCTAACATGGATCATGATAATGTCACACCACCTACCATTGAGAGATTTATCAAGGAAAACTTTTCATAACTATCATCAAATTGTAATCCATATTAGAGTGATACTTGTCAGTCATTCTGAGTACATGATATTAAACTGTACAAATTCATCTTGACCACATGATGATAAACTGTACGGAGTTTTTCCTAGACACATGATGTGAAACTACAGGGTTCCCTAAGAACTATTTATGGGTTGATTCTTACTATCACATGATACATAGTGATGCTCGAACCACTATTCTTGTGCAAAAACAAAGGATTAATTTAATTTCACATCAGATGATCCAATGTCCTTATCACATGAAAAAAACTATAATGAAAATGTACTTATACATGAATTTAAACTTCAAGGAAAATTTCCTTTCCACATAACATAAAATTGCACATTTCCACAACATCTATTTTACTTTACATCTGGTGATTTACATCATTACCGCATGAAGTAAAACTACACAAATCCATAATATCCATTTTCATTCATGTCAAGTCACCCACATCCTTACTGAATGACATTATACTGCATAGTTTTCCTAGAACTTTTTATGACTTGATTATCATTTCCAATGATATACATAGGTACACATCGATCCTATATATTTTTAAAGCCATCACATGATACAAAATTCCACTATCTTGCCCTTAAATGCCTCTGCATAGTGATAGGAACTCTTTATGTTCCTTGTTTCTCACACCGATCATAGATCACATGGTATTAGGAGTCTCTGTAAGGGATTCCTCACACAAACAAGGAAAAAAAATTAGACATTCCTATCTTGGTTTTGAATGCAAAAATGTAAAAGTAATACCATGAGTCATTGTTCCATGATGTTAAACTACACAGTTAACACCCCCAACATGACATGAAACTACACACTCATGTGAACCTCTCCTAAGAGGACCACTACAGTGGGTGTTCGTATTCTACCACACCTATGGAATCTCTATCCCTATTCACATCAGGGATCCCACTTCCTTACCAAATGACTTTAAATTTCATGGTTCATTAAGAACTACATGTGCCTTTATTATCATTTTCACGAGATATGTAGTGATGCCCGGACATCAATCCTTGGTACCAGCCATAACATCACCACTTTTACATATCTATCCATCTTCATCTGTCCCACATGAATTTGAATTTCACGGTTCCTTAATAACTACTTTTGTACTGATTCATGTCATCACATGACACATAGTGATGCTTGGGTGTTCAATCCTAGGCCCAATTCTAATAATTAATGAAAATAGTGCCCACCTCTATGTATGGGATTGACCTGCGTAGAGTATTTCCCACTCAAGAGCTATATGTGACTTGATCATATGACCACATGATATATAGAAACATCCGGATTTACAAAACCAGACCCATTCTTTTCTAACCAATATGAATATAAACCTCTATTCTCATACATGTCATACTGACATAGGGGACTTCATTAAGAACTACATGTGGATTGATTCCCATCACCATGGGATATGTAGTGATACCCATAATTCCATTCATGGGACCAACCATGATACCACCCTTTTACATTACGTAATCCATGTACTCACAACATAATGTTAAAATTCACGACTCTTTAGAAATATGGATGGTTTGATTATAATTTTCATGAGATATTTAGTGATCCCCAAACTTTCACACATTTTCCCAACTACAACATTTCCATCCATTCACATTGGTTCCTACATCCTTACCGCATAGAGACAAACTATAGGTGTCACGACCCGTCTTCGGGGTCCGTGCCGTGACTACCCCAAGCCCGCCTTCTGTAGGCTAAGGGCTGACGACTAGCACGAAGGCGTAAATCCAGATAAAAGGGAATGAATTACCTTTGTAAAGTAAACAAACACACAGAGTAAGCAAGTAGAAGTAAACACTAAGTAAAACTGGGTACAATAGTAAGTGCGGAAAAGTATGTGGGCCAGAATACAAACCCAAACTGAAAGTAAATCACAACTGGAAAGGGAATACGACAACTGAAAATAAAGTTGCAATGTCGAGATGTCCACAGGATGTCCCACCTGAAGGGTGGGTACAGATAGCCTCCACAGCTCTTCGGGTCCAGCCGTCTGCTCCGAGTACGTCCCGTCCAGTGGTCCACCTCCAGGTACCGACCTTCTCCGCAAACCTCAACCACGATCAGCGTTGTCCGTCGTCTGCAACCAACACAACGTAGTGCGGGCATAGCCCATGCAGGGGTGAGTATACGCTATTCAGTAAGGACCCCGAGACCCCCAATGGTCTCCCAGAATCCACAAAGGATAATCCACAAAGGAATGATACAATCATGAAGTAATATCCAACACTACTTAGGTATATGACCATACATATACCTAAGTCATCAATTGTAGTTCGTCTCCAGCATCTAAGCCCAAGTTCGATCACATCCACACAGGATAACACAACACAATCCACATAGAAAAGAAAAACAATCATATCGAGATAATGATTGAAAGTCAAGGCTCAGATCAAATAGGAATACTTCTTCGTAAGATGATAGAGATTGTAACACCTCGAGCTTCCATGATACGCTTCTCATTCAATAATGCAATAGCTTGCATTGTACGCAACATCGAGTTCTAAAACACTACAACTAATCAAAGTAGCCGTTATGAATAGTAATAACCACTTTTTAAAATTATATAAATTTTATATTTCAAAATGGACTTCATTTTTTGTATTCGTAATTTTGAAATTATCCTAAGTTGAATTTTTTGTAACTTTCTGAGAACTTCCAACTTTTTTATGAATAGTGAAAAATACTTAAAACAACTTTTTTAATCAAAATAATTTATTGTGATAAATTATACTATTTAGTGGTTTTAAAGTATAATTAGAATATATTTTTACCATTTTATCCAATGGTGGTCATTAGAATTAATTTAACATTGAAATTGGACATAAACAATTGCCAATCTTTTGATATAAATTGTTTCTTAAAAACACGCTATTGTTGTGACAGCGGGAATTAATTATAAAATTAATTAATGCAACTTATATGTTTGAAATTTTGTAAAATAGACATCATTTTTGGAATCGGAATATCGATTATAGCTTAGGGTGAAATTTTGGCATTGTTCTGAAAAACTTCAATTTTTGATGAATAGTGAAACCCCTAAGTGGTAGTTAAATAACTGATTTTTCGTTTAAATGAAATATTACCACTTCTGTGATTTGATTTTAAAAAATCCTACATACATGGCTGTCATTAAGAAGTAAAATGTGGTTCAATGGATTAAAATAATTTTTTGGTGAATAGTAACTTTTAAGTTCTTAATCGCGATTAGAGATAATTAGTGTAGTTTAAGGTACAAATAATGTTTTAATAATATGAGATGAGCATGAAACTTGTCCTACTCCTATTGGATGAGTCATGGACGACCAAGACAACCCATGGGTCAACTTGGGGACCCCATGGAGCCACTTTAGTTGGAAAATGACATTAATATAAATTTATTTAATGTTAAAATTAAATTGACACAAACATGAGTTGTTTTACTAAAATAGTTTTTATGTGGGGTTACAAAAGTCCAAATTTTGATTATAAATATTCATTAGAAATCTAAAAAGATTTCATACATCAGAGTATTTTTTTTATAATTTTTAGACATTAAATAAATTAAATTATTTATGACATCATTATGATGCATCGATGACCTCATTATTTAACGATTTAAATAAAATGAGAAGATAATGCAAAATCCAAGGCTTACACTTGTCCAAAGCCTATTGGATGAGGATATTTCGAAACCTTATCACCTTAGACTCGAATTATATAAGTGTGGGACCTTTAGAATCCGAAAAGCATTGTGAAATAATGTAACATTTCAATCTTTCCAAAAGTGTCCCTCCTCTCCACTTATAAAAGGCCCCCACCTCTCCCACCTCATTTACACTTTCAAGCCATTTGGATCGGCCAACCTCTGCCCAAATACTCTCCCAACTTCCCCCGCTTACTCCTAGAAGCCTCACTTTGGGCAGAACTCTTCCCAAGGAAGCCTTTGGCTCAAATCAAAAAGAGTTACCCGATTTTGAGGTAATGTCTTCTCTAATGTTGTTTTGTTTTATTTTTCTTCTCCAACCCCCTAAACTCTTTTTATTCATTTCTTTTGTAACAACACCATTATCCTAAATATACTAGGATGTTGTTATAATAAGGATTCGAGCTACACTTACACACACCAACATCTAATGGTTAAAGAACATACGGTTTCCGTGGATGGAGAAATTGTGCCTTCCGAAACGATGATTGTTCAATACTCATTTAACACCTTCAAAGGTGGCCATTATGATGTCACTATTTTTATATATGATATATAATATGTTTATGTTTTACTTATGCTTCTTTATTTTTCATTTTTGTCTTACCTTTATGGCTTCCATTATGGGTATACGCGATATCTTCATTTTAGGAAGTGCAGACTACCACCCCCTCAAAGTGATTTGAATCGTTAATGCCATATGTGGGATGTATAAAGGATGGAGTAAATGGTATTATACACTATATTATACTGGAATTATATTATACATTTATATCATTATGATTTAGTTCCATTAAATATGAAATTGAAATGAAAGTAGCGTTCATGCGTACGTACGGCTTACCGTCTCCATGAACGGTGCATTTCATTTCTTACCTCTAAATGTTACGTAATATTATAAATGAATGTATATACTGGATATATAAGATATATATGACATCTAAATAATGAATATAATTCTGGATATAATGGATATTCTACCACATGAACAACTTGTAATTATAAGAAGTTTATTGTTGACTCAAGTACCAAAGATCGACAAAACGACCGTTATTAACTTAAATAATTACATAATGTTCATAACATTGTAATAAGTGATATAAAAAGGATAATGAATTTGAAAATGGTTCTTAATAAGGTAGATATTAACTCTAGTATATTAGTCAGGAGGTTAAAGAACGGTTGAGTCAAGTCGGACACAAGGTAAAGGAATTTTTTAACCCAACTTCCATTCTTTGGGTTAATCTCCTACTTTCAAATTATGTCATAATATTATTATGTCTTATTTTGTATTCTTTATGTGTAACTATAGTGAATACACATAATAGATCTATTTTATTTTAAAAATGATCTTTTTAAGGACTTCATCTCAATCTCCTTTCATTGAGGCATATTTGGCTTTATACACAACTTTCTTTTATACGGTGTATAAACCCCTTTGACTTTTATGTTTATTCAAAAGGAATCTTTTTTATACGAAGAGTTTTACTAAATGACAAAAGGGAATGTTTTTCTTTCCGTACTTATGTGGCGACAATGACTTCTCCGCCGCCATGACCATTATTTGAGATTCGGCTTCCTCTACAAGCCATCATTTGTTTAATGAAAAATAAATACAAAGTTTTAACTTTCTTTTATTTTGGTATTGAAAATGGTTTTGAAAGCATTTTTATTATATCAATGTGTTGTATTGATATCTTGTGATTGAAATGTGGAAATGTTATGTTTCCTTTATGCATGTTTTATGTGATACGATTATGTTATGGTTTATGATATGTTTAAACCTATTCATATGAGGAATGCATTGGACTTAATAAGTGACGGGTGGAGCCCGCTATAGCTCCTCGATGCATCGGCAGGTCTCATGAGACAAACTAGTGTCTTGGCACGAGGCCTTGACAAAATATTATTTGTGGTCTTGGCACGAGGCCTTGGCTACGTGGTTATGATAGTCTAGCATTATGCATTCCATCATTATGAAAGTGGTTATTGATATTGCATGTGATTATTCGACCAGTAGAATATCCATGTGAAGAAGTAAATGGCATTATCTAATTTTACTTTGGCCATATTATGTTGATGTTGAAGTTTAAAAGGCTTTTGTTTTCGTTATACATTGCCTTAAATGTTTATGTTTATTGATGAAAGCATCTACTATATTGTTATCCTTACTGAGCATCTGAGCTCACCCCTTTCAATGTTTTAATATTTTCCAGGATGTGAAGAAGTATTTTATGAATGACCTGCAGGGGTAGTCAGAAAGGGATATGAGTGTGGACTATGAAGACCATGTTATTGTTGTTTTTCACTTTATGATGTAATGTAACGTTTACGAATGTATCTAGTGTTTCCAAGTCTACTAAACTAATCGGTCTTTCGAGACTTGATCTTTTGTGATCATGCCAATGTTACGAAGTAACGCATCGGCTCAGGGTAGCTGGGGTCGGGGCGTTACAGTTGGTATCAGAGGCAGTTTAGTACTAACCTTGGAAGCTAGATTTAGATAAAATCTGATTAGAGCAGATAGCCCGAAGATAGACTTTGAGGATTAGTATAGAAGAACTTCCTAGAATTTTGGTATTATAGAGATGTTATGAGTTTTCCGAGCAATACATCCCTGTCTGGATATGAGCAGGTAGAGGTGGCTCTGGCACATATGTACCTAGGGGTAAAACCCGAAAACACCGCTTTGATCTAGACTCGAACAGTAACTGGTTCACGACAACGGGCCTTGCTGCTCTCTTGGTTATGACACTCCCGGGGGATATGCTTTGGATAATTCTCATTTTCTTTATAAACCACTATGAAGGGTTATAAGTATATACTTCCTTAAAGAAAACATTTTTATGGATTATATCCATAAATAGTTCAATTTATGTTAAGTATTTTACAAGTATGGAATTATGTATTTTGATTTATAAACTAATATAGTTTATTCCATTGTTTAGAAATAGCGCCTAGTGGAAGGAATGGAAACCGTATCAATGCACGCACTCCGTGTAGGGATTGACCTCCTGCTCAAGATAATTATTGTGGAGCTGGAGATACAACTGGTGCTGATCAACTTATTACCATACTGGGACAACTCACTCAGGTTATGAATAATAACCTTACTTGTATGGAGCACCCTGATCCGCAACGTGGAGGATCAATGCTAGACCGCTTCATGAGGCAACAACCACCAACCTTCAATGGGAGTACAAATCCTATAGTAGCTGAGCAATGGATAAATTCCTTAGAGAAAATATTCCATTCCCTGGGGAGTAGTGAAAGGGAGAAGGTTGTCATGGCAGTTTACCGCCTCACTGGAGATGCCGATCAGTGGTGGTCGCTGATTCAAAACACAAAGGAAGATGATGACGTATCGAATATGGAATGGAGGGAGTTCAAAGAGCTTTTCTTAGAAAAATACTTTCCTCGTGACCATTGAGCAGATATGGAAAGGCAATTTCTGAGTCTGAGGCAGAAGGAGGATGAGAATGTCGCAAAGTATGAGGCCAACTTTACAAGTTTAGCGAGGTATGCTGCAGATTATATACGTAACCTAAGGAGTAAGATTGATCGTTTATTTGATGGGTTAAAACCATTTCTCCGTCGAGCTTTAGTATCACAATCCTTCTCATCATACGAAGATATTGTCTCATGTGCTATCAAGACAGAAAAGGAATTCTCTAAGTCTTATGACAACAAAGTAAAGCAAGAGAAGAAGAGAACGGTGGAACAAGATACAGATAAAGGGAAAAAGTGAAAGAAGGATTTTCCATTATGTGATAATTGTGGGAAGAATCACCCTGGTACTTGTCTAAAAGGAATGTGAGTTTGTTATAAATGTGGAGAAAAGGGTCACCAGGCTCGTGATTGCAAGGGAAAGAAAGAGGCTATCAAAGTTGAATGCTATAATTGTAGAGAAATGGGTCATTATGCAAATGAATGTCCTAAGCGTCAGGGAAACTTACCTCAGAAAAGGCCAAGGGATCAGGGACAATCTTATGCTGTTACTACAGTTGAAGCAGAATAACTAATGTATTGGTTCTTTTGGACTCATGGATTATATTTTGGTTATTAGAATAATGTGATATATATATATATAAGGATTGTACTGCAGTACTTGTTGATTTCAGTAAGGTTTTAATATGATTAAGGTAATCATATTTTTAGTATGTGACAATAAGAGAAAATTTTCTTTGTTTGGGGAATCTGATGTTACAATTGATTTTGGAATTTAGAGACCTTTTAGAGAATGTCTGGACGGAGGTATTTTGGATAACTATAAAGGTTGGAGTGGATTAAGTTGATCTTTGGATAGTATTGTTTATGGTTAAATAATTTATGAAGATTATTTTTGGAATATTATGATACTATAGTTTTAGGAAAAGGACAACCTGTAGGGTGGGGCATAACCCGTCGCGTCGGACAAAGCTGCAGGAATCGAACCCACAATCATAGTGCGACATGACTTTATTTCCTACCACTAGCCTACAGGAAGTCCCTGGTTATTACAAAATAATTTTACTAATCTAAATGGTATGTGTTATCATTTGGAACCTTATACAATTAGGATAAATAGAATATTTTTGAGTTCCATTACCATTTTGAGTAAAAGTTGGGTTTGTGGTAAAAATTTATTAACGAATGAAAGTAAACATAACAAGTATGTATATTCCCTTACGTTCTTAGTAAATCTCCTAAATAAATTCCTCAACATTATAAAAGGTAACTTAAAACAAAAATTTTGTCGGTTAACTTTTCCAACTGGGGATTCAATGACCGTTTAACCAATCACAAGTTTGTGATTTTCTTGTGGTTAAACTTTCTCCTAATCCTGTTTTCTATAACTCTCCATCAGACCTTGATGGTTTGTTTCTCCTCCATATCCATATTTTCATTGAATCCTAGAATGGGCTATATCGGGTGACCTTTGTACTTATCTTGCTTTCTTTTAATGTTATATTTTTATTAACCTTATTTCCGATGTGGGTTTTCTATAAAGGTATTTTCTATTTTCAACCTTTTATTTTCAAAGAAAATTTTCAAATTGCGAGGATGCAATTTATTGAAGGAGGGGAGAATGTAACACCCTGAGCTTCCATGATACGCTTCTCATTCAATAATGCAATAGCTTGCATTGTACGCAACTTCGAGTTCTAAAACACTACGACTAATCAAAGTAGCCGTTATGAATAGTAATAACCACTTTTTAAAATTATAAAAATTTTATACTTCAAAATGGACTTCATTTTTTGTATTCGTAATTTCGAAATTATCCTAAGTTGAATTTTTTGTAACTTTCTGAGAACTTCCAACTTTTTTATGAATAGTGAAAAATACTTAAAACAAATTTTTTAATCAAAATAATTTATTTTGATAAATTATACTATTTAGTGGTTTTAAAGTATAATTAGAATATATTTTTACCATTTTATCCAATGGTGGTCATTAGAATTAATTTAACATTGAAATTGGACATAAACAATTGCCAATCTTTTGATATAAATTGTTTCTTAAAAACACGCTATTGTTGTGATAGCGGGAATTAATTATAAAATTAATTAATGCAACTTATATGTTTGAAATTTTGTAAAATAGGCATCATTTTTGGATTCGGAATATCGATTATAGCTTAGGGTGAAATTTTGGCATTGTTCTGAAAAACTTCAATTTTTGATGAATAGTGAAACCACTAAGTGGTAGTTAAATAACTGATTTTCGTTTAAATGAAATATTACCACTTTTTTGATTTGATTTTCAAAAATCTGACATACATGGTTGTCATTAAGAAGTAAAATGAGGTTCAATGAGATTAAAATAATTTTTTGGTGAATAGTAACTTTTAAGTTCTTAATCGCGATTAGAGGTAATTAGTGTAGTTTAAGGTACAAATAATGTTTTAATAATATGAGATGAGCATGAAACTTGTCCTACTCCTATTGGATGAGTCATGGCCGACCAATACAACCCATGGGTCAACTTGGGGACCCCATGGAGCCACTTTAGTTGGAAAATGACATTAATATATATTTATTTAATGTTAAAATTAAATTGACACAAACATGAGTTGTTTTACTAAAATAGTTTTTATGTGGGGTTACACAAGTCCAAATTTTGATTATAAATATTCATTAGAAATCTAAAAATATTTCATACAACATAGTATTTTTTTAATAATTTTTAGACATTAAATAAATCAAATTATTTATGACATCATTATGATGCAACGATGACCTCATTATTTAACGATTTAAATAAAATGAGAAGATAATGCAAAATACAAGGCTTACACTTGTCCAAAGCCTATTGGATGAGGATATTTCGAAACCTTATCACCTTAGCCTCTAATTATATAAGTGTGGGACCTTTAGAATCCGAAAAGCATTGTGAAATAATGTAACATTTCAATCTTTCCAAAAGTGCCCCTCCTCTCCACTTATAAAAGGCCCCCACCTCTCCCACCTCATTTACACTTTCAAGCCATTTGGCTCGGCCAACCTCTGCCCAAATACTCTCCCAAATTCCCCCTCTTACTCTTAGAATCCTCACTTTGGGCAGAACTCTTCCCAAGGAAGCCTTTGGCTCAAATCAAAAAGAGTTACCCGATTTTGAGGTAATGTCTTCTCTAATGTTGTTTTGTTTTATTTTTCTTCTCCAACCCCCTAAACTCTTTTTATTAATTTCTTTTGTAACAACAAACGTATCCACAATATACTAGGATGTTGTTATAATAAGTATTCGAGCTACACTTACACACACCTACACCTAATGGTTAAAGAACATACGGTTTCCGTGGATGGCGAAATTGTGCCTCCCGAAACGATGATTGTTCAATACTCATTTAACACCTTCAAAGGTGGCCATTATGATGTCACTATTTTTATATATGATATATAATATGTTTATGTTTTACTTATGCTTCTTTATTTTTTATTTGTGTCTTACCTTTATGGCTTCCATTATGGGTATACGCGATATCTTCATTTTAGGAAGTGCGGACTACCGCCCCCCTCAAAGTTATTTGAATCGTTAATGCCATATGTGGGATGTATAACAGATGGAGTAAATGGTATTATACACTATATTATACTGGAATTATATTATACATTTATATCATTATGATTTTGTTCCATTAAATATGAAATTGAAATGAAAGTAGCGTTCATGCGTACGTACGGCTTACCGTCTCCATGAACGGTGCATTTCATTTCTTACCTCTAAATGTTACGTAATATTATAAATGAATGTATATACTGGATATATAAGATATATATGACATCTAAATCATGAATATAATTCTGGATATAATGGATATTCTACCACATGAGCAACTTGTAATTATAAGAAGTTTATTGTTGACTCAAGTACCAAAGATCGACAAAACGACCGTTATTAACATAAATAATTACATAATGTTCATAACATTGTAATAAGTGATATAAAAAGGATAATGAATTTGAAAATGGTTCTTAATAAGGTAGATATTAACTCTAGTTTATTATTCATGAGGTTAAAGAATGGTTGAGTCAAGTCGGACACAAGGTAAGGGAATTTTTTAACCCAACTTCCATTCTTTGGGTTAATCTCCTACTTTCAAATTATGTCATAATATTATTATGTCTTATTTTGTATTATTTATGTGTACCTATAGTGAATAAACATAATAGATCTATTTTATTTTAAAAATGATCTTTTTAAGGACTTCGTCTCAATCTCCTTTCATTGAGGCATATTTGGCTTTATACACAACTTTCTTTTATACGGTGTATAAACCCCTTTGACTTTTATGTTTATTCAAAAGGAATCTTTTTTATACGAATCGTTTTACTAAACGACAAAAGGGAATGTTTTTCTTTCCGTACTTATGCGGCGACAATGACTTCTCCGCCGCCGTGACCATTATTTGAGATTCGGCTTCCTCTACAAGCCATCATTTTTTTAATGAAAAATAAATTCAAAGTTTTAACTTTCTTTTATTTTGGTATTGAAAATGGTTTTGAAAGCATTTTTATTATATCAATGTGTTTTATTGATATCTTGTGATTGAAATTTGGAAATGTTATGTTTCCTTTATGCATTTTTTATGTGATACGATTATGTTATGGTTTATGATATGTTTAAACCTATTCATATGAGGAATGCATTGGACTTAATAAGTGACGGGTGGAGCCCGCTATAGCTCCTCGATGCATCGGCAGGTCTCATGAGACAAACTAGTGTCTTGGCACGAGGCCTTGACAAAATATTATTTGTGGTCTTGGCACGAGGCCTTGGATATGTGGTTATGATAGTCTGGCATTATGCATTCCATCATTATGAAAGTGGTTATTGATATTGCATGTGATTATTCGACCAGTAGAATATCCATGTGAATAAGTAAATGGCATTATCTCATTTTACTTTTGCCATATTATGTTGATGTTGATGTTTAAAAGGCTTTTGTTTTAGTTATACATTGCCTTAAATGTTTATGTTTATTGATGAAAGCTTCTGCTATATTGTTATCCTTACTGAGCATCTGAGCTCACCCCTTTCAATGTTTTAGTATTTTCCAGGATGTGAAGAAGTATTTTATGAATGACTTGTAGGGGTAGTCAGAAAGGGATATGAGTGTGGACTATGAAGACCATGTTATTGTAGTTTTTCACTTTATGATGTAATGTAACGTTTACGAATGTATCTAGTGTTTCCAAGGCTACTAAACTAATCGGTCTTTCGAGACTTGATCTTTTGTGATCATGCCAATGTTACGAAGTAACGCACCGGCTCTGGGTAGCTGGGGTCGGGGCGTTACAGATATGATCAGGTGAAGCTAATGATTCATCTAAGCCATAGGACCCACACATGATCGATAGGTACTAACCCCCGCCATGACCCCCAAAGGATCGATAGGTACTAAACCCCGCAATGACCCACACTGGATCTGACCCACACATGATCAGAGTGCGCTGGACCACACAAAACCGCTGAGAGTTTACCCACATAGGATCATACCCACACATGATCGATAGCACTGATCCACTGAGGATCGCTGAGTGCTGTAGTTGTCGTTGTCGAACCCACAGAGGATTCTCGTACTGTCTTCATCGTCGTCGCTGTCGCAACCAGCTCTAGGGTTCCCGCACACAGCAAGCTCGTTCGGGAGGATCCGCTCCATGAGCCGAGGGGCTGATACTTCAACTGACATGATGTCCGGAGTTGAAGTATCCAAACGTTCTGTATCGTCAACAGTAACTCAACGTCACAGACAGCGTGTCAATCGGACGTCCGGTCTGTGAGTTATTGGCCTTTTCGTCCTAGGGGCCCGGCTGGTTTTTAAGTCAAAACCAACCCAACTGTACTCCAACTGTGTCCAAAACTCGACCGGAATAATTCAAAAGGTTCTTTTTCACTAAGAGGAATCCAAAAATGTCGACGACACGTTAATCGGACGTCCAGAGCTCAAGTTATAAGTGTTTCCACTCCGAGGGCCCGGTTGGTTTCGTGTACGAACCAACCCGGCTGAACCCAAAGTTCTCCGAAACCTTGAGTGTGATATACCTAAATGACCGCCTTGATCCAAGGATCGCATCGCAGCTTACGGTGCGTCAATCGGAGGTCCGTACCCCAAGTAATGGGAAAACTATTGAAAGAGGTCCGGAAAAAGGGGGTTCGGGCCCGGTCCGACCCGGCCTGAGACCCCCTGGGTCGGTCCGAACCGGGTCAAAACGACCCGGGTCCGGGTCCGGCCCGCTTGGGTGCGGCCCGGTCTGGCCTGAACGGCCCGGCCCAGCCTGCGTGGCGCAGCCCGGCCTGGTCGCGGCCCGGCCCGGTGCGCTGGCGCGGCCAGCGCGACCAGGTGGCTCAGCCGAAACGACCGAGTGGTTTGGGGGGGGGGGGGGGCGCTGCCCCTCTATTGTGTAACCGCGGCCCCCATGTGGGGGGACGCTGCTGTCCAGTCAGCCGGGGGTTACGAACCCCCTGCTCCACCTCTAATCGACCGGCCAGCTGCTTCCGCCACAGGACGGCCTGGTCCCGTCCCCCCTGCTCCAATACCTGCGGCCCGGAACCGGCCGCCGCTCCCTACTCCGCCGCGGCGTCAGGCCATGGCCTTGGTCTATCCGACACAGCGCGATGGCACCGCGTCCTTCCGCTGTGGCCCCACTATGGCCGCGGTGCCTTCGGGGTTCTCCAGCATGGCGCGACGGTGCCGCGCCATGTTTGATTTCAACAGCGCGGCGTGACGGCGCCGCCTATTCTTGACGCATGATCCCACGCGGTGCGATGACACCGTGCCATCCCCATTCCAAACCACTACAAGGTCGACAACTTAATTAAGGGAGGAGGGTCGACCGTGTTTGTGCAGTCCGACCTCCTCCCGTTAATTGATAGCAGGTTGTCCAATTTGAAACGAGGAACGACGACAGAAGAATTCATGAATAAAAACAATAATAAAATCCCCTAACTCGGGCGTAGTATAACCAAGGTTCATCGTGGAATTGCACGTCGTGGAAGAAGGCGTCACTGAAGGAGGATTGTAGCGTCGCGGAGAAAAGATTCGTCGGTGTCACGTCGTCAATCTCCGAGGATCCGGCGTTCTTGTCGACCTTCGTCAGAGGTCGGCGTTCTTCGCGTTCTTCGCATTCTTCGTCGAAGAAGAAGAAGATCTTCAAGCCCCTTAGCTTTTTCCAAAATCCTCTCAACAAGCTAACCCCCTAATAAAATAAGTGTCTCTCTTATTTTATTACCCATATCTTAAGTATTTGAATTTCAAACATTCAAATTAAACTCACTAATTAAATAACTTAAGTTATCTAATTAAATGTTGAGTTGAGGGAGTTAGGGAATGTGAAGGGGTGGGGTTCATGTGGGACCCACCCCACAAATATTTTATCTAAGATAGTTAAACAAGTGGGTCCCACCCCCAAATTCCACTCAATGGCTTAACCACTTAGAAAAAAGTAAAATAAAATTGTAGCTTAATTGTATTTTACTTTCCATTTTTTTATAGCTCCTCCCGAGAAAATGAAACTCCAGAAAAGGTCTTCCTAATCAATTACAAGCGCTTCGATTCCATCGGGGCCCTCGAAATTCGATTCTGAGAACCGGTCCAAAATTTTGAAAAACCCGCTCATTCGTTCACTGAACGTACCCGAGCTATACTTCGGATAAAAAATTCCGGGCACACCGGGCCTCCGAATCAGGTGCTGTCAGAAACCGCGTTCTTGTAAAATCTCAAAGAAAATTAATAAAAAAAATTCCCTTGAATTTTACAAGTCTTTACAATAGGGAAGTACATTCTTATCAGATTATGTTAAATTGAAAGGAAAACATATTCTTCAGATGACATTAAAAAAATATGGAAAATACTTCCTTACCACATGCTGATAAAATACATGTAAAAAGTCCCAATTATATGATGTTGAACTACACAAAACTTTTCCCAACTATATGATGATAAAATGTGCAGACCATCACCAATTTTTCATTCCATATCGATGAACCAAAAGTGTATTACCTCAGTCAACCAGAGTATGGGGTGCTTCTACCATATTTTAAAAGCACCTCAATCCATATACCAAACTTCATATCTTGAGCACCTCTGGTCACCACAAACCTTTCATAGTCATTGAAAAAAAAGATCACTCAATTTGGACACACTATTGGCATATATGGGCTTAAGACCCACCAACTAGTGACATATTGGACCAATATAAAGGGATTTATAATTCTTATGAGCCTCGGTGACAATGAGGCAGAACCTAACCACTCAAACTATTATGGGTCATACCAATCTGTCTTCCCCATATCATTACTCATTATTTTAGAACCTCTAGATATGATTTACAACATTTACATCTCCCTCTAAGAAGGATATTGGAGTGATATTGACCATATCTATCCTTATTAATATTGTGTGTAACATATCCCATGTTAGTTCTATGTGAGTCATGACCTTGAACTACCTGCACTTTGGTTAAAGTTGTATCACCTCAAACTCCATCCTATAATGGTCCAAATCACATGTTCTGGAATTTCTAGACAAAGAGACACAAAAATTTTCACGTATAAAAATCTCAAATACGGACATAAGAAAAATTCAAGTCTTTACTTGCTAAACTATTCATCCTCAGAATTTATGGAAAAAATTAGAGCGCAAATAAATAAGGCATAAAGCTCATAGGGTATACTCTATAGCCCTATTAAAAGAAAATCCATTCATGCTAGACCCCCTGGTTAATAAAAAAATTATAGTAATGATTTTTAATATCACCTTGACATGAGAATATGTTTTTTATGTGTTGACACAACTTTTATGGTGCGCAAACCCTTGGATATTAAATTTTTTCACAAATCAAACTTCATGATTTTATTGCCTCCGATCACCATAATCCTTCCTTAGCCCTTGGAAAAGATATCTAAAATCTTGGAAAAAATTTCATTACTATTAAATCATGAACATGAATCATGAATATACAGACATGGACATAAAACAAATGCATCACTCTTCAAATATGTGATTCCAATCCTCATGATCCTGGACATCCTCACGGTAGCACTCAACACCTCAATGTTTCTGAACTACTCCTAGTATGACTATCCCATATCATCCTACTGATCTGAGAAGTTTGGACCATGATATACATTCCCCAAACCAAACTATTAGAGTGGATTCTACATCCTCAACATTACGTCACCATATTTTTTTACCCTTTATCAAATAAGTAATGCGATAATCAATTCTCAACCTTTTGATGGACCACACATGATGATTTGAAACCACAAGGAATAGGGGCCAAACTTCATAATCATGAGATAAACATACCTAGGGTTCAATAACCCTTCCTGGCTAGCTTTCCTCCCATACCCAACCTCATCACCAGGACTTTTAAGTAATAATAAATCTTTCATATCCCTCATAAATAAGCAAAGATCATCTCTTGGTTGATCATGATACTGATGAATAAGGTCCCTAAACCACTAATTAAATGCATCTCATCATTTTTAAAAAGGATTGTTATTCCTTGTGATCCCTGGTAACACTAAGGAATAACTTGAAACCTTAGAGTGTTATGGGTTACCCCAAACATATCTTCCCCATCCCATATTTATAGAATCAAAATTTTGGGTTATGATTTACATCACCCACATTCTAACTATCCAAGTTGACCTAGCATCCCTATTATTTCTCCCTCAACCAATATTACCACAATAAATCTTCCTTATACCCTATAAAATATATCTAGCTTCATGTGAACCTTTTCTTGAATATGAATTCATGCCTATGTATCATGCATATGTGCCCATGGTCATCAACCAAATACATGAATCTAGAAAAAGGTCCTTTCGATCATTATAATCCCTTGCAACACCATGAAAGAACCCATCACCTTAGAGTGTTCTAGATCATTCCTAGAATTTATTCACCATATACCATGATCATATTTCCGGTCTGAGATAAATAACCTAAACTAAATAATTATTATTTTTAGCTAATAGAACCTAAACTAAATAAAAATAAAGTATGAGATAAGATACCATAAGCTAAAGAAATATTAGGTCGAAGCTAAAAGACTATAAAATAAAGTAATATCATGTCCAATATAAAAGAACATAAACTAAGTAAATATCAAATATGAGCTAAAATATTATAAATTAATGAAATACTAGGTGTGAGTTAAAAGATCCAAAACTACAATACACTAGTTCCGAGCTAAAAGACACTAAACTAAAGAGATATCAGGTCCAATCTAAAAGACCCTAATCTATAGCATGGTGTTTATTTAGGTTGAGAATTATTTTAAGGCCCACTACACGGACTTAGCATAATCAAGATACTCTCTCCAATCCCATTGGGTTTGGAAGAAGACAAAGCAATTCCCCTCTATGATATATATATCCTACCTAAGAAATATGTCTGAATGTTAGGTGATCTTAATATAGTTGGAATAGATTATCGACAAAGAATATCATGTTTGTGGGAATTCATGAGCATATCTCAAAGACGGAATATATTAATATTTATATATTTAAATAAATACATTTTGGATTACGTGACATCATGACAAAGATAGGTAGCATTGGTGATTCTCATAATATCAGAGCAATGAGATATCATTCACATCAACTCTAGCAGGAATTTCCTTTCCTCAAAACCATGCCTCTGTCCCCACATACATCACTCCAAGGGGGAATTTGTTGACACCCGCCAAATGAGCATAAAAAACAAAAATGGAATAAATACCTGAATTGGGGTATTATTTTCCCTATAAAGGAAAAGGAATAATAATATGGATGAAACCCAAAAATCATGTGATCCCTTAGGGGAATTGCGATCGCATGAGAATCGTAAGGTCACATGAAGACTCCACACATAGAGCATAGCCTACAGTAGGTCCCATAAAGCCCCATTTGACAAGTCCATGTACCTTCACAAAGGTGATTTAGAAAAATAATGGATGCATTATGACAGTCTGGTAAGACCCCCCAGGCCTCATGGTTTGTTATCAAAAAGCACTTAACAATCCAACCAAGAATCCTTGTAAAATTTTAGGAATGATGTCGAAAAGGTGGAGACCCCTAGATATCATGATGTTTATGAGATTCATCACCAATGGGATGGGAAATTATCCTTCAAAAAATTTGAGAAATGTTGCATGACCCTTAAACGATGAAGAAAATAAAAAAGGAAATAAATGAGGAGGAGGCAGGATCTACCTGTTGTCATAAATATAACCTGATTCGCCCCTCATAAGTCTGCAAGACAATGTCATTCCCTGATGACATACATGCCTCATGTCACAAAATCCATTTGTCTTTTTTGCCTCATCACACAGAAAGCTTCAGGTATGTCTAGGAAAACATGCTCTTCCCTTTTGTATCCCTAAGGAATAATAGATTGATTTTTCCACAAATTTCTTTCACACCTCTATAGGACCCCTGTTGGTCATGTGATTGATCATAAAAAAATAGAGAAATTTTGTTTGACTTTATTCATGTAATCTCTCAAGACTCATCAAATGTTGTAAAATAAAACAAAGAGAATAAAATAAAGAGGATGTGGAAGCCTCTCGAGGTCATAAAATGCTTTCAATGTGATAATAAAGTCCAAAGTGTAGTCCCATGAGATGCCAGGACAAGTTTTCCTTGTCTCGTGGAGACCCCCAAACAAGCCATCCTTGCCTTTCAAAATGTCATAGGCAGGGAATCGATCATATTGTGAAGGACTTTCAACATTCTCTTTGATCTCATGATGGACCTTATACATGTCAATATGACAATATGGAAGTCTTTTTTCATAAACTCATGATAAAAAAAGTTCCTATTAATAGGAAATAATTCAATAATGTAGGAATTGGCAGAACAGACTCGTGATCGCTGAAAATAATGTGATTCCCTCAATGTAATCTATGAAAAATGGTCGTAAAGAAGCATGGTTTAGGAACCCTTCTCCAACTCCAAACTGGATCCATGTTATATATGCCATCCAACATTACCTTTTTTATTCCAAAGGGCACAAAACAAAAAAAAACAACGGACAATGAAAGACTCAAAATAAAGTGATACTGAATAAATCTAAGGTATTCGCGAGAGAAGGCCCAGAACAAAGAATAAATAAGAAATAATTAAACAAAAAAACTTGTTCACTAGCCCTAATTAACTTCACATGAGTCATCTAAGACACATTCCAACACTAGGACATTCCAGATAGGTCTTACAACACACCTTCATCATGCTATTTGGGTCATGAAAAATCTTCTAGGAATGTCAAAGAAAGTCACATGGTCCCCCCCTGGGCATACCGCTTAGTTTTGCGAATCCCTATAGACCCGTCTCCCAAGCCTCATGGTGAACTTTATATACTTCTTCAGACACATGTAACACCACCAGATCATATTTGATAAGTCTCATAGGTGAATCTAGACATGTAAACTAAGCCCCTGATCCATCTTCTGGGCTAGTCATCCAAGACATGTGATTGCCTCCATGGATGTTATCCAAGACATGTGACACCCTTTGAGACATGTCATATGGACTCATGTGACACCCTCCATATGTGTCAAGAAAAATCTCTCAAATGATGCCATGGAAATTCATCTAGATCATATGACACCCTCTAGACAATCCATCTGGGTCATATGATGGATCCCAAGAAAAAATACTTGGATCTTGTGATATTCTCTAGATAAATCATATGTGATCATGCGACAACTATAAGATATGACAATCAGGTTATGAAAAGTACTTTAGAAGGAAAAAAATGATCATTTAGTTGTCTTTAGAAATTCTAGAAAAATACTCCCCTACATATCATGAAAAGTGGACAATCAATGCATGTCAGGATGGAAAATAGGTCAAAAGGGAAACCTCAAAGTTTAAGCCCCACCTAGTGATATAACATGGTGTTCCCTAATAGCAAAGGATACCATAGAGTGTAATCTGAGACCAAAGGTACTAGAAAGACTCTATTTCCTACCGTATTCTATATATGTAGGCCACCTATTTATGGTTCAAGCTCTCTAGAGATATCCCAATACACAAGTCGCACACTCTCCAAGTGATGATATTGATAATTTTTCATCCCTTGTTACTAACACAGATCATATCTCATGGGAGATTAGGGATTTTTAATAATCATATCATTCACATCAAGAGTCTCCACCATCCTAGGAAATATATGTATGTAAATCCCTAAATAATGGTATGAAACATTCACCTCAACACAAGGGAATCTACCTTGGAGCTAGTCCTAAGGAAAAAATATAACTATGAGAAATACGATTCCTACAATAACTAGAATACATAGTATTCATTCAAAAGGACCGAGCTCAAATAAAAACCCCTTTCGGTGTAATTCCTTTTATGAATATGATATCTCATCCATCGAGAGCCAATCATCCCCATGATATTATCGCTATACCACATCCATCAATAGAAATATGAATAAAATGAACTATGATGACTTTGGTTCCTTCCATGACAAGTATATGTAGAACATCTCTCAGAGGCCCGAGTTCTATAATAAATATTATTAGGTTTGTCCCATCTCATATGTCACATACCACGAGAAATGAATAAATGATCATTTTTCATCCCTTATTTCTCACACCGATCATCGCTCATGTGGGATTGAGGAACCATAATAGTCATTTCATTTTCTTTATAAGCCTCTAATGTGACAAGGGAAATATAAATGTGTAATACCCAACCAAATAAACTACGGAAAAAATGATTCTCTCTATACTCAAGATACATAGTACATCCCTCCAAGACTCAAGCATGAACAACTAGTGTACCAGAGCACCTATGTAAGTCCTCTTGACATGTTGTTAAATTGCATGGGTCTAATGAACTATGTGGGTTTTGATTCTTATAATAACCAGGATACATAGGATCCCTCATTATTGATCAATCCCATTCTAAGAATATTAACCTTCTCTTTACATGGCAACACGTTCCAAAGCACTTGGTTATATGACTTCAACACATAAGAGACCACCCATTACTGGAAAGTTATTGATAAACTTATATAAATATATATGGATTCACTAAAGATCCTGATAATATTTTTCACTTAAAATAGAATTAACCCATGATAATATTGTTAGGCTAAATGATACTGTAACGGTATTAGGAAGATATTCAAGAAAAAATATTAAATCTATAAGAGAGTTTCAGAGTAGGAAATAATTCTTCCCAAAAGGGTGTGATGATCCCGACCTCCGATCCTCTTGACCAACGTGATTCCCCAAGAGTCATTGGTTTTGAAAATCCAGGTGATCGTATAACTTTTCAAAGAAGTTACGTACCATGTTATGGATGAGGGAACCATTAGGAGTCTCTAGTAAGAGCGAAAATGGCAGCCTTATGTTCATGATTGTGCACAACCAATGTAACGTCCCGGTTCTGGAAGCCACCCAGAGGCACCCCATACCTGGTTGGTCATATGGCCTCAAGCACATTTCCCTGAACGTCAGAGGCTGCCGACTAGCAGTGAGGGCCTTAGTTGTGATAGTGGGGAAACTATGAACTCATTGGTAGAGTACACAATGGAAGTAGACAAATACATACAATGGAAAAAACAGTAAATATACATACAACAATTAACAGTGGAAGACCAGTAGAAATAAAAACTGGAGTACATATATATATAAAAATTATTCATGATACATATGTCTAGGAAAGTAGCCAAAAAAGTCACAATACTAAAATACAGTACTAAACCAAGGTACAAAAGAAACAGATAACTCCTTAGCATCGCAATCCCCAGCTTTGTCCCATGCTCTCCAGCTCCACATCACTCAAGTACCTAATTTAGAACGACGCTTGCCCATATCTATACCTACAACAATATAATCTATTTGGGTACAAAAGCATGACCCAAATAGGGTGGGAGACTAAATACCAGTAGGAAACCACCAAAAAATCTATTCCTAATTATCAGTGAGTATATAAAAAGTAATAAGTAAAAAGTAAATAGTAAAAAAGGAAGTACTCAGCAGTCACAGTCTACAGTTTCAAGGAATTCAATTTCATCTATCAAGCAAGCTGTTAATCAAAGCACGTAACCCTCTGGGAGTACTCACAACCTACCCCTCTGGTTCAACTAAACAAGTACAAGCAACCCTCTGGGAAGCACACACAGTCTCACCACTCTGGTTCAGCTTAAGTATAGACTCTATGGGAAAGCACTCACCATCAATTCCCCCTATAGTCGTGTATCCGTACTAAAGGAACTCTAGGGAAGCACTCAATGTCTATTCCCCCTATAGCCCATGTCGAGGAACTACAGAAACTCTGAGGAATCACTCAACATCAATTCCCCCCATTGTCTCACATCGTATAATTATAAAGACACTCTGGAGAATCCCTTACATCTATTCTCCCGATGGTCTAATACAAAAGGTTCTCAAGGACATGTGTAAGTTAACATGTATCGCAAAGCGTAGCGTCCAAAGAAAACCTCCCGAACTACTTGGCTAGCAGTCTGCAGCATAACAACATGTTAGATAAAAATAATCACACCATCATACAATACTAGGCATGGGATACAAACAAGGAAGCCTGACAGTTTAAGAAGGACCAAATGGTCAAAATAGGAAAACATGCATGGGAAAACACTTCCAAAGCCTAGAAATTAACCCTATTCACCTTCAATAACCTATACTCAAGCATACAAGCAAATCAGGAAAATAATAAGGCTAAAAACGGAAAATGATCAATACCCCATTCATGGGTATTGGTAATTTTGCACATATAATTCAAGGACCTTAAACTGAAAGGCACAAACCACCTACCTCTTAGGGTTGGGCGAAATCGACCCTTCACCCAAAATCACTCCAACCGGGTGAAAACCTCCTCGAAACCACCTCAAAAACTCTTCCCTTACATCAACAAGGTCAACCTTTAACACAACACTAGATCCACAATCAACCCTTGTAGATCTAGGAAACTAAGAGAGTAAGAGGGCTAACCCTAAATAAAACCTCAAAGAACCAAAAGAGGGACTTACCCATCGATTTTCCTCCAAAATGAGCCATAGAGCTCCCCCAACCTCTGAAAATCTGAACTCCCGCATGAGCCATGAGTAAGAGGAAGAATGGTGGAGAAATGGGATATCTCGAGTGGATCTGGACTTAAAAACCCAACTTTAAGTGGCTGCATGGTTACCCTGAACGGTTTGGAAAATCGTGCACCAACCATGAGATTGCTACTTTCTCACCCAGGGACCTCACACAGCTTGCCCGCATGGTTTGACAATTCATGCACAGCCCGTGCGGAGCCCACAGTCAAGGGTGCAAAGTTTCCTAGGCTGGCCGCACAGTTTTTTCAGACCGTACGCCAATCGTGGGCCCCTACACAACCACCCAAAAAACAACTTTTTATCAAAAATTACTAGAAAATGAAAACATAGCTAAAAATAATGTCTGGGTTCTTACAAACTTCCCCCCTTAAAGAAATTAATCCCTGAATTTCCTGAGCACAAAGTAGAACTAGAAACCCCGAATAGCTCCGACCAATGCGATCGTACATTGGCCTCCCTCTCCCAAGTCTCATCCTGTACTTGCCTGTGATGCCATAGAACCCATACCAGAGGCATAAACTGGACACAGAGAACCTTTTTACTTTGATAAAAAATCTGGATAGGGTTCTCCTCGAAAGATGTGTCCACTTCCAACTCAACCTCCTCTGGTTGGAAAACATGAGACTAGTCTGAAAAGTCACGTTGAAGCTAAGAAATGTCAAAAACGTCGTGCATAGCCCAGTACCTCTGAGGTAACCACAACTGATAGGCCACCGAACCAACTCTCTCCAACACCACAAACGACCTGACATACCTTAGAGAATGCTTACACTATCTCCTAATCCTCTTGTTTCCCAACCTTAGTGTGACACATAGAAAAACCTCATCTCCAACCTCGAACTCCAAAGGTCATCTCTGTTGATCAGAAAAATACTTCTATCGGTACTGTGCATTATCTATCCTCTTCTGAATCAACTCTATCTGTTTTGTGGTCTCCTAAACAAGGTGAGGTCCCAGAAAATCTCCATCTCCTACCTCCAGCCAATATAAGGGTGATCGGAATGGCCTACAGAAAAAAGCCTCATAAGGTTCCATATTTATTGTTTCTGGAAAACTATTATTATAGGAAAAACCCACAAGAGGTATATGCTTATCCCAAGAATCCCCAAAATCTAGAATGCATGCTCGGAGCATATCCTCAAGCACCTGAATCATACGCTCGGATTGGCCATCAGTCTGGGGGTGGTAAGCTGTATTCAAAAGTACCTAAATACCCAAATCCTTCTAAATACCCTGCCAAACCTGAGAGGTAAAACAAGAATCTCTATCTGAAACAATGTAGTGTGAAACTCCATGTAGACGTACAATCTCATAGATGTACAACCGTCCTAGAACATCAACACTGAAGGTTCCTTGATCAGTAAAAAGTGAGAAACCTTTGTGAGTCTATCAATGACAACCCAAACTACGTCATTCCCTCGAGGTGACCACAGAAAACCAGTCACAAATTCCATCATGACACCGTTCTACTCCACTTGAAAATGGGTAACTGCTGAAAAAGCTCTGCTGGTTACTAATGCTCCACCTTCACCTACTGACAGGTGGCACACCTCTTGACAAAACCAATAATGTCCCTATTTATACCTATCCACCAATAATAATGATGTAGATCATGATACATCTTTGTGATGCAAGGATGAACTACCCAAACTGAGGAATAAAAGTCCCATATCAGCTCCTCGTGCATATCTGCGAGCACCCATATGCGCCCCTGGAAACGCAAGATCTAATGCTCGCCTATAGTCTATCCAGGAATATGGTCTTCTCCTGACATGCTTTCCCATAGGACTAGGCCTTCAGAATCTAATAGATGCTTCATTCTCACTCGATCAAAAAGATTATAGGTAAAAGCTAAAGAAGAAAGAAAAGACTTCCCCTGTCTGTCGTGCACCTCAAAATGCATCTCAAATAATTGAGCCATAAGCTTCCACTCACTGCTGGCCTCTTGAACTACCTACATCCGAGTCCTCCTGCTCAACATATCAACCAATACGTTTCCCTTCCCAGGCATATAGGAAAGCTCAAAGTCAAAGTACTATAGGTACTCAACCCACCTGTGCTATCTCAAATTGAGATCACGCTGAGTGAAGATGTACTTGTGACTTTTGTGGTCGGTGAAAACAAAAAAATTCTCTCCCAGAAGATAATGTCTCCAACAGCGTAGGGCAGGAACAATAGATTATAACACCAGATCATGCATCTGGTAATTCCTCTCATGTGGTCCCAACTGTCAAGACCCAAATGCAACGACTCCTTCCCCGTACATAAGCACAGCTCCCATCCCTATACCTAAAGAATCACAATAAACAATATAACTCTTTCCTGGATCTGGAAAGACTTGTATCGGTGTTGAATTCAAAATCCCTTTCAACTCATGAAAGGCTGACTCACAAGAATCTAACCACAAGAACATTACACCCTTCTTAGTTAGACTCATCAGTGGTGCTTCTAAGCGTGAAAAGTCCTTTATGAAGCGTCTTTAGTATCCAGCCAACCCTAGAAAGCTCAGAAACTCAAAGATGTTATTCAGTTTATCCTAGGAGACTAATGCTCTCACTTTATCTGGGTCTACTGACACTCTTATATTTGAGATAACATGACCCAATAAGTGAATTTTATCCATCCAAAGGTGGAATTTTGAGAGCTTAACATATAAATGATGCTCTTTCTGTTTACTCAAACTGTTCTCAAGATGTGTATCATGGTCATGTCGAGTGTGATAGTACACCAAGATATCATCCAGAAAAACAACCATGAAGGAATCCATGTAAGGATGGAACACTCGTTTCATCAATTCCATGAAAAATGAAGCCACATTCGTGAGACCGAACGACATAACCATATACTCGTACAGACCATACATACTCTGGAAGGTTGTAAAAGTTATATCAGATGGTCTAACGTGAAAGTGATGGTAACCGGATCTCAAGTCAATCTTCGAAAACACCCAGGCTCCTCGAAGCTGATCACAGAAATCATCAATCCTGGGAAAGGGGTATCGGTTCTTGACCTTCAACTGGTTCAACTTCTGATAATCCACACAAAGCCTGAGGGTACCGTCTACATTTTTTGCAAATAGGACAGACAAACCCTAAGGAGAAGTACAGGGTCCGATGAAACCCTTTTCATGCAACTCCTCCAACTAATTATTGAGATCCTACAATTCAGGTGTAGCCATCCTATAAGGAATAATGGACACCGGTGAAGCTCCTAGAACAAGATCAATCGACAATTCTACCTCATGCTCAAGAGGAAAACCTGAATAGTTTTCTAGAAAGACATTTCTTAAATGATCCACAACAGGAGGAAAGTCTAACAGTGATGTCCCCTACCCATCCAGATATAGACTAGCAATATGTATTGTAACTCCTCCCAGCCCATGATGCTCAGGACCCTCTCTACTCACCTAAACATCCCATTCACCCCTATGAAGAAAGGATCCACCCTCTGGCGATATGAAACTCACCCTTCGGTGATAATAGTCGACGACTTCCAGGAAGGGAACTAGCCAATCCATTCGGAGAATGACATCATATCCTATCATATCTAGGACATAGAGTTACCTTAGAAAGTGACACCCCAACCTCAAGAGGGCACTCCTTACACTATTGAACACTTTTCATTCTAGTCCCCAACGGAGTGTCTAGTGTCAAGATATCGGCAGAATAAAATATTAAGATCCCAAAGTTCTCCACAACAGCAATAGAGATAGCGATATGGGAATACCCTATGTCGAAAAGAGACGAAGATAAAACTGTGGCTACTAAGATTGTAACTCTAACTGTAAAGGGTCTAGGATCAAACTCCTACTAGGTCTGCTCCACTAAAAAATTCTATCCTATGTCGTGGCCCTCTGACCCTGCCTGACCGCTCAGGGTAGATCCGCGCCGATGTCACTGAAAACTGGGCGACTGTCTACCATAACCATGACCTCCACCTGTTCCTGAATGGTCGGAAGATCTCCAGTTTCCAGACTGGTGAGAAACTGGTGGTTCTTCTCCAGAATGAGGATTCCTAGAAGAGCTCTTTTCACCATCTGCTTGTGATACGATCCGACATAAGCACTAAAGATTACCCATATTGTCGTAAGATCTGCACTCCACTAGGTCTCTCTAACACTACGGCCTTGTATGTACAACCCTTACACACTGGTAACCTACCACCTAGCTACCTAAAGGTGTCTCTCACCTCCTTGGATCACCATGTGAAGATTCCCAGTGGTGCTTCCTACTGTCATTAGGAGGGATGATAACTCCAGATGCCAAGATGCCCTGGCTCACAACTCTAGAATCCCTTAGATTGCGCTCTATGATCAACACCTAGTTGATGATAAAAGTGATAGATATCAACCAAAATATTTTCACCTGATAGTGGATTCCATGCCTCAGACCATCCTCGAACTTCCTTTCCCTAAACAACTGATCAAATCTTGGAATAGGCATGAAGCGCTGGAGTTCGGAAAAATTAGAGGAATACTCAATAACAGATTGAGTACCCTAATCCAAGATCATAAACCCTCTGTCTTGATCGTCCTTCAGGGTCTCCAGATAAAATTATTCAAAGAAGATATGTTGGAACTCATCCCACACCATATCCCACTAGCATCCATCCTATGAGATCACATCCCACCACCTCTTGGAGGATTCCTGAAGCATGTAGGTAGTGAGCTTGACCCTCCACTCTGGAGGCATCTCTAGATGCTCTTAGATCATCAACATGGTTTCTAGATATGAATCTACAGCATGGGTTCCCTCATACCTTGATAAAGTGGGAGGATGCTGCTGTTGGAAGACCCACATCAAACAAGACATCGACGGGGTGAGAGGAGGTTCTCCTTGAAAGGTTTGCATCATCCTCATAAATCCTTCCCTGAACTCTGCATCAGTACCTTGGTCTGGTATAACTACTTGTGCTAAAACTTGCACAATAGGGGGATCTGCAGGAAGTCCTTGATCAGCCTTATCTGCTGTCTGATCACTGCCTTGAGGCAGGCGTGATACCAGAGGATGTCTCAGTGGAATGACTCTGCAAGGTCAATGCACATCTCAGATCAAGATTAACAGGGACTGAATCAAGGGAGTGTAAGGAGGGAAAAAGAGAAGATAGGAATTAAAGTTTTAAAAAACATGACTACATGGCCTGTATAAACTCTACATGACATGTCCCCTTAAGTCATTAAAATGGGCATGTACTTTTTCCAACCTAGGTTGTGTAACTCCCCAAACACACATCGTGTTGTCTTAACACATGGTGTGTAATTGAATCCTCTTTCCCTGTCTGAGTGCTTCTACATGGTTAATCCACACGTCTATCCTATAACAAGATTACACAACATGTATTCTAGGATTTTTTCGGACAGTAAGCGTCAAAAACTACTCCAGAATCATAAAAAACACTAAAATGAACATTGAAAGTGCCAAATTCTGATCCGTGAGGGCCCATACTCCCCGTGAATCGAATCTTGGCATCTTAAACATGTTATAACATGGTAAAAAAGTCAACGATCCACCAAATTCCAGTCCATAAGGGCCCATAAAACCTCAATAATAAAAGTCTAGCATTCATTCAGAAAAAATTTACACAAAAAATATCCTATAAAAAAACCGGTATTTTATCAAGGCATCTTTCAAAACAGCATGCATATTCTACACCACATCTATCACAACAACATGCAAGAGAAAATGCATCTTAATTGGCATGGAAATAATGACTTACATGTGATTTCTAACAAGTGCCTATATGATGCTTGAGATGGAATACCCTCATCTAATCGGGTTGTGACAAAAATAGAACCGCAATAATGTCAACAATAATAACACAAATCACGTGAGTCACCCAACAATGAAAACCAGATCAATCATAAACCTGCAAAACCAGAAGAAATTGCAATATTCAAGGTATATTGGATTTCCCCAGTACATGAGTTAGATATTCCTGGACACAGATTATTACCAAATACATATTCCTTCCTATCCCTGGATAAAGCCTCCATATAGTAAATCAAGAGAAAAGAATCCTATAATACCAATTTGTAATGTCCAGATTCTAAAAGCCACCCAGAGGTGCCCCATACCCGGTTGGTCAAATGGCCTCAAGCACATTTCCCTGAATGCCAGATGCTGCTGACTAGTAGAAAGGGACTTAGGTTTGATAGTGGGGAAACTATTCCATCATTGGTAGAGTACACATCGGTTGTAAAAAAAATACATACAATAACAGAAGTAGTAAACATATATACAATAATTAACAGCGAAAGACTAGAAGCAATAACAAATGGAGTACATATATATAAAAACTATGGATGATAAATATGTATAGGAAAGAATCCAAACAAGTCACAATTCTGAAATAAAGTACTAAACCAAGGTAAAAAAGAAAACAGATAACTCCTTAGCATCGCAATCCTCAGCTTGGTCCCATGCTCTCCAGCTTCACAGCACTCAAGTACCTGATGTAGAAGGGTTCTTTCCCTTATCTATAATTACAACAATATAATCTATTTGCATCCAAAAGCATGACCCAAACAGGGTGTGAGACTAAATCCTTGTAGAAAACCACCAAAAGATCTGTGGATAATAGTTAGTGAGTATATAGAAAGTAATAAGTAAAAAGGAAATAGTAAACAAGGTAGTACTTAGCAGTCACAATCCACAGTTTCAAGTAATTAAATTTCATCTATAAAGCAAGCAGCCCATCAAAGTAGGTAACCCTCTAGGAGTACTCAAATCCTACCCCTCTAGTTCAACCAAAAAAGTACAATCAACCTTCTGGGAAGCACACACAGTCTCACCCCTCCAGTTCAGCTTAATTATAGTCTCTCTAAGGAAGTATTCACTGTCAATTCCCCCTATATTTTCGTATCAGTACTAAAGGAAATCTGATCAAACACTCTACGTCTATTCGCCCTATGGCCCATGTCATGGAACTAAAGACACTTTCAGGAAGAACTCAATGTCAATTCCCCCTGTTGTCTCACAACGTATAATTATAAAGACACTCTGGAGAAGCCCTTACATCCATTCTTCCAATGGGCCACTACACCAGGTTCTCAAAACCCTGTGTAAGTCAACAAGTATCGCAAAGTGTAGTGGGAAAAGTAAACCTCCAGAATTACTTGGCTAGCAGTCTATAGCATAACAACATACCAGATAAAAATAATCACACCATCTAACAATACTAGGCATGGGATACAAACAAGGAATCCTGACAGGCTATGCATGACCAAATGGTCAAAACATGCAAACATGGATGGGAAAACACAACCAAAGCATAAAAATTAACCTTATTCACATTAAATAACCTCTACTCAATCATACAAGAAAATAAGGAAAACAATAGGAATAAAAATGGTAAACTCTCAATACCCCATTCATGGGTATTTGCGATTTTTCACAAATAATTCAAGGACCTTAAACCGAAAGGCAAAAATCACCTACCTCTTAGGGTTTGGAGAAATCAACCCTTCACCCAAACACACACCAACTGGGTGAACTTTTCCTGAAAACCACCTCAAAAACTCTTCCCTAACATCAATAAGGTCAACCTTTAACACACAAAGGAAACAAAACCCTAGATCTACATGCAACCCTTGTATATCTAGGAAACTAAGGGAGGTAGAGGGATAACCCTAACCAAAACCTCAAAGAACCAAAAGTGGGACTTAGCTGAGGGGAGCTGGCTTCAATACACCAAGAAATCCCTTCGAATTTCCTCTAAAATGAGCCAATGTGCTCCCTCAACCTCTGAAAATCAGAACTCTCACGTGATCCATGAGTAGGAGGAATATTGGTGGAGGAATGGGAAATATCGAGTGACATGAGGCTTAAAAACCCAACATTAAGTGGTCGCACGGTTACCCCGCACGGTTTGGAAAACCGTGCGCCAACCGTGCAGTTGCCACTGTTTCACCAAGGGACATCGCACGACTTGCCCACATGGTTTGAAAAACCATGTGCAGCCTATGTGTATCGCACTTTAAAGGGCGTATGGTTTGTTGGGCTGGCCGCATGGTTTTTTCAGACCGTGCGCCACTCGTGCGCTCCTGTACAACCTCCTGAAAACAACTTTTTCTAAAAAACGTCTAGAAAAGGAAAACATACCTGAAAAGAAGGTCCGTGTTTTAACAACCAAAACCCCCCATAATCAAACCAATAGGTGGATCCCATCCATGCTTCTTCTCCTAATGAAAGAATCATGTATAACAGTGACACATCTAGGAATTACATCTAAATAACATATGTTAGCTATGTGTCTACCAATACCATTTTGAACCCTATTTTATCTATATTGAAATGACATGTGTGGGAACATATCCCATGTAGGGGTGAGTATAAAAAAAGGCATTAAGATTCCCCTAAAATAAAAATAAAAATAATAAAAATAGGCTATCTTACAGATCAATTTAGAATCAAGTAACTTATAGGAATTCAAAGGACAATTCAACTCAAATGTAGTATAAGAAAGTTAACAAAGTAAAAAAAATAAAAAATAATCTAGGTATATTCAATCACTAAAATTATTAGGGGCACCAAAAATCCCCTATCATATCAACTCTAATCCCCATAGTTTTGAAACTCAAAAACTACTAGAGATGATTTTCATAACAAATAGTGCATGAAGTTAGATATCGAAAAACAAGTTATACATCACTTATCAAAGGAAACCCCAAGGGTGAGGAGGAATCATAAGTACTAAATAACTATATACTATACAATATTGCATCTTCCACACCTCAACTAGAATCCATAAAGGGGAGTCTACTCATCACTGAAGCATGATATTTAATCAATGACATATAAAAACCTATGTTCCATTAGTAACATACAACTGATCTAGCATCCAAACTAAAATATCTACACACCCTTGTATCCAAAATGTTCTGTGGGTGTACTATGCTTTGGTATCCATAGATTTCGTAGGATTGGGGGTTACTAAACCTCTCCAGACTGGCTTAGTATTTATAGAATTTTAGGGGGTCCCATGCCATAGAATTCACATAGTTCCAAAAAGAAGTGGGTCATAGATAGATAATCACTTATGTATCTCACATTTCTTTGGGTAGTCCCATTGCTCCCATCATCTATAGAAGTCCCATACATGAGGGTAGTTAGCTAACCTTGAGAACACCATGATATTAACAACTGAACACAAATGCCTACCCTACACAACTAAATAAAAATTATACCTATCTCACCTCATAATAATCCTATATATGAGTGAGGTAAATACAATATTGTGGTAAATTTTTCAAAACTGAACAACCTATTTGAAATAAGTGAGTAATTCCCAATATTTGAAAAACAGAACATGTTGGGTCCCCCAGGTGCACTACATGGTGTGCTGGGGAGGGAGAGGATACACCCAACTAGGTATTTCTTGTACCCTTGTTCTGCCTCCTCCTAGGTAGGGTTGAGAGGGTCCCAACCCGATCCAGTCATCTACACTGCTCGACACATGCTAGGACGTTCATAGACGATCCCATGTTACGTCTTCCAGAATAGAAATCCTATAATCCTTGGACTGTATTGGGAATGGTCTCAAGAAAAACTTTCACACCACATGGCATGTGGGGAACCATATAACCCCATGAGATCTGATTACTAACATAGGGGAAATGGACCCTAGTGCCATCATCTTCCATATTTCACTATGACATTGTCACATTTCCCTTTATTTAGGTTACCATATAAGTTGGCACCAAAATTGGAAGCCGATCTTCACTAACTCCAATTCTATCCATCCATCATATTAATCTTTTGGTTGTCACAACCATGTCACCCACAACTCACGTCGTGCTTGCTTTCACTACTTTCCCAATTTGTTATGGAAATTCATTCCACATCCCTCAACTCTAACTCCATACCATGGTCCCCTATAGCTATGTGTTTTAGATTCTCCACGCCATAAACACTAACTTACCCAAGGGGAATCTTTATTCAATCCTTAGCATGATAATATAATAGGGGGAGGGGATAAATTAGAGGGAGAATAAGGAAGTGGGGGAGAACAATACATTCATTCATCACAATTACTATATAGAAATCATGAAATCCCAAAAAAAAATTAAGACTAGAAAATTATACCCTATAAACTCTTTATCATTGGAGACTCAAGTCAAGAATAGAATCTAAAATATCATGGTAGGTATTATAAAAATTATAAATAATCCTCCAAGGGTTAAACAATGAAGAATTAAAATTTTTTATCATAAAAAATATATAATCAATAAAAAACATAGAAACATAAATTTAAAAGACCCACCTTGTGGTAAAATAACCAAATCTTCAATTAGTTTTTGAATTCCAAGTTCATATTCATTATCATCAAGTTATCCATTACTTTTTTTCTGACATTATTTCTACCAAAAGTGTAGTCTTCCCACCCTCACTCTCTCTAGGGTTCATGCCATTGGTGAATGAATAATCTTAGAGAGGAAACATAACTGGGTTTAAATAGATTGATATATAGGGGTTAACTATAATATTTAAAATAATTAACATAATTATTATGTTTCAGACATCATATTTCAGACTCGAGGACCCTGATGTGAATAAAGTTTACACCTCTCCCAAGGTAAAACCTACATTTCAAATGAAACTATGATGTTGTTTTTCCAATATGAAATTTTATTTAGAGATAATATACTAATTCCTAAAAATGAAAATGTGGGAGATAAAAATAGTACTTTTATATATTATATATTTTTATTAGGGCCCTTATGTGCTTATAATTTTTCATCAGTTCAACCGAGGAGAAAAAACTGCACCTAATAACTAAAAAAAGGTTTTGATAATTTTTACAAGATCATATTCTAGGGTAAATTTAGTGTTTTTCAATTGAGGGGGGTGGGGGGTATGAAACTCAAAACCGAATCAAGTCTCAATCAGGAAAAATATAGGTCACAACACAAGTGGTTGTTACAGGTACATTGTGAGTTTTATTGATGACCTTAGTTAGTGTGGGTAAGTGTTTATTTTGATACAAATGACTGAAACACCATAGTGAAGAAGTATTAAGATTATCCGATCAGTTTTGTGTGTTGAATACTTAAGTGAAGGTTTTACTGATCATCTGAGAGATTATAGATTTTTTTTTAAAAACACACTCCTCATAGAACACCATAGTGTAATAGTTTTTTTGAGAGGAGGAATAATACTCTATTATACATGGTTCAATAGATAAAATTCATTATGATCATCCTATTTTATTCTAGGGATATTCTATAGAAACTGAAACATATTTACTTAATCTCATTCCATATAAAGTAGTTATAAATACACCAAAAGAGATATATAGTAATAAATTTCACCGTTTATATTTTATGAGGATTTGTGGTTGAAAAGAATTTGTAAGATGTATATTATCTGATAAAATCTACCCTAAATCTTAAAAATTATTATTTATTTGTTGTCAAAATTAAACTATGGGATATTATTTATATATTTTTACATAAAAAAAAGTGTTTGTGACCTGAACTGGTATATTAAATGGGAGGGAATATATAAATAAAGGATTTATTTTGAGTAAATTTGAACTTGGATAAGTTTTAAGACCAATAAACATGGAGTGTTCTTGATATTTAAGTTAAGCATGTTCCATAGAGAGTTGTGGAATCAGAACTGACTTAGGTTATACATGAAAAACTATCGTATGGTAGGATTCATTAGGATCCTAAGAGAAATGGATTTATTTTATAAAATTTTGATGATATATTTCACATAGATGATGAACCTACTGACTACCAAGAATCCATTGATAGATATATTTCTAATAAAGAGTTAAATTACATGAAATATTAGATAGATGGAGTGGATCAAATAGGATACATGTCTTCCACATAATTCACATTAAAATCATAATGTTTTTTTTCTTAAAAATGTACTGAAGTTGTCAAAACTCGTAATTATCATCATTTTGGGTTAAATATAAAATTGTTTCATTTTTTAGTGAAATCACTATTTTTTGTTAAAATTGGATTCACGCTCTTTGTTTTAAAATTCACAATTATTTAAGAGAACTCTTTTGTTTTTCTAATTGAAATATTATTAAAATAATATTTTTAAAAAAATTTATTTAGAAATAGTTTTTTAATTTTTTGATTTTGAAGATAATAATTATGAATTCCATGTTTTTTATCTTTAATAAGAATTTTTGGCGTTGATTATTTCATATGACATTATTTTTACCTTATATTTTTTTAATTCTATGTTTTTTGAAATATCATTGTTTTTTATTTATAGAATGTGTTTTTCTTTTCATTTGGAATAGATTCTATTTATTTTTTCTATATTTTAAAATTTTTGACGTTTCTTAATGTTCTATTATAGGGATTTAATGATTTGTGAAGGTGCATCATTATCGACCTATCGTGATAACACACCATTACAAATGACTGAAAAATAAGGATTAAATCAATCACACCCATTGAAATGGATGATAAATACCTGGAATATCTTATCGATATATAAATAAGACTTTTAGTTTGGGATTTTGGTACGTGGTTTCAATGTGAAGCATCTTCTAATTTCTATGAAGTCGATCAGAGAAACCACATGATGATTAGAAAAGTTTGATCAAATATTTTTTCACCAAGGCTGGTTAAATATGAATTAATTTCAAACATACTAAACCATAACCTCATTCAATATTTTGAATTGACTACATCTAATAGAAGGCCGATATTTAACACTAGATTTAGAGATGAAGTTCACTAGAGGAGAGAAAAAAAGCGACTGAGAGACCCACACGAGCTTGTCCATGCATGAAGAATATTAATTAAAACTAAAAATCTCAAAATCAGTGAGACTTGAACCTAGACTAAAGCTCACCAAATTACACGGATGCACGATATGACTTAGAAAACTAAATTTCACAAATAATTAAGTTAAATGAAGAATAAAAATCAGAACAAGAAACTACTGAGTCTGGTCACTGAGCTATGAATACCCTGTTTAAGCTTCAACGAATGAATTTTAAAGATGAATGACAAATATTTATCAAGAATTGACCTAAATAAGATTATTTTTTTGTTTTTCCCATAGTATTTTTCATGAATTTGTATGGGGGTTTTATTTTTTACATTGTTTAGGATATGTTACTATAGTTGTTCTCACGCTTAATGATTGATCAATTTCTTAATTAAAGCTATAGTCACAAAAATTATGCTTTTATCATGTTATGGGTTCATTTTTACTATTCTGTAAAATAACATGGGCTATTCAAGCCTTATTCCAGGATGATTGATCTAGAATTAATGATAAGGAACCTCTATTCAAGCCACAATAGATGAAATTCAAAGCATAAAGATTCCACTGACCATGATGGTTTCAATTGTTAAATTTAATTGAATTAATGTAGGTGATCAAATTTTAAGTCAATTTAATGGTTTGTAGAATGAAGATAGTTAACACTGTCACATTAATTTTAATTTGTGGAAATAAAATAATTTAAAAAACATATAAAAATTAATGTAGGATTAAATTGTATTATTCAATGGTTAGTTTTCAAAAATCATGTGGGCTATGATATTCATGGATGTCCTTATCTCAAAATCACTATGGGAGGAAAATGTACAAGGAAGACTTACATGTGGATTTCTATGGTATGTTGTTTGGAAATTTAATTCCTTGAGTAGGAATAATGAAAAATAAATTCACGGAGGTGCATGATTTTATGAGAGTGGAAAATTATTTTAAGAATTTTGGAGAAATTATTTGATCTGGGGGACATCTATTCATCCCTAGTAGAATAGAGAAGAAAATACATTTAACATGGATGAGAGCAGTGGAGAAGAAAATTTTGGGAAGCCAAAACTCTTTGAAATAGAAGCCATACCTTTCCTTTTTTATTAACCACTACTCTCTTCTATTAATTTTTTATAATTTTTAAATAAAAAATTTCAATTTTATAAACTCTGTCAATGGGAAATTAATTGTTCTATTTTTCTTTTTTACTTTTTTCTTATAGAATTTTTCATCTAATTCACTATATTCCTTATTTTTCCTTCAAGAATTTAATTTTTTTAAAAAAATTCAAGTCTATAAATGGTTGTCTTGAGTAACTTTTTAATTATTTTAAGAAACAATAATTCTTAAAATACTATTAATAAAGAATTTTAATATTGCAAGAGATTATTGAACTAAAGCTGAATGACGGTTCAAATATGGTTTCCTAGATTGTCTTTTTACAAGAATAAAGGGAAATAAATTTAATAATAGAATGTATGATTCCATTTGTCAAATCAATTACCTATATTAATTCTAAGATTTTTTATATTATTCAATTTCTTCATAGTTTTATACTTATTTTCTCATTTCTCATCTTACTTCTATAATAAACTTCGCACTCTCCGTATTTTGTTGTTTTGTTTCATTTATTTTTATTTTTGTTTTATTATTAGAAAATCCATTTCCATTACTTGTGAGTGAAACCACACTTTTCACAATATAGTTTTAAGTAAGAAATTAAATAAACCATTTTAGAGAGTTTAATGACCTGACATCAAATTTTGGCACTGTTTCAAAAGGAAGGAATGTGTTATTAAAAAAAATTTAAAATTAAAAAAATATTTGTTTGTTTTCAAAAATAAATATAAAAAAATAAATTATGTGTGACTTTTCATGATCATTTACAAAATATTATTTTCTATATGAAAAATTGGGAAAAGAGAAAAAAACATAGTTCCTTACAAATTGAATTTGAAAAACACATTTTATATCTTATGATAGAGATGTTTGAAATTGAGAACCTTAGAGAAAGACAACCGTTTATAATGAACATAACTATAAACCTATTATCATTGAAGACAATGTTGAAAGATTTTTAATGTGTTATTTTTAACTCCTTAATGTTTTCTAAAACCCATAATCAATTAGGATTACCCTTAGAGTTCAATAATATTGGCTATAATAGCCATTCACCCCACTACTTCTCAAATTTAGTGGCTTGTTCAATTAGGAATATTTGTCCTTAATTATTGATTTTTCACTATTAAGCTAACAAATTACTACTTATAGGGATCAATAAAGATGAAATTAGAATTAGAGTGTTTCCATTATGTCTTAAGGGAAATTCTAAATATTAGTTTTTGAATATAGATAAAATCATGTTTAAAACTTGGGAACATGTCGAAAAATATTGTTTCATGATGTTCTACCCAATAATAATAAACAAAATTAGAATTTATATCTCTAGAATTTTTTAATATTATGTTTAGGAATTTAATTAGGTTTGGGATAGATTTAAAGACCTTATTAAGTAGTTACCTCACCTCTAACTGTCTTAATATTTTCTCATAGATATCTTCTATGAAGGATTTTACTCTTCAGGACCGAGCTAATTTGAGATGTGAGATATTTAAAACTATACTGATAAAACCATTGAGTAGTTGAGATATTTTTTCAACCCCCTTTCCCATAATTCACAGTAAAGTAATTCTAGAAGAATAATGTTTAATGGGTGACAAAATAAATCTGGTTTAGGGCTATAAAGGAACAACCAACTTGCTAATATTAAAGATAAAATTCACCCCCTTAAGATATTTTTTTAAGTAAATTGTTACTCATGTGGGATATAAAAGTCATACTTGAACTATTATAAACAATGTTTTAGGTGTGGTATTTTTGAGAAAACTGAAAATTACTGCCCCAATATTTACATTCCAGTCCATCCATTAAAAAAACTAATTTTTTAAAATATAGTACTTGAATGTAATCTAATAACAATCCTTTTACCAAAAACATTAACTCAATATATAGGAACCATCCGAATCTATCATGTAAATAACAAGGATTGGTAATACATCTTACTTAGGGTTTTAGCAATATCCAAAACAATAATTTCGTAACCAATATCAACATGATACCTATTATTCTCAAGATTAATTAAAGGGTATGTTTCAAAAATTTATTGGAATATTTTATTTAAAAAAATATTAATTTTATTCACAAGAATCTCAACATAAAAATTTAAATGCTCAATTAGACGCTATAATTTATAATATTGTGATAAAAATTGGGTAGGTAGCTAGGGATATGAACAAAAAAATAAATGAAAAAATCCTAGAAAAACTAATTTAAATCCTTTGGAGGATTCCATATTTATGAGCACTATGAGTGGGTTGAAAACTCATGAGGAAACTAGAAAACACACAAAGGATATGGAAAATGAATATTTGGATGAATATGGAAGAAGAAGTTTGGAAAACACTCAATATATAAATTTAGAAAACATCACTATAAATGATACTAAACCAAAATTTAAACCTAAATTTTTTGAAAAGAGTTTGATGGAAAGAAGAATAAATGGAAATAAAAAAATGGAAGAAAATATAGAGGAGATGACCACTATTATGAATAATTTTGTAGCGCATATCACTTTTTCTCACAGGATAAAAAATAAAAATTATGAACTTGATTATGTAAAATTTATTATGTTGTTTATAACAATTTTTATAAAAATTACCTTAATATAATCCTTAAAAAAGTCCTTTCTTATATGAAATTTCTCATGTTGGTTATAAGTAATTAAAGGTATTTCTAGTAAATTTCCACCATTAGTTTAATAGAGAAATATAGTGATATCTTTCAAAACAAGTTACCTTCTAAACTGAAATATCCAAGGAAATTTGTTATTTCATGGAAAACAGGGGAAAGGGGTGAGTTAAATTTCTTCTGTGACTTAGGAGCTTGAATTAACCTCATTTCTTAGCTGTTATTTCTATAAGTGGGTCTTGGGGAATTGATACCAACTTAACAATCAATTTGTTTGGTTGAATGGTTTATTATTCACCCCATTGGAATGATGGAAGACCATATGGTCAGTTTTGGGAAGATTACATAATCCAATGATTTACTTTTTCTTGAAATTATGTGTGATGATAAGGTGCCTATCTTTATGGGTATACCATTTCTAGTGACTAGTTGTACTATAATTAATGCATCAAGAAGGAAAAATACCTTTCACATTAGAGGTGACTAGGAAGAATTGTATGTGTTATTGAAATAAATTCTTTAAGTGTGTTTAAAATTATGTTATGTGGATAAATAAGTGTTTTTTAAAGAAATAATAATGGATACCCATGACCCCATTAGAGAAACAAATCAAGAATAATTTTATAAAATTTGAATTTGAACATTGTTGAATCTAAATCAACCAAGGAAGCAGAAGGATTAAAAAGACTTGACTATAGTATTTGGGAGATTATTAACAAGGATTATGAGCTAGTCTAAGTAGAATAATGATTTTATTTTTAGTGTCATTATTTGGATAAAGGTTAGTGTCTATAGAACTCTTTTTGTGAGAAAACCATATCACTCCAACACATTTTAAATTTAGATCGTTCCATCCTTCAACCTAAATGTTTTAAATACCTTACTATAATTTTCAACTAAAAATGAGTGTTTACAGGGTAGGGAATATTTTAAGTTAATTATAACCTTTTGGAGGTAGAAACCATGTTTTAAAAATTTGTTGAGAGTGCTGGGAATTAAAATTTGGGTTGTTTTCTAGAAATGGTTAGTAGGTATCCTCCGATTAACATGAGTAGTTTTGAGGATCAATTTTCTATCTCAGAGGTAAAGAATTTTTTTACAGAGCTTGAGGATGTCTTCTTTATCATAGAAAATAAATGAAATTATACAAGTTAAGGTTCTTATTCTAATTTTAAAAATACTATAACTATTTTTGAGCTACTGAATGTCTCAAGTATGTGAAAAAATATAAGGTTTGTTTTGTGTCCAATTGATGATTTTTTGGACTTTTAACTTTCAAATTTCATAATGTTATAGATATATTATGCATTAAAATATAACTAAACTAAAACATCATTTATAAGGCCTATGAAGAGTTTAAAAAATTATAATTTATGCTAGTGTTGTGAAAATATTATGAAAGTATGTTGAAGTGTCGTTACAAAATAGTAGAGTTTCAAGAACTCAAAAACCACACCAACTAAATGATCTTGAATAATATTATTGGGATAATTCCCGTTGAAGAATCTAATTTTATTATTATATAGGAGAAAATCCATGGATGTTTAGTTTTTTTTTGTTATTTAACTTATTATATTTCTTTTTATATAATTTTTTATCCCACTATTTTGTGTGCTGCCATATATTTTTGTTTACTTGATAATGTGACAACTAAACCTAAAATATGATGCAAATGGAATATAGACCATTCCATTATGATCAACCATAAGTAAAAAATTGATGAACCATCCATGTTGAAGGAAATTCAACCACACAAATTCCTAACTGAACTCAATAGTTAATAGAAGAGTAACCATGAGCTAAATTTTATACAAGAAATAGTTGCATCATGAAACTACCTGAATGAATATCCCTTATGTAAAACCCCAATATATCATAGTATGCTATCTCTTTAAAGTAATTTAATAGCATGTGCTACTCACAACACCGAGTTCGAGTGCACCACGACTTATTAATCTAGCCATTCAAAAAGTAGTTATGAATATTATTAATTGAATTTTTAATTTTATATAATACATATAATCTTAGAATCTATATTATGTGTTTCTTAGACATAATATAATAACAAATTCATTTTTTCAGATAAAAGTAGCATTTTTCAAAAAATACCATTTTACCTTCTTTTAAGGGTGATCCATTTTAAATCCCTTAATTGATAGTTTTATATATTGAATTTGATATAATAAAATTCTTCTCTAGAAATGGGATATAAAAATTTAGTTTGGATAAATTTTTGGTGTTTTTCTGATAACATTCACATTTTGATGAATAGTGAAAATACTAAATTTTAATTGAAAATAACATTTTTAAGAAAAAAAATTTATATTGTTAAATTATAAATTTGGATGTTTTTAAAGTATAATTAGATTATATTTTTATCATTTAATCCAATGTTAGACCTTGGAAGTAATTTTACATATAAATTAGACATAAACACATATCAATCTTGTGATAGTTTTAACTTTTAAAAATCCCTGTTTTCTGGTTTTGACAACAGGAATTAATTTCAAATTAAATAATGTATCTTCTATGATTTTAATTTTGTAAAATAGAAGTAAATTTTTAATTTGGAATATCAAAAATAGATTAAGGTGAATTTTTGATATATTTCTGAAAACTTTCAATTTTTGATGAATAGTGACAAACACTGCGTTATGTTTAAAACGGTCTTTTATTAAAATAATTATTTTTTTTATTTAAATTTATTTTCTATTTAAAATAGATATATAATAAATATATTAGTCTAATTTAATTCATTTTATAATAAATTATATATATATAATTTTACTGAACTTTTTACCGTATTTTACCCACCTTCTAGGCACATTTTCAAATTCGCATAATACCTAATTTTACCGCTTATTTGAATGGAATTTGAAAAATACGAGAGACGTGGTTGAAATAAGTAAGTAAAATTTTGTTCAATAAGATGAAAATAATTTTTGGTGAATAGTAACTTTTAAATTTTATTTACCACGGTTAAAAGTAAATAGGGTAATTAAAGGTAAAAATGATATTATAATTAGCATAACACATGAACTGATTATATTGGATAACTTTATTTCGACCAAAATAAATCTTAAGAAGAAATTATAATCCTTTTGGTCCACTTGGATTAGATTATGAAATTTATTGTTATTTTATTTAAGGAATACTTAAAAGTGTTAAATTCCAATTTTAATAAGTAAACCATTTATAATATATGGTTGTAAATAAGATAAATGCTACTATAAATATTCATTAGAAAGATAAAATTATTTCCTACGTCATGGTATTTTATTTATAATTTTTAGGCCTTAAATAATTAAATTTATTTATAACACATTGATGATGTAGTAATTACATTATTAATGAATAATTAAAATAATTGATATTATAAATATAATAATAAATGTAAATAGAGACTTTTTATGCCTTACAAGAATTTTATAGGTTAATATGATATATTAGGGTTTATTTAATGTATTTAGTTCTAAGTAATAAAGTTTATTTGATTTTCACAAAAACTAAATACTAAATAGTGTCAAAATTGACATAAATGAGTTTTTAAAAAAATATTATATTATTAAATGATATAATATTCCAAAAAATCTAAGGTTCATCAAAATGACTTATATAATGATATGAATTTTATTAATTAACCAATTTAGGTTCTCATGAAATTTTATAGTACGTTTATTTACCATGTAATATAAAAATACAAGAAGACATTGTAAAAGGTAAACTATTTAACTATGAGTTAAATCTAAAATATAATGTTATTATGGTGACCTAAACTTGTCTAAAACCTATTGGTTTAAAGTATTTAGACCCATCCCCACTTTATCCTCGAAATAAATCCATTTTGATCCATTAAAAAACTAAAATTATTTTATAATAAAATAATATTTCATGATTTTCCTAAAGTGACCCTCACCTCTCTTATAAAAGGGTACTTCCCCTTTTCTTAATTTCACACCTACAAAGCCATTTGGCTCTGCCAAACTCTATTTAAGTATCCTAAAAACTACCCTAACTTAAACCTTGAGGCCTTACTTTGATCATAAGCCAAACTAATGATCCTTTTTTATCTAATTAAAAGGAAGAACCCGAAGAAGAGGTAATTACTACATCACCTGTTCCAAAGTTCTCTTCTTCTTCCACTTCCTCTTTCTTTGTTGTTTCGATAATAAAATAATAAGACCAATACCATATACATACTATTATGTTATTATAATTATGGTACAACCATATTAATTATTCTATCTATCATATGAGTGAACAAGTCACCATACGTGTGTATGTACGACTTACCGTCTCCACATTGTGGTATAGTTTGTTATTCAACACTTAATTATTTGGATGGGTATAATAATGATTATAATTTATATAAATAATAAATATAACATTTTAATTATTTTTTATATATAATATACCATCCAATTTTATATTATTTCACCATCAATAGAATGATATCATCGCTCATGCGTACGTACAACTTACCGTCTCTACAACGCGATGAGATTCATTTCCCCATTCACCATTCAATGATGATTATAAATATATATATTTTTAATGGGTATGTAATATATGAAATAATAATTTTACATTATATATATATATATGTATATATATATACATATATTTCATTCACTTAATTCTGTTCAATACGATATGAAAATGGAAACAATGTTTAGGAGTACGTATGGCCTACTATCTCCATAAATGGTGTAATCCATTATATATATATATATATATATATCTATTATAAATACTTATATTCTGAATATATATTGTACATAAATAATGTTATATATTTTGGAATAAATTAAATAATTATAAAATTTATACGATCAAGAATAACAAGTTGAAACACTTATGATAAAGAAAGCGATTATTACCCAAAATGTTATTTTAACATATAAATTATTATTAAATTGGTAGTATAAAGCTATAAACGAATCAAGTATGATATAATAAATATGAATATGGTTATTTTATAATTTAATAACACACTATGGTCATTATACAGAATGTTAAATGTACCCTTGACCAAAGGAAAGTAAAAGTTAAGGGTTAATTCCTCAATCTCTTTACTATCTGAGATTATTTATGTGTAAATATTTAGTGTGAAATATTTTTCATCTATGTAAATATTTCATAAAAAGGTTTTCAAAATTAATATTATAAGGTTTTATGTAATATACTCTTTAACTAGATCATCATTTTAAATGTTTTAGAGATTAATTTTTATAAATCTATTTAATTAATGTCCATGTTTTTAAAATTATTTTAAAGATTTATTTATATGGACATGATTTTTTTTAAATGTTAATTTCTCTCATTAGTTTAAATGTGGTATGGGACACAATGATTCCAAAATATCCATTAAGTGACTTTATTTATAAATAAGTCTATTTTAAATGATTTCACAGAAAATGATATTTCTCCCAAAGAGTTTTACTGATCATTTTTATCTATGTCAACATCCTTTATTGGATATTATTATTGATTGAGGTTGATTTATTATAAGAAAATCTTCCATATTGTATTGAATATGTTATGATATGTTTGACTATTGATGTTCTATTTTAATACTATTCATGGTTTATGGTTAAAGTATTAACATTTCGTATTCTAGTTTTAATATGAATGTTTATGTTATGTTTCAACATTTTCATATGAGTAACGCATTAGACTTAGTATGTGATGGGTGGAGCTTGATATGGCTCCTCGATGAATTGGTAGGTCTAATGAGAAAAATTAGTGTCTTGGTACAAGGCCTTGAAAATATTTTTAACTGTAGTCTTTCCACGAGGCCTTGACTATGTGGTTATGATGTCCATCATTATGCATTACCTCATTTTGAAATTAGTTATTACATGTGATTATTAGACTAGTAGAATATCCATGTGCATGTTTATATGGTAATGTATGCTTTAATTTTTCCATATTATGTTCAAGTTTATGTTTAAAAGGCTGTTGTTTTTATTACACATCTTTCCGTAATATTTTATAGCTTCTTCTAAATTATTTACCCTTACTGAGAATCTGAGCTCACCCCTTTCTTATGTGTTGTATTCTTAGGATTCCAAGAAGTGTCTTATGATTTATATGAAGGGTTAATATAGGGGAATAATGTAACTTTCAAAGGATTATTTATTTGGTGTTTTATGTCTGAATGTGTAATGTTACTTTCATATAGGTAATATATTTTACAAGATTGCTAAACTGATCGGTCCTTTGGGACTTGATTTCTTGTAATCATGCTAATGTATTTAAATAATACACCAGCTTCGGGCTTCTGGGGTCAGGGTGTTACAGTTGATATCAGAGGATGTTTAGAAACAACCTTGTAATAAGATTTAGAGAAACTCTGATTTTGAAATGTTATTCCAATATAGACTTTGAGGACTAGTATAGAAGAACTTTCTATAATTTTGGTAATGTAGAGATTTTGTGAATTTTCCAAGAAATACATCACTGTCTTGATACGAGCAGGTAGAGGTGGCTCTATCACAAATTTATTTAGGGTAAAACCCAAAAACACTACATTGAGCTAGGCTTGAACGAGAACTAGTGCACGACAATGGCCCTTACAACACTCTTGGTTACGAAACTCCTGGGGGACATGCTTAGGATAATTCACATGTTATTTACAAACCATTATGAAGGATTTATAAGTAAATATTCTTGCAAAGAAACCATTTTTATGTTTATGAGACTAGTTTTTTGAAAATATTCAATTAATGTTGAGAATTTTTCTATTTTTTGGATTATACAGTATGATATTATCTACGGTAGTGTATGTTGTCATTTAGAAATGGCGCCCAGTAGAAGGAATGAGAACTACAGTAATATGCATGATCCAAAGAGTCAGAAGGATCATATATTTCTTGGTCTTAAGCCTGCATCTAGAAGGGAAATTGTCTCCCATGTATCTACATCATATGAATAAATAATATCATGTGTTAATAAGATAAGTAAATAATTCTATGAGTCATATGGCTTTAAAGGGAATCTAGAAAATAAGAGGATGGTAGAGGGAAAGATAGATAAAGGGAATAAGGGAAGGAAATTTTTTTCCATATGTTATAACTATGGAAAGAATCACCATGGGAAGTTCTTGAAAGGAATGAGAGTTTGTTATAAGTGTGGAGAAAAAGGACACCAAGTTAGTGATTGAAATGGAAAGAAAAAGGTTTTAAATGTACAATGCTTTATCAACAAAGAGTTGGGTCACTACGTTAATCAATGTCCCAATCATCAGAGTATACCCCAAATGATTCTATTTGATAATAATCAAGTTATGATACTACTGCAAATGAAGAGAAATTACTAGTGTTCTTATGTAATGTCATTTGAGTGTTGTATCAAAAATGTACTTGTTATATGAATTATATAAATAAGTAAGGATTGTACTACATTACTATATCATTGAGGGTTTGAGATTATATAGTTCTAAGAAAAGTGACTCAATAAGAAGTTAAACGTTTTGGAAAATATTTGGTTGGGGGAAATATAAACGTTAATATGTTTCCAAAACTGATATAATTATTTCAGAATAAGATATGATTGATTTTACACAAATTATGTTTTATATTCTTGACTATATTGAAACTAATTAATTGTTTTTTTATTCTATGATTGTTGGAGTTTACAAATTTTTTTGATTTAAGGAGTATATCCAGTATTCTATAAGGAAAAATAGAGCATGAATGTAATCAATAAGGTTTTATGGTAATTCAGGGTGTTACCATATTTTAAGATAATACGTGATGAAGGTACTAACATGTTATTATGTGGAAAAAGAGATATTCATTATGTTATGTTGACCTTCCTTATAAATTTTTGGACTATAATTTTGGACAAAAGTATTTTGGATAAGTGTAAATTTAGGAATGGATTAAGTTGGACATTGGATACTACGGTCTAATGATAAAACATTTCTAAAGATTATTTTTGATTTTTTTTATAAAAAGGACATCCTGAAGGTTGGGTGACAACCCGTCACGTTCGGCAACGCCACGAGACATGAACCTAAAACCGAAGGGCAATAAGGTCGAATCACCTACCACTGGCCTATGTGATATCCTAGTATGTATAATGTAGTTTTTTCAAATGATCTGATAGATGAATTTTAAATTCATTTTTTTGAAACCCTATACGATTGAGATAAATTAAATATTTTTTGTGTTTTATTATCTTTTGGAGTGAATGCTGAGTTTGTGAAAGAAATTAGTTTAAGGATGGAACTCTACATTTCAAGCATTTTTTTCAATGAAGAAATTAATTCTTAAACTTTAGGGAAAGGAAATTAAAACAAAAAATGTGTTATCTAAATACCATATGTTTTGATGAACCAATGATATTTTTTGTCATCATATATTTATGGCGTTGAGGCCCTCAATTTTCTATTTATTGTTCACTTTTTGTGATTGATGACCTCAATCACTCCCTATAAATATATTTTTTCCTCCAATTATGTGTTTATAATTTCCACCAATGTTCTTCTATTCTAAACCCTAATTTGGTTGTGACTTTTTTATTTCCATTTCCGTCTTATTAAGACTAAATTTTATTAACCCTATTTACGATGTGGATTTTCCACAAATTTATTTTCAAATTTAAACCTTTTATTTTAAGAGAACAATTTCCAATTGAGAGGATACAATTTATTTAAGGATGGGATAATCTAACACCCCAATATTTCCTAGTACGTTATATATTTAAAGTAATTCAATAGCGTGAGCTACACACAACACCAAGTTCGAGCACACCACGACTTACCAATCTAGCTGTAAAAAAAAGTTATGAATAGTATTAACTATATTTTGAATTTTACATACTCCATATAATTTTATAATCCATATTATGTATTTATTATACATAATATAAGAAAAAATTCATGTTTTTAGATAAAATAAGTATTTTTCAATAAATGCAATTTTACCGCCTTTTAATAGAAAGAACTGTTTAAATACAATATTTGACACTTTTATATATTCAATATTATAAAATAAACTTCTTCTTTAGTAGTGGTATATAAAAATTGAGTTTGGATAATTTTTGGTGTTTTTCTGAAAACTTTCATTTTTTGATGATTAATGAAAAATAAAAAATTATATTTGAAAACAAATTTTTTAATCAAAATAACTTATATTGTTAAATTAAACATTGGAATAGTTTTTATGTATAATTATGTTATATTTATATCATTTAATTTGATGTTGGTCATTGGAAGTAATTTTACATTTAAATTAGACATAAACACATAACAATCTTTTGAAAGTTTTTACATTTAAAAGATCCTGCTTTCTTGTTTTCACAACATGAATTAATTTCAAATTAATTAATGAAAATCATATGTTTATATTTTGGAAAAATAGACATCATTTTTCAATTTGTAATATCCAAATTACCTTAGGGTGAATTTTTGGTATTTTTATGAAAATATTCAATTTTTAATAAATAGTAAAAAACAATGTGTTATTGTTTAAAACCAACTTTTATTTAAATAATAATTATTTTTATTTAATTTTTTTTTAAATTAAAAATATACATATAATAACTATATTATTCAAATTTAATTCATTGATGTCATTTTATAATAAGATTAGATATATAAAATTTTATTGAACTTTGTACCGTCTTTTACCCACCTTCTATGCACATTTACAAATTCGCATAAAACCTAGTTTTAATACTTATATGAATTGAATTTACAAATCTTGAGAGAAATTTTTGAAATAAGTAAGTAATATTTGGTTCATAGGATGAAATTATTTTTTGGTGAATAGTAACTTTTGAATTTTATTTACCATGGTTAAAAGTAAATAGGGTAATTAAATGTAAAAATGATATTATAATTACCCTTAAACATGTCCCAATTATATTGGATAAGTGTATTTTGACCAAAAAAAATATGAATAATAAAATATGATCCTTTTGGTCCACTTGGATTAGATTATGACATTTATTTTTATTTTATTTAAAGTAGAATTAAAATTGTTAAATTCAAAGTTTAATAACTAAAACATTTATAATATAGGGTTGTGAATAAGATAAATTCGACTATAATTATTCATTAGAAATATAAAATGATTTCCTATGTCATTTTATTTTATTTATAATTTTTAGAGCTTTAATAATTAAATTTATTTATGACACAATGATGATGTAGTAATTAACTTATCAATGAATAATTAAAATAATTAATCTTATAAATATCAAAATAAATGTAAATTATCACTTTTGATGCATTCCTAGAATTTTATAGGTTAATATAACAAGTTATGGTTTATTTAATGTATTTATTTTGATGTAATAATTTTTTTTTGACTTTCACAAAAACCATATACTAAATAGTGTAAAAATTGACATAAATAAGTTTTCAAAACAAAAACTATATTATTATATGATATAACATGTTTAGAAATATAAGGTTTTGAAAAAGGACATATATAATGATATATATGTCATTAATTAACTAATTTAGGTTCTCTTTTCATTTTATAGTATGTTTATTAACCATGTAATATAAAAATAAAAAAATTCATTGTAAAAGTTAAACTATTTAACTAAGAGTTAAATAAAAAATATATGGTTAATATGGTGACCTAAACTTGTCTAAAACATATTGGTTTAGTGGATTTCGAACCACCCCCAACTTATCCTCTAAATAAATTCATTTGGATCCATTATAAACCTAAAATAATTTTATAATAAAATAATATTTCAAACTTTTCCTAAAGTGACTCTCACCTCTCTTATAAAAGGGTACTTCCGCTTCTCTTAATGTCAAACCTCCAAAGCCATTTTTATTAGCCAAACCCTGCTCCAATTTCCACCCAACTACCCCTAATTCAACCTATAGGCATCACATCGATCACAATACAAACCAAGTAGTCCTTTTCATCAAATTGAAATGAAGAATCCAAAGAAGAGGTAATTGATTCATCACCTTTTTCAAAGATCTTTTCTTCTTCCACATACTCTTTCTCTGTTGTTTCCATACTAAAATAATAACTCTTGTACCTTATAAATACTATGATTTTATTATAAATATGGTACAACTATATTAATTATTCTATCCATCTTATGAATGACTATGTCACCGTATGTGCGTACGTACGGCTTACCATCTCCACGTTGTGGTGTAATTTAATTGAACACTTAATTATTTGGATGGGTTTAATATTTAGTGAAATTGATTTAAATAATAATTATAACATGTTAATACTTCTATTTAAATAAAATACAATCCAATTACATATGATTTAACCATCAATAGAATAATATCATCGCTCATGCGCACGTATGAGTTACCGTCTCTATGACGTGATGAGATTCATTTCCACGTTCACCATTAAACGATGATTATAAATATATATATTATTAATGAGTATGTAATATATGAAATAATAATTTTAATGGATATATATATATATATATATCTAATTCACTTACTTCTGTTCAATACGATATAAAAATGGAAATGACATTTATGCATACGTACGACCTACCGTCTCCACAAATAGTGTTTTCCATTTCATATATCTATCTATTATACATATTTATATTCGGAATATATATTATAAATAAGTACTTTTTTATAATTTAGAAGCAACTAAATCATGATATAAGTTATATGATCCATAATAACAAGTTGATACATGAATGATAAAGAAAGTGATTATTACCCAAAAGGTTATTTTAACAAAGAAATTATTATTAAATGGGGTTTATGAGTCCATAAATTAATCACATATGATATAATAAATATGAATATGGTTCTATAATAAATTAATAATATACTATGGTCATTATAATGAAGTTTAAATGTACCCTCTACTAAAGGAAATTACAAGGTAAGGGTTAATTCTCCAATTTCTTTATTATCTGAGATTGATTATGTGTAAGTATTTACTGGGAGATATTTATCATCCATTTACATGATTTATAAAAAAAATTTCAAAATTATTCTTCTAAGGTTTTATTTAAGATAATATTTAACTATACCATCATTTTAAATGTTTTTAAGATTCATTTTTATAAATATATTTAATTAATGTCCATGTTCTCAAAATGATTTTAAGGATTTAATTATATAGACATGATTGCTTTAAAAGGTCAATTATTTTAAAACTTTTCCAAGTGGTATGGGAAACCATGATTCAAAAATGTATTTTAAATTAATTACATTATAAATATATGACTTTTAAATGATTTCACAAAAAGGGATATTTCTCTCGAAGAGTTTTAGAGATCATTTTCAACTATATCCACATCCTTTACAATATATTATTCTTGATTGAGGTTGAATTATTATAATAATATATTCCATATTATATAGAATGAGTTATGACATGTTTGACTGTGTATGTGCTATTTTTATACCATTCATGGTTTATGGTTAAATTATTAACATTTTCTATGCTAGTTTTAATTCGATTGTTTATGTTATGTTTCAACATTTTCATATGAAGAATGAATTTGACTAAATAATTGATGGGTGGAGCCCGATATAACTTCTCGATGCATCGGCAGGTCTCATGTGACAAATTAATGTCTTCGAACAAGGCCTTGACAAAATTTTTATTTTTAGTCTTGGCACGAGTCCTTGACAATGTGGTTATGATGCCCGACAATGTACAACCCCTCATTATGAAATTAGTTATTACAGGTGATTATTTTACCAGTAGAATATCCATGTGTATGTTTATATTGTAATGTTTGATTTATTTTTTCCACATTATGTTAAATTTTATGTTTAAAAGTCTCTTGTTTTTATTTCACATCTTTCGTTAAAAGTTTGTAGCTTCTGCTAAATTATTTACCCTTATTGAGCATCTGAGCTCACCCCTTTCTCATATTTTATTTTACCAGAATTCCAAGAACTGTGTTATGACTGATATTCAGGGTTAAGATAGGGGAATAATGTCACTCTAAAAGGATTATTTATGTTGTATTTTATGTTTAAATGTGAAATGTAAAATTCATGTTTGTAATCTATTTTCCAAGACTACTAAACAGATCGGTCCTTCGGGACATGATTCCTTGTAATCAGGACAATATATTAAAATAATGCAATGGCTCTAGGCTTCTGGGGTTAGGGAGTTACACCTTATAACTCAACATTTGTTTTGCTATATTTTTAAAATTATCTTTTATAATATTATGATTTATTTTTTCAATTTGTAGCTATTTCATGCTGATCGTATAGGGAGATATTACATAAAGAAAAAAGGGAAGGTATACTTGATTAAATGTCATGTGTGATATGACTACTACATCAGGGGAGCAATTAATTTAAATTTTGTACTTTTTTGTTCACATTTCATTATTTTTTAAAGTTATTAACCTTATGATTTCATTATTTTATGTTCTATAAGAGTGTTTCAAATTATTTAAAGACTACCCATTACATGAAAATAAGTGTATAATAATTTACTTGACATCTATAACTTGATTAAACATAGAATCTATGTTAAAAATTGTCATTTTATTAATCATTACATACACATGAAACTTTATAAACTTTAATGAAAATAATTATCTATAGATCTTAAGATAATTTCATGTAAAATATGAAATATGTCTTGGGAAGCTACATTGAACTTTTGGCAATCATTTTGTTTTGAAATTCCTTGTGACCCTTTGACACTGTTTTAAACTTCTATTTCAATCTTTTTGAACTTCACTATTTTTCTCATTTCTCTCACCTTAGGGTTCAACATTATAATTTTTTTGGTTTTAAGTGTGGGATATTGATATTGAATGTGATAAGTTTTAATTTATTTATAACAAATAAATATTTCCTAAAATATTTTAATTTTTTCCATTTTTAGGGATCAATTTGGAATTTTCAATGATTTAAAATATTTTTGAAGAATGAGGGTTGTTTTCACTTTGAAGAGGTTAATTTATTTTTCTTCATGGATTTAATTGATTATATCATTTTAATTAACCATCTAAATAAATTTATTTTTACAAAATTTTGGTTGCATGTCGTATAATTTTTATGACATTTAAACTTTTCGTTTCATATTAAACTAAAAATATATGAATCAAATTAGGAAATGGAAGAAAAATAATAATCCTTGATGATAGCTCCATTTTTTATTCTTATTAAGAATATGATATAATTTTTAATTATTTTTAATTATTTAAATCACCCATCCATTCAGTAGTGTATATTTATTCTACGCTAAATATTTTCAATTTTTCCCTATAGGTAAAGAGAAGTTTCGATGTTCTGGTTGGATGAAAACTGAAATGTGTTTAATTATTTTAAAAAATTTCAATTTGAGTCATTTTTAGTAAAAAATGAAATCCTTTGTAAACAAAAATCATTTAATTTTAAGAGGAAAATCACATTTACTACTCAAGAGGGTACATGGGGAAAATTAATTTAAAAACCAATTCTTGTGTAATTTTATTTTACACTACTAAGATTACTTTTGTTACAATAAATTTGAAAAGATGAATGAGGAAATGAAATTAGTTATGTTTGGGGGAATTTAATGTGACTGAATTTAGATACATGTTTTTCGCATCATTTTCATGAAAATATTAATGATTATTACTTAAAAATGTTCTTGAATTTCCACTAATTCTTATCCTCACAATTTCATGTTAAAAATAAAATTCTTATATTTTTTTAGTGAAATCATGTTTTTTATGAAAATTATTTTTAGGATATTTTTTTCAAATTTATTATATATTTAAGTCTAATTTTTTTTATTCTTATTGAGTGAAATATTATTGAAAGAATAATTGTTAAAAATTAACTTGGAATCTTATTTTTGAGGTCTTAATTTTGAACAGAATAATTAAAAATTACTTGTTTTTCTATCAAACATGTATTTTTGGAATTAGTTATTTTATATTACATTATTTTATATTAGCTATTTATTGTTGGAAAATATTTTTATTCATTTTGGGATTAATGGAATAACATTGGTTGTTATGTTTTTAAAGATTTTTGTAACAATTATTTGACTCTATTTAAATTGTTGTGCATTTGAAAAAATTTGGCAGTTTAGTAAAGGTATGACATTCAGATTCAAAGTTGTGTAAAGTCACATCATCACTCTTAAAGGATAATTATAATAATCTAAAATGTGTATCATTGACCCACCATGCCAACCGCCTAGATGGTGAAGGACATACCTAATTTTCCATCCTTATGTTCTAACCCACTTTTTGAATAGACAAAAAAATTGTGGATTCAATGGACCATGCCCCTAGAAATTGACGTTGAATCCTTGAGATTTCAAAATAAGAACCGGTTATGAATTTGAGATTATGATATTGTTATGCAAGGACAAACTGAAGCCATAGCTAATTTTTACAAACTCAATAAAAGAAACCACATGATGCTCACCTGAGTTTGATTGAATATTTTTCCGCCAAGACTTGTTGAATTTTATTTAATTATAAAATTACAAAATCACATGCTCGTTTATTGATTGAAATAAAATATGTCTAACTAGAGTCTAAGATTCTATGCTATAGAAGGATCTAAGGTCCATTATTTAAGTTTTATGAGGTAGTTAAGAGTCTTGATCAAGGTCAAAGAAGATTTATAAAGATGAAACAAAACAAAAAATCATATAATTTGAGAGACTTAAACCCATACCAATGCTCACTAAAGAATACTGAATCATAACTAGGGTAGACCAGTTGGTTTTTGAAAAAAATATTATTCGAAGAAAAATGAAAATCAGAACTGGAAGCTATTATGTTTTACCAATAAGAAACACCTACCATTTTGAATATTAGAATGAGGGGTATTTAAGATAATGAACTCATATTACACGATCAAAAATTTAAATAATTATATTTCATTTTTTATTATAAATGATTTTTTTCATGAAGTTAGATAGGGATTTGATGTTTTCTAATGTCACAGTCACATGACTGTAGAAATTTTCACACATAATTCTTGATCAATTGACTAATAGAATATATTTTCATTAGTGATAAGGTGTTTATAGTGTGTTGGGTTAATTATTAAATATCTATCAATGGATAAGGGTTATTCATGCCTAAATTAGTGTTGAGTGACCAAGAATTTCTGATAAAGAACCCATGTATGAGCCACATTAGATGTCATTTTTGAGCATAAAAATCCACATAAGATGTTGGTTCTAATTGATAATGTTAAGGTATTTTTTGCAGGTGATCATATTTCAAGTCTGTTTTATGGATCATAAAATGAAGATTGTTGGCACATCCATGATGCTTTTAAATACAAGGAAGAAAATAATTCTAAAAAATAACAAGTTTAGAAATTTTATAGTGGATAGATGAAAACATACCAAATATTTATGGGGAATATTTGATGGGATGTTTTACGAATAAAGTAGCCTATAATATTCACGAATGATATTATCACAAAATCTTTAGAATATTATAATGTATAGTGAATACTACCATATAGTGTTTTATCATTTGATATCTTGAAATTTAATGATGTGGGGAGAAAAGGTTAAAAATAGAGTCAAAGAGGTGGATGATTTTATATCAGTGGAAAATTATTTTATGAATTGGGGATCCATTATTTTATTTGGGGGGATCTATTCATTGATGATAGTATTGGGAGACCAAGACATAGAATTGGGATGAGAGCAGTGGAAAAGATAGGGTTGAAATATTAGAACTCTTTGACATAGAAGCCTTGACTTTCCCTTTTCCTCATTTACAAGTCCTTATTACAAATTAATTTCATTTTATTGAATCAGTAATGAATGTTGGATAAACTATATTTGGGGAAAATAGGTTGTTTAATTGTTATTTCATTATCTTGTTCTTATTGTAATTTTACACTTTTTCTATATATTCTAGGTTCTTCATTAAAGATTTTATATATTTCTATTACATTCAAGGTCATATAAAATTTTCTTGATTTAAATTTAAATGATTTTAAAAAAACATTTATTATTTAAATCCTCATGAAATAGAGTTAGAAAATTTCAAGAGTGTAGTGTACTAGAGCTAAATAACGGTTTAGATCTGTTTTCCTAGATTTTATTTTTTCACGAACAAGGGAAAAATATTTCAATAAAAAATATTCTAATTCCCCCTTACTCATAAATTACCTGTAATCCATGTTTCATTATTTAATTGTTCAATTTATTCATAGTTTCACACCTATTTCATCATTGTTCCACTTAATTCTATTATACACATTACATTTAAACCACTTTGTTATTGTGTTTCTTTTGTTTTTTTACAATAAATTTCACTACCATTTCTTATGGGTTCGACCCTACTTTCTTCTTTCTAGTTTTAAGAAAATAAATGAATACACTAGGAGAGTTCAATGACCACTAATAAATGGATTAAATATACACTAACCAATCTTGGAACTTGGTGGATTCACCTAAAGGGTTGAAACACATAGTGTGAAAGTATTTTTTTCAAAAGAAAATAAACATGGATGAAATATTGGATTTCAATAAATATCTAATAAGGGAAAGGTGTTAGTAATAAATTCATGGTAGTTCCTATAAAGAGACCATTTCCCTTATTGAAATGATAATGTACATATAGAAATTGATTTCTATTGAAGATCATTATAATTAATAGATATATCAAATGGATGTAAAAACAAAATTCATTAATAGGAATTAAGTAAAGGATATATAAATGATGAAAATTTAAGGCTTTAATGTTTTAAATGGGTTTAATAAGTTTTGAAAGTTATAATGGTCTATTTATTGTTTAAATAAAGATTCTCGAAGAAGGAATACCCTGTATGATAATTCAATAAAAGTTTTTTTTCATAAAGAATGTAGTAATCGTTCTATATACAAGAATATTAGTGGGAGTGTTATAGAATCTATGGTGTTGAATATATATGAAATACTAATTATTTAAAGTGATATTTAGACTCTAAATTGAATAATGTTGTGGTTGGGAAAATGAATCTTGATAAAATACATAAGTTAATTAGCCTCCATACTAGGTATGGAGATCTATAGATATTGATAAAAAAGGTTTCTTGAATTAATTATCAACATATATATTATAAAAGTGATAAAGTTATTTATCATTGATAACTCCAATAAAGTGTATTTTCTAGTTCTACATGACACATATCTTAGAAAGATTAAAAATACTTCTAAATAGTTATAAATGACAGATATTATTACATATATGTTTTCCATAAGATTTATCAATCATTTCAGGTAATTTACTCAACCCAATGTTTCTTGTGATTTGATCATAACAAGTAAATACTAATTAATCTTAGTGAATTACATTGGTTTGGTTTCAATAAAATTTTTAAGTACTTAAGAATAAGTAAGGATATTTTTTAGTCTTTAGAGGTGAGTATGAGATCATTATTTTGAGTTATACCATTAATAGATTATAATATGATAAATATGATGTGATATCTCAATATGGTTTCATGTTTTTCCTCAAATTTATAGCTATCAATTGAAAGAGTTCTAAAAAATTCACAATACGAGACTTGTCAATGGATATAGAGTACATCGTTGCATTAGATACAATGAAAAAATATTTTTGGATGAGGAAGTTCATTACTAAACATGGGGTGGTACATATAATTGCGGTAGTAATTGAGATTTAATATGATAATAATAGATATATTTATTATTTTTATGAATTTATGTCTCACTAAATGCGAGAACACATACTTCACAAATACCATCTCATTTTAGAGATTGTTGAGAGGGGAAATGTAAAGATTTTTTGGGTGGATATAGTGGAAAATATAAGAGATACATTGAAAACAATTCACATGGAAAAAGAATGAGGTTCATATTTCATCTCTTGGTATTATATAAAAGATATATTGGATATAATGGTTCAAAAATATATCATGGTTTTATAATGAAAGAAAAATCCATTGATCATTCATCCATACATGATGAATATTTGACTTTAATAGATAAAAGATAATATACCCTCAAAATTTGACCTTTTATGTATCCCTAAATTATGATCACTATATTGGTTATGGATAAATGCTAGGATTATTATAAAAAAATATTTCTTTTGATATAAAGAGTAAACTCATAATATAAAAAGTATAGACTTGTTATCTAGACTATCCCATTAAATTATAACACATGGAATGTTAAAAAGTAGTTGGTATACTTAGGGGTGTATTATTTTTATGAATATCTAGTACATAAGTTTGAAAAGATACATAGAATGAAAATATTTATTCATTGATACCATTCTTATGAAATCCTTGATGATGATCTAATTTGGGGTAGTCTGTTATGTTGCTAATCGTGTCACGATATGAGTTTACCCTAGATGTTATTTTATAATTTTTTGTTAAAAAAACATATGGGAATTCAGTTGACCAATTGATGAAATATATAACTATTATTTGTTTTGTGAAATGTGATTTCTCTATCTGTCAGAATGATTGACATGTGATGTTGTAATTTTGTATGATAAATCTACCCAGAGAATAAAAAAAATAAGAGATAATATATACTGTATTTACATGTTTCATCTATAGTGGTTACAAAATGTTAGTGATAAAGGTATTATATATGTAAACATATTATTTATGTGATGAATATTATAGTGTACATGTTTATATGGAGTTATGAGTATGTTTGATGGATATCATGTAGGAACCCTTTATATATTGTGTATTAGTGGAATTTTTCTAGGGACCTCTCTTTTTTTAAGTCTTTAAATTAGAGAATTCATAATTGTTTCTAATTCTATAATGGTTTATTAGATCACATGGTTAGGACATAGAATAAAAATTAAAATTTAGATTAAGGTTTTTTGTATAAAAATGAAGAGAGTTTGATTAAATATATTCAATGATGTTTTGGATGGATTCACAAAGAGTTATGATGTTTTTTCATAAATTCCTTATGAGATTTTAGAGAAAGTGGAAGATTAGTGGATATTTATGAAAATGGGATGAATCATATTGTATTATTCATCCATATCCCAACCCACAATATACATATGTTTTACATAATAAGAAATTATAAAACCATATTATTAAATGAATGGATATTATTATACCATATTGTATGACATGTAATATGAAATATGATATGAGATATTGGGATCATGAACAATGAAATGTATTCTAAATAGTTTTCTATTAGTGAGGATTCATTTATATGGACTATTAATTGTTGGTTAGATAATATATATGATAATTGAAGTGTTTAACCAATCATATATACAAATGAGAATATATAATGTTATGTATGGTGTCTATAAAATTCAGGTAGTTAATGCTCAACCCCTATCATTGATTGAGGGAGTAACGTAAAACGGTGTGACACATCCCATTAATAGTTTGGTCATTCTTAATATATTCTAAATATATATGCATCCCCATTTACAATTTCTCTTTAGGGAGAAGTTGTTGGAATCCCTTTATGGTTTTAGGGTTCTACTCATATAGTATGAGGATTCTTGTGGATGGTGTACCACCGATAGAGGCAAGATGTATTTGTCTATCATTGAGTGATCTTCATCAAATAGTACCCATCAAGCTATAATTTTCTAGACATGGAATAAAAATGTGTATTTTATATTCTTTATATATATATATATTTTATGATGATAGATCATGCATTTTATTGGGTTTCTATTGCTGTTATAATCTTGTGATGTTCCTATATAACCCATCATCTCTATATACCCAAATACAGTAGACAATAATTCAATAGAAAAAATGGTGTTAATGTGCTATGAATGTATGGAATCAATATCCTAAAATATTATAATGATAGTGGTTGAGGTTACAATGAGAAATTTTGGGGAATGTTTATATGATTACATTTAGTTCAATATTAGGATAAGTTGACAATAGTGATCAACTAAGGAAAACGTGTAAGTTCTTATTATTTTCATCCTCATTTTCATTGCATTCATTTTATTTGTTTTTGTTCCATTAAACCACTCCCCATATTTTTATTAATTTAATATAATAAAAATAATAATATAGTATGAGACAAAAAAGACCATTTTTTTCTTATCTCCCCTTGAGAGATAATGTTGAGGTCATAACTATATTTTAATCTTAGGTTTATAAAATTAAAAGTGATGAGGACTATTAAAATACCCCAACCATGTTTTGGAACCATTACTACAGGGGCCAAAAAATTATCACTGTGATCCTCAGTGTGTTTTTCATTCTTTCTATTTAATTTTGTTAATTAATTTCAACCTCAGTTGTTAGAAATAAAAAAAATTATGGGGAACACTTCCATAATTTTATATGTTTTCTATGTATGGTATAAATACTATCTATGGGATTATGAGCATGAATAGCATAAATAGGTAATTCCATAATAAGAAGTAGAGTAATAAACTTGGTATAACAATTATTATTTTATTTTGATGGATTTGGAAGTGAGTAGGATGGCCCAAGAGAAAGTGAATTCTATATTGGAATATGTTTCATAGAAGAGAACGAGGGAACCATACTATTGAGTTTTCTATATTTTGAAGCTTCCAATACCTATATTGATAATGAAGCTGAAGAGATCAAGAGGGAGTTATAAGAATACCCACTGATATATTCTCCGAAATATTATTTCCCAATAGAATTTCACAAATAAGAGAGGCTTCATACTAAACCAATTGAATGGGATACATCAAGAATGAATTTATACAATTTTTATTTATTTGAAACTCAATAACTTATTTATCTCCCTTATTTTAAATCTATAGATTCAAAAATCATGAAGATTTATATAAAATATTTATATAATGAATCCATAGTAGAGGTGGAATATTTTAAGGAATAGAGGATCCATTGTGGACACTATAATTTCTTGACTAAAACCATTCAATAATATTCTATTAGGAGTTTTATAAGACATTAAGTGAATCTCACCATATTCAAAAGTCCACTGACTAGTGGTGTGGGCCCAAAACATATATTGGAGAAACTAAACCCTTATTAACATAACAAAAAACAATTGTAAATAACCAAACATCATCCATAATAGATAATTAGATTACACATGTGGGGAATTACATCCAATGTAAAACAAAATAATAAACATACTCATTTGATAAAAAAGTAAACAATGTATTCATAAAATCATACATCCTTGTAGATATACCTATGGGAAAGTCACATATACAACATAAATAAGTAAATAAAATACACAAATGGATCCACTAAAACCTTAAGCCTCACCTTAGTCAATCTCTAAATACTGAAGTTTTTATCTATCCCGATTCGCTATGAATTATACAATTATACATGCGTATAAAGCATAAGGTCCTTAACATATGAAAGTTCCCATGAAATGTGAAAGAAATAAATATCCATAGGGTCTTAAAAATTTCCCCTAATATAATATATCATATACATGTTTATTCTTAAGGAGGTTAAATAAATATAATATATATTAAACAACCATGTGTGTTGGATCATCATCTACCAACCAAGAAATCTGGACACCCAAACCTAACTGGGTTAGCAAATGTTAGAAGAAGTCACCTCATGCCAAAATCCTTACACATATCTAAATATTCAGGGTATAGTGACAAACAATGTCTCATTCAATACTCTCTCATTTTAGTTAGGGAACACATTGAACATTAACTATATCATACCATACCTAAACCTTTATCCTCTCACGTTGGGAACGGTCCCAAAATAACATATTGGATCAGTAACCTCTCACAAAGTTGATCCATACTATAACCCCCTCACCCAGGGTAAGAATAATCAACTACTATCATTTCATATTAAATTAACCACTCCCATATCTTAGTGTAGGTCTAAAAAGTATAACCTAGACCAATACCCTCTCACTCAGTTAGTTCCTACAAGTACCATCTAACTCAAGTTAAGGAAATTCATAAACTCTTTTCATCGACCACATCACATCAATCACTCCCCTCTCACTCATTACATGGATCAAAACCCTAAAATGGGTGAATAATATGTCAATCTTAGTAGTCTCTTCTAGAAATCTCTCACTCAGTGTGGTCCCTACTAGCACCCCATCACTTAGGGTGAAGAAAAAATCATTACTTTTCAAACATCAAGTCTTTTAATTAATCCCATCGCATAGAAAATTCCCTCTCTCTTTGGCTGTGTCTCACAATCATAAATGGGACCAATATCCTATCACTTAGGGTAACCCCAACTAGTAACCTCTCACTTAGAGTGAGATTAATCATTAAGTCTTATCATATATAATATCATAATAACCACACCCTCTCACCCAGGGAGGATCCAACAATCAATAAATGGAAAAATACACTATCACTCAAGGTTATACCTTCTAGTACCCTCTCACATTGGGTGAGGCCAAAAAATAGTATTTTCATCAATCCTAGTACACTATCACTTAGGGTGAGGTCGACATCAAGTATCATCATCCAGAACTAAAACAACAACAATCAAGTCACATACCCGATCTCACGTGTACAACTTGTATAATGACCAACTACTAGTCCTTGGTTGGCCTCTATATATTTTAACATACCACATACACTACTCATATTCTGATACTACTCACTCATAACCAAACCTCTCACCTCAAATCACATCATATCATTTAAATAGCCTTATAGGATAATATTCAAAATTAAAATAAACTATGAAATGTTGACATGTTGAACCCATCAGTATACCTATATTTCCATTAAGGGTATCAACTAGGTACTCTAGACTTAACCATATATTTTCCCATCAATACCAACCCACACTCACCCCCTAGGTGATATCTTTTCCTGTAGGCCTTACCAAATCCTAGACTAAAAATTCCAAGTCCAATCCCATTCCAATTCCAATATCAAAATCCCATTCACAATCCCCATGAACCATGCTAGACGAACACTCTTAAGTGCCTTCGCCGAATCTTTTCTATGAAATTAATGAAATTTATGCAACCAAATGCATAAAAATTTTACATCTCCCCAGGATATCTCTCAAAATAATTATTCCAAAGGAAACCTTCCATGTCACACCCTACCAACCCCTGAAGAATTTAACCTTCTGATATTATACACCAAGACTCCAATCCATACCTAAGTGGGTGTTTACAACTAGGAGTAATATCTATGGCCATATCAACTATCATCCATATCACTAAGAACCTCATGTGTACAATACTATAACTATGTGGTCCAGCCTATTATATTTACCACTCATCCAAACCCAAGATCTATTTTGGTCCCCAAATAAACTGAATCATCTTCCATGACTTCCTGGTGGAAAACTATTGGGTGCTTCCAAAATCATAATACCTCAGAAATAATGTACTACTACACATAAATATACATATGGTTTACTATCATAAGGACCAACAACCTCATACATGAAGTTATCATCCTTAATCCTTGGTTATTTAATCCTCATAGCATGCAAAGACAAAACCCATATATTCCATGGACCCTTACCTCAAATAAAAATATATAAAAGCTAATTAAAATATTTTATGATTAATTAATTATATCTAATGAGGAATAATATCCTAAAAATAACCAAGAAACCAAACGACATTGAAACTAAAACTCAATGTACGTGAAATGTCCATGGATCACCCATGAATATCTATGAAATAAATCTCCATTAATTAGCATATGTAAAATCATCAATTTAATAAAATTAAATTGAATTTTATAAATTAATTCTCTAGAAAACATAATTAACCAAAAAAATTAAAGACATTATGTGTTCCTGATACCAAAATTCTTTCTATACACCTCATAAAAAAGACCCATAATCAAGGAAAATTGCACCATAATCTAATAGAATCATCACTCAAACCCTAGATTAAAGGAATAATAATTTTTATCTAAAAATCATAAGAGTAATGGGGGGATAAGTAGGAATACATACCTTTAAAACATCATGAAAATGATTAAAAAACTAACCCCAATCAAAGGGGATCTAAAGGACTAATAAGATGGTGAGGATCCAGATAAATTCATATTATTAAGCCCCATTTCTATTATAAATTTTGAGAGTGTATGACCAAGAAAATAATGGTCTACTCTTTTTTTAAAAAACTATAAAAGGGTCCCATTATAGTGTGACCTTAGGAAGGTCACAACATAACACCTTTAATATAGGGTTATACTCTGGGATGTCACATTGGGTCATGAAATAACACCTACCCTTAGTAGTATTCAATGTAAAAACCCAATGATTTATTGAATATGCCTACACATGATAGTTCATGATACTCCTACATCTTGAGAATCCTCTATGACACATCCCCTAGGTCTTTACTTGATGCTTTATATATAATCCACCTTTATGGTACAACACCTTTGACTATGACATGATCTCTTTATGATACAAATATTTAATCTCAAGTATAGATTTTGTGGTGCGATTCTAATACATAATTTTGAGTCCCTTTCTCTTCCAAAAAAATTAATTTCATAATATATTCCATGCCACAATTCACCATGTTCATAAAGTGATTTGTCACTTGTATTATTATTTTTATAGTTGCGTTATCCCAACCTGACACTAACACTCAGTTAATCACTTGAGACACCTCTTAATTATCTAGTAAAATACAAAAATACCATCTAGAGTTGTTTTAACTATATAACACCAATATGAATTTCCAATATCAAAAGATCCCTAAATTCAAGAATCAAAATTTAGTATTATCGAAACTACAATAACCTATAATGACACATGTTATTAGAAACCCCATAATTTAATTATTTTTTTCGCTATTAAACAACCATGAACATCACCCAACCTATAATACATTGATCAAAATTCAATACCATTATCATTATAGATTATGAACTGTATCATATGATTCTCAATAGCCCATTCACTAAACTTGTATACACCAACTATTTCTAGGAAATTCCCAGTTCTATCTTGAAAACATGACAAACCTATCCCAAAAAAACCCGTGTTGTAGTTTCCTTCCAATTTCATATAATAAAATGTAAAAACATTAGTCAATCTTCTATTGGATTAAAAATAGCTAATAACACTCATCCTCTCACTCCAACATAACATTACAACAACCATTTATAATTCCTTACCTTCTGGATCACTGAAAGCTCACCCAAATATCTACAATGAAGTTCAAACCTGATACATGATGTAATAATAGTGTTGGATCCTCCACCCTATGAAAATCAACATCATTCACTATCCTCAAGAACCAACATATTTAAAGGGTCAAAAATAGGTCAATGTAATCACTGAGAGGGGGAGGGATGAATCTGTGATATATTTATAATTTTTATGTTTAAATTTTTAAAAACCTTTGACTCTTATTATAGAGAAACAACTCCGCTGTAAAAAATAAAACGAATCCACATAAGAATAAGTATTTATAAGGTTATCTACTCAATAAGAGTATCCGGTCCCTATTATAGTATTTAAATAATATATTCCCACACAATCCACTATGAAACAATCATTTTTGTTTGAATACAATTAGTAGGAATTACACTTACACCTATGTACCACTTTTATCACCTCAATAGTTTATGTGTTTCGCATAGAATGAAAGATTCAAATAAGATTTTGTAATGCGTTTAGAAAACTTCACTAATTTATTCATAATATTTTCACTATGAGACTTTAAAATTGTTCACTTTTTTAATTATTAAAAAAAATTATTTACTTTATTACCCAATAGAATGATTTTAAAGCTTTCTAAACTTCGTACATAACTCATTTTTATCACTTTCTCTACTCTTATGTTTTATTATTTAGTACAGAAACATATCTGAAATTTTTTCCTATAGAAAAATATAACTCAACTCTCTCATTATTTATTTTATTTAAAATATTATCAATACAATTTCTCAGTTTGATCTGATGAATTCTGACCACCACTACACTGATCACTTCTTCTTCCATCCATAACCTTTACATTGGAAATTCTATCTAAAAACCTTTATCTGGATGATCTTTCCAATAAAATTTTGAAACCAAAAATCCCTCACTATGTATTATTTCATGTGAACAACATCTAGTTATGTTGTACTTTCAAACCTTTATATATGTGAACCAATAATTGTAATGGCGGGAACCTGTAATTATTTTCCTACTCAAACAATTTCAAAAAACTAAATTAAATTTTAAATTCAAACTTCATTTGGACAAGTATCAAATATTTTTAACACTTATAGAGTATTATCGAATATTATAAAATTATCCAAAACTTCTTAATAATGAAATTCACTAGAATAAAAACTTCACAAGTTATCTGTAACAGCCCAAGATTTTATAAAGAAATATTCTTTTTAATTTTATTAATGTCTTGTGTTGTACGCTACACCAAAAGGAGCTTGCACAACATGCATCCTTGTCTTGCCTTACATTACACGCAATCGCGACCTTCCTCAATAGCGTGTGTAATACGCAATACCGAGTTTCACTAAACAACGATGTGCTATTAAAATATTATTAAAACTAGCCGTTATGAATAGTAATAACCACTTTTTAAAATTCTGTAAATCTTATTTTTCAAAATGAACTTCATTTTTGGATTCGGAGTATCGAATTTAGCCTAAGGTGAAATTTTGGTACTTTTTGGATAACTTTCATATTCTGATGAATAGTGAAAATCTCAAAATTATAATTAAAAACAACTTTTTTAATCGAAATAATTAAAAGTGATAAATTATTAATTTGAGTGGTTTTAAAGTATATTTAGAATATATTTTTACAATTTAATACAATGTTGGTCATTGGTTGTAATTTCACATTTAAACAAGACATAATCAAGTGTCAATCTTTTGATATATATTGTTTCCTAAAAACACGCTATTTATTTTAACAGCGGGATTTAATTATAAAATTAATTAATGCAAATTCTATGTTATGAATTTGGTAAAATAGATTTCATTTTTGAATTCGGAATATGAAATATAGCTTAGGATGAAATTTTGGCATTGTTCTGAAAAACATCAATTTTTGATGAATAGTGATACTACTAAGTGGTAGTTAAAAAAAACTGAATTTTTCATAAAACTTAATTTTGCCGCTTCTGTGAATGGAATTTCGAAAATCCGAGAGACACGGTTAATATCAAGGACTAAAATGTGGTTCAATGAGATGAAAATAATTTTTTGGTGAATAGTAACTTTTTACTTTTTTACCGCGGTTAATAGTAAATAGGGTAACTAAGGGTAAATATGATATTACTATTACCCTAACACATGTCCTAATTCTATTGGACAAGTGTAATTCGACCAAAAACAAACTTAGGAATAAAATATGACCATTTAGGCCCACTTGGATTAGATTAGGACATTTATTATTAATTTATTTAAAGAAGGGTTAAAATAGTTAAAATCAAAGTTTAATAAGTAAATCATTTTTAATATGGGGTTATACATAAGATAAATTCGACTATAAATATTCATTAGAAAGCTAAAACGATTTCCTACATAATGGTATTTTATTTGTAATTTTTAGACATCAAATAATTTAATTAATTTATGACACAAAGATGATGCAGTAATTATCTTATTTATGAAATATTGACATAATTGATGTTATAAACACCAAAATAAATGTAATTTGAGAATTTTTATGAATTCCACTAATTTTCTAGGTTACTATGATATATTAATGTTGATTTAATAAACTTGGTTCGAACATTTAATTCTGTTATGACTTTCACAAAAATCATATATCAAATAGTGTCAAAATTGACACAAAATAGTTTTTAAATCAAATATTATATTATTAATTGTTATTTTATTCCTAAAAATCTAAGGTTCGCCCAAATGACTTAGATAAGGATATATATATTAATAATAAACAATTTGGGGTTCGTTTGGCATGTTATAGTAAGTGTATTAACCATATAGTGAAAGAAAACAAAAAGACACGGTAAAAGTTAAATTAATTAACTTAGAGTTAAATCTAATTGATAAGGTTAAAATAATACCCTAAACTTGTCCAAATCCTATTGGTTGATAGGATTTCGACCCATCCCCACTTTAGCTTCGAAATAAGACCCTTTGGAACCATTATAAACCGATTTTGACTTTAATATAAAATAATATTTTGAGATATTCCTAAGGTGCCCCTCTCCTCCCCTATAAAAGGACACCTCCTCCCCCTCCTCCTCACACCAATTTGAGCACTCAAGCTCGGCCAACCCCTGCCAAAATCTCTTCTCCACTTCCCTAGCAACATCCTAGAGGTTCTGGTCTTCCTCAAAGACCAATTCTAGTGCCCTAAGAGGAGGTCTCAAAGAGGCACTTCAAAGAAGAGGTAATTACCGTTACCAATTCTTTCATCTTTATTTCTTCTTCCACTTCTTCTTCTTAGGTTGTTTCATTATGAAGTAATAACATCAGTATCACTCATATACTGATATGTTATTATAAGTATGAAACAACCCTATTTCACCATCTATCCATCCTACGGAAAAAGAAATCACCGCGCGTGCGTACGTACGGAATACCGTCTCCACGCCGTGGTGTAATCTATTTTCCACCACCACCTTACATGGATGGGTATAATGGTGTAAAGAATAACTATACATAGTTATTACAACATCATATTGATTCTGATATATTTTATAATCCACTCCAATTCAATTCAATATTTATAGAAATGATATCATCGCTCGTGCGTACGTACGGACTACCGTCTCCACGACGCGATGAGATTCATTCTCCATGTTAACCATTTAAGAGTGATTATAAAGTATATATAAGAAATAATAATGAAATATATGACATTATAAAGCTACTGGATTTATGTATATATATACATATGTATGTCATCTACTTACTTCCATTTCAAGACAATAAGGAAAGGAAAACAGCGTTTATGCGTACGTACGGACTACCGTCTCCATGAACGGTGTTTTTCATTTTATTTATCTACCTATTATATATATATATATATATACTGAATATATATGATATATAAATCATATTTTATATTCTGGAAGTAAGTAAATCATGATATAAGTAATAATGATGTCAAGAACAACAAGTCAAAACACCTACGATAAATGAAACGATTTTACCCAAAACGCTTCTTTAACGTGGAATTTACAAAAGAACGGGTAATATAATGTCATAAGTGAACCATATATGATATCATAACAATGAATATGATTCTGTAATAAGTCAATAACATGATTTAAATCATTATACAGGAGGTTCGGACACTTACAAAACAAGTCGGACCTAAGGTAAGGGAAATATCACAATCTCATTTTTATCCGAGGTTGTTTATTCGTAAGTATTTACTGGGGTGTATTTTATCATCCACATCCATATTTCATCAATATTTAATATTACTTCCATCCACCTACAATTGTTTAAATCCATTTTTACCCTTCGGTGAGTTTTTAGTAAAAGAAATGAAAGGAATCTTTTGTCGTTTTTCGTACGAGGTACTTTTTGACTTTTCCGACAAAAGTACGAAGAATGTTTTTTTTAACTTATACGGCATGAATGGATTTTTAAAACATTATTTCCAAGAATCTTCCTTTACAAGTTTTCAAGTTTATTTTTAATCAACTTTTTTTATTTTAAAGTTGTATGACATGTTATGAAAGGAAAAATGTTTTTGAAGTAGAAAGGATATTTTCCTCAAGAATGAAGTTCAAGTATTTTATCAAAATTATTTTCCATCTAAGATAATAAAAGGGTTCTGTTTTTATACCTATTATTACATGGATTTTATTATGTTGTGATGGAAACATTTTTATGAATTCCTTTATCTTATATGAATTGTTTTATGATGTCACGTTGTTTAAGAATCCCATTTTTATTACATGGGTTATGTGATGATGTATGATTTATGATTATGTGGCACACATAAGAAAGGATTCATTATAAGATGGGTGGGACCTATATCTCCCTCCAATGCATTGGGTAATGATTTTATATCTCATGAGATAGACATGGCTGAAATGGTAGGTTATACCGGTTCAGTGAAACAGGACTGAAACGAGGGTTACTCGATTCAGAAAGGGACTTTGTCCACTAAGATAGTCTTGGCAATGAGTCATGACTAACAAGAAATGATTTTCCATGATTATGTGTGCATGCCACAAAGTTTCAAGTTTCATGTTATGATTATGGTGATCTCATTTTCACTTCTATGATTTGTTCCGTGTTAAGATTTTATGATCTCTTTTGCAGGTTATGATTTTCAAAAAGATATGATATGATTTTTATTTCTTTGGTATACCCTTACTGAGCATTTGAGCTCACCCTTTTATGTTTTCTTTTCCCCAGGACATAAAGAAAGGTTTTAGGTAAAAAAAGGGAAGATCTTTATGGGAGATGTTGAAGATCTTTCCCCACGATTAGAAGATTTTATTCCGAGTTTCCAAAGACACTAAACTATTACGATCCTTGTGTGTGTGTTTTTGTTATGTACTAAGTATTCCGCAAATGTAATGTAATGTCCATGTACGTCAGGATACGGGTCTCTACAGTTGGTATTAGAGGAAAGGTTTAGTCAACCTTTGGAAACTAGGATGCGAAAACGTTAGTGAGATCCCTAGAGATATTTCTACGGTATGTCTAGGGATGTCCCTAAGGTTAAAGTAGACGTATAAGTTATAGTACTAGAACTACGCTAACGATCATAGAATTAAACCTAAGATGTTAGATATTGAAGGTACTCCCCCTTTATTATGTTGTTTTCCCTAGCATGATTTTTGCCTCTCACACTATTCTTTTTGGGTTTTAGATGATGGCTGGAACCCGAAGGAACCGTGTTGATCAATGCAATGGACAATGCAATGATTGTCCTCCTGAACAAACAAATGTTATGGGAGATGGAGTGCAAAATCTTATTGCTATACTTACACAAGCTATGAATCATTCTGGACATCCAAATGAGCAGAGAAGGGAACAATATTCTATTGAGTCCTTCATGAGGCAACGTCCACCTTCTTTCAGTGGGTCTTCTGATCCACTTGTTGCTGAACAATGGATCAGTACCACTGAAAAGATATTTTCAGTTCATCAATGTTCTGAACATGATAAAGTCATCTTAGCAGTATATCGTTTGGAAGGTGAAGCTGATCAATGGTGGAATCTTATCAAGAATACGAGGCCAAGGGATGAAATTGAGTCCATGGAATGGGATGAGTTCAAGAACTTATTTTTCAGTAAGTACTTCCCTCGTATTCTTCGAACAAAGGTGGAGAAAGAGTTTCTTGAACTAAAGCAAAGGGACGATGAATCTGTTGGTACCTATGAAGCAAATTTTACAAGACTTGCAAGGTATGCTTCTGGTATTATCATCCAACCTGAAAGTAAAGTTGATCGATTTTTCAGTGGCTTAAAACCAATTCTTCGAAGGGCATTAGCTATAAGAGACTTTAGTAGCTATGAAGAAATTGTGCGTTGTGCTATCAAGGTAGAAATGGAAGTTGGTGTTACATATCCATCTCATGGTTTTGACAAGAAACGAAAGATGGAGGTCAAGGAGAAACCTCAGAATAATGGTGAAAAGAAGATAAATGTTTCCTTATGCACAAAGTGTGGAAAGAAGCATGGTGGAGATTGTCTTAAAGGGACTAGAAAATGTTTTAAGTGTGGAAAAGAAGGTCATCGAGCAGCTGAGTGTCGAAGTAATGGAAAAAGGTTTTCTAATGATGTGAATAAAGCAAACACTGCAGAGAACGTACCACCAACACTTCAATGTTTCAAGTGCAAAGAGATGGGACATTATGCCAATAATTGCCCTAATCCAAGGGTTAGTGATGATCAACATGAGCAACCACTTAAGGCAAATGACAAAGGGAAGTCACATGCGATCACTATTGGCAATGTTGAATATGACAACGATGTGGTGGAGTGATTAAGTGTTTATGTAATGGGATTCCAAAATAATGTTGTATCATGGAATATTGGAATATTTATGTATTGGTCTAATGTGGTATTCAAAGTGATTGAGATATTATGCGCATAATGAAGGGAAAACGAGAAAATGAAATGTTTAACAGTATTCATGAGCTCATGATTGATATAAGGACTAAGTGATATCATGGTTTGAGTATAAATAATTTTGAGGATTTTGGTATGTGTAAAGTGTTAACTTTTAACTGCATTCAAGTTTTCACTAAGGTTCAATGGGTATTCAAGAGTATACATGATTAAGGACTTTGAATGTTTGGAATGTGACCAACAAAACATATCTTATGATATATGGGGATCAACGATGATATTAAATCTCTGGTAATTGTTTTCACTATGTTATGAGAGTGGACTGCAGTATTATGGATAAGCCTAAAGATTGGAATGGATTGTGTTGGACGTAAGTTAGTATTGTTTAAGGATAGCAATTTTTTTCGATATTATTGATGGTATGTTATAGTAATATAGTTTTGGAAAAAGGACAACCTGCAGGACGGGCGACAACCCATCGCTTCGGACAAGGCTGTAGGAATCGAACCCACAACCGAAGTGCGACTGGCCTTTATCGCCTACCACTGGCCTACAGGAAGTCCCTGTTTAGTAGAAACTAGTTTTATTATATTAAGCAGTATGATATATGAAGTATAAGTCCATTTTAGGAACCATATATGATTAATCTATAGAATGACTTATATATATTTAATAACTTTTGATAACCTTTTGTTTGAGACAAATGGAATGACCCGTCATTCTATCACATGATCTGCTAACACTTCACGAATAACAAATTCAAATTCATTTATTTAAGAGATGAAGTGGAAATTGTTCAAGGCACGAACATTAGTGAGATTGTACCAAGATAAAGTAAGTATTTATTCTAATTCAAATTTTCAAATTTAGGGAAATGATCTTGAAAACCAAAAATGTTGTCCTAGTGATCTTATACCTGATGAATCAGATGGTACCGTATATCATCACAAATCTATGGATTTGTGATTGTTGGCTTTTCCATAGCCATGTTCTCTACCACTCTCCATCAGAACATGATGGTTAGATTTTTCTTCCATATCCATATTTTCACCTATGTGGAAACCCAGTGATTAGTTTATTTGGGGTAACCATTACGTTTCATACCTTTGTTTTTAAAGATTGGTTTTGGTATTCCTTTTTACGATGTGGGTTTCTATTAAAGAAACTTTCGAATAGTAAACCATTTATAACCCCGACGAATTTCGAGGGCGAAATTCATTTTAAGGGGGGCAGAATGTAACAGCCCAAGATTTTATAAAGAAATATTCTTTTTAATTTTATTAATGTCTTGTGTTGTACGCTACACCAAAAGGAGCTTGCACAACACGCATCCTTGTCTTGCCTTACATTACACGCAATCGCGACCTTCCTCAATAGCGTGTGTAATACGCAATACCGAGTTTCACTAAACAACGATGTGCTATTAAAATATTATTAAAACTAGCCGTTATGAATAGTAATAACCACTTTTTAAAATTCTGTAAATCTTATTTTTCAAAATGAACTTCATTTTTGGATTCGGAGTATCGAATTTAGCCTAAGGTGAAATTTTGGTACTTTTCGGATAACTTTCATATTCTGATGAATAGTGAAAATCACTAAATTATAATTAAAAACAACTTTTTTAATCGAAATAATTAAAAGTGATAAATTATTAATTTGAGTGGTTTTAAAGTATATTTAGAATATATTTTTACAATTTAATACAATGTTGGTCATTTGTTGTAATTTCACATTTAAACAAGACATAATCAAGTGTCAATCTTTTGATATATATTGTTTCCTAAAAACACGCTATTTATTTTAACAGCGGGATTTAATTATAAAATTAATTAATGCAACTTCTATGTTATGAATTTGGTAAAATAGATTTCATTTTTGAATTCGGAATATGAAATATAGCTTAGGATGAAATTTTGGCATTGTTCTGAAAAACATCAATTTTTGATGAATAGTGAAACTACTAAGTGGTAGTTAAAAAAAACTGAATTTTTCATAAAACTTAATTTTGCCGCTTCTGTGAATGGAATTTCGAAAATCCGAGAGACACGGTTAATATCAAGGACTAAAATGTGGTTCAATGAGATGAAAATAATTTTTTGGTGAATAGTAACTTTTTACTTTTTTACCGCGGTTAATAGTAAATAGGGTAACTAAGGGTAAATATGATATTACTATTACCCTAACACATGTCCTAATTCTATTGGACAAGTGTAATTCGACCAAAAACAAACTTAGGAATAAAATATGACCATTTAGGCCCACTTGGATTAGATTAGGACATTTATTATTAATTTATTTAAAGAAGGGTTAAAATAGTTAAAATCAAAGTTTAATAAGTAAATCATTTTTAATATGGGGTTATACATAAGATAAATTCGACTATAAATATTCATTAGAAAGCTAAAAAGATTTCCTACATAATGGTATTTTATTTGTAATTTTTAGACATCAAATAATTTAATTAATTTATGACACAAAGATGATGCAGTAATTATCTTATTTATGAAATATTGACATAATTGATGTTATAAACACGAAAATAAATGTAATTTGAGAATTTTTATGAATTCCACTAATTTTATAGGTTACTATGATATATTAATGTTGATTTAATAAACTTGGTTCGAACATTTAATTCTTTTATGACTTTCACAAAAATCATATATCAAATAGTGTCAAAATTGACACAAAATAGTTTTTAAATCAAATATTATATTATTAATTGTTATTTTATTCCTAAAAATCTAAGGTTCGGCCAAATGACTTAGATAAGGATATATATATTAATAATAAACAATTTGGGGTTCGTTTGGCATGTTATAGTAAATGTATTAACCATATAGTGAAAGAAAACAAAAAGACACGGTAAAAGTTAAATTAATTAACTTAGAGTTAAATCTAATTGATAAGGTTAAAATAATACCCTAAACTTGTCCAAATCCTATTGGTTGATAGGATTTCGACCCATCCCCACTTTAGCTTCGAAATAAGACCCTTTGGAACCATTATAAACCGATTTTGACTTTAATATAAAATAATATTTTGAGATATTCCTAAGGTGCCCCTCTCCTCCCCTATAAAAGGACACCTCCTCCCCCTCCTCCTCACACCAATTTGAGCACTCAAGCTCGGCAAACCCCTGCCAAAATCTCTTCTCCACTTCCCTAGCAACATCCTAGAGGTTCTGGTCTTCCTCAAAGACCAATTCTAGTGCCCTAAGAGGAGGTCTCAAAGAGGCACTTCAAAGAAGAGGTAATTACCGTTACCAATTCTTTCATCTTTATTTCTTCTTCCACTTCTTCTTCTTAGGTTGTTTCATTATGAAGTAATAACATCAGTATCACTCATATACTGATATGTTATTATAAGTATTAAACAACCCTATTTCACCATCTATCCATCCTACGGAAAAAGAAATCACCGCGCGTGCGTACGTACGGAATACCGTCTCCACGCCGTGGTGTAATCTATTTTCCACCAGCACCTTAAATGGATGGGTATAATGGTGTAAAGAATAAATATACATAGTTATTACAACATCATATTGATTCTGATATATTTTATAATCCACTCCAATTCAATTCAATATTTATAGAAATGATATCATCGCTCGTGCGTACGTACGGACTACCGTCTCCACGACGCGATGAGATTCATTCTCCATGTTAACCATTTAAGAGTGATTATAAAGTATATAGAAGAAATAATAATGAAATATATGACATTATAAAGCTACTGGATTTTTATATATATATACATATGTATGTCATCTACTTACTTCCATTTCAAGACAATAAGGAAAGGAAAACAGCGTTTATGCGTACGTACGGACTACCGTCTCCATGAACGGTGTTTTTCATTTTATTTATCTACCTATTATATATATATATATACTGAATATATATGATATATAAATCATATTTTATATTCTGGAAGTAAGTAAATCATGATATAAGTAATAATGATGTCAAGAACAACAAGTCAAAACACCTACGATAAATGAAACAGTTTTACCCAAAACGCTTCTTTAACGTGGAATTTACAAAAGAACGGGTAATATAATGTCATAAGTGAACCATATATGATATCATAACAATGAATATGATTCTGTAATAAGTCAATAACATGATTTAAATCATTATACAGGAGGTTCAGACACTTACAAAACAAGTCGGACCTAAGGTAAGGGAAATATCACAATCTCATTTTTATCCGAGGTTGTTTATTCGTAAGTATTTACTGGGGTGTATTTTATCATCCACATCCATATTTCATCAATATTTAATATTACTTCCATCCACCTACAATTGTTTAAATCCATTTTTACCCTTCGGTGAGTTTTTAGTAAAAGAAATGAAAGGAATCTTTTGTCGTTTTTCGTACGAGGTACTTTTGACTTTTCCGACAAAAGTACGAAGAATGTTTTTTTTAACTTATACGGCATGAATGGATTTTTAAAACATTATTTCCAAGAATCTTCCTTTACAAGTTTTCAAGTTTATTTTTAATCAACTTCTTTTATTTTAAAGTTGTATGACATGTTATGAAAGGAAAAATGTTTTTGAAGTAGAAAGGATATTTTCCTCAAGAATGAAGTTCAAGTATTTTATCAAAATTATTTTCCATCTAAGATAATAAAAGGGTTCTGTTTTTATACCTATTATTACATGGATTTTATTATGTTGTGATGGAAACATTTTTATGAATTCCTTTATCTTATATGAATTGTTTTATGATGTCATGTTGTTTAAGAATCCCATTTTTATTACATGGGTTATGTGATGATGTATGATTTATGATTATGTGGCACACATAAGAAAGGATTCATTATAAGATGGGTGGGACCTATATCTCCCTCCAATTCATTGGGTAATGATTTTATATCTCATGAGATAGACATGGCTGAAATGGTAGGTTATACCGGTTCAGTGAAACAGGACTGAAACGAGGGTTACTCGATTCAGAAAGGGACTTTGTCCACTAAGATAGTCTTGGCAATGAGTCATGACTAACAAGAAATGATTTTCCATGATTATGTGTGCATGCCACAAAGTTTCAAGTTTCATGTTATGATTATGGTGATCTCATTTTCACTTCTATGATTTGTTCCGTGTTAAGATTTTATGATCTCTTTTGCAGGTTATGATTTTCAAAAAGATATGATATGATTTTTATTTCTTTGGTATACCCTTACTGAGCATTTGAGCTCACCCTTTTATGTTTTCTTTTCCCCAGGACATAAAGAAAGGTTTTAGGTAAAAAAAGGGAAGATCTTTATGGGAGATGTTGAAGATCTTTCCCCACGATTAGAAGATTTTATTCCGAGTTTCCAAAGACACTAAACTATTACGATCCTTGTGTGTGTGTTTTTGTTATGTACTAAGTATTCCGCAAATGTAATGTAATGTCCATGTACGTCAGGATACGGGTCTCTACATTATCTACCCAAAAAATTAGTCTAAAACATCTCATTATGAAACTCAATTTATCAATTTGGTTATCATGACCCAATTACAAAATAATTACCAAACCGATTGTCCAAAACAAAACAAAAATATTTTGATAACATCATTTAAACCCCTGAAGACTTAATTTTCTTATAAACACTTTATTTATATTTTCAACGGCTCCTCAGTCTTATGAAATTGTGACCAATGAATCAAAAGAAAATTTATCCCAATTGGTCAATCTCTATTGTTCACCAGATGGATCAGTCTTAGTATATCTTCTAATTGACTGGTGTCAATAACTTTCACTTCATTATATAACAAAAACACTTGTCCATAGTATAATATTTGGATAACTCGATGTTCTTCTTTCAATGGATCTCTGTATCTGATGAAACTCTGCATCTAATGACTTATTGGTGTCAAACAGTCCATATAATGGATCAATGTCAACAAATACTTCTCACTTTCTATAAGTAAATGATTGATGGTTCATTTGATGTATTATTTAGTCAAATTGATTGGTTCAACTAATGGATTGACCTATCTGATGGATTGGTTGATCAACACTTTTGAAAATATTCTATCTTTTTTTATTAAAAGAATATAGTCTTCAAAAAACATATGTGTCTGGTGAATCACGATCCGATGATTAGTGTCCATAAAACATTAACCTATTAGAAACATCAGAAATTCAAATTTCAATTTTATTCTTCGAAATCCTGCTTTTATAATGACTTATTAAAGATATTTAAAACATTTATATCGATATATAATCATCTAACCAATTTTGAAAAGTTTTATAACTTTCCATATTTTCAAGTATTAACTTCTCTCTAATTTAATTAATTTTAAAAAATTATGTCTTTACATCAAAATATATATCTGATTTACAACATATTATATGCCATATAATGTTTTATCCTCTTTTTAAATAAATATCGGATTATGAGTTATTGAAAAATCGGGATGTTGAGAATTTTTATCACAAAAACAGTGTCATATTTTTTATTTAGAACATATCTATAGAAATTCTCTACCTAATACAACTTCTTTTCCCATTACATAATGCTCCATTCATGAAATATGAGTTTGAAAAAAAGAACACTTAATAAAAATTATTTAGAACATAAAACATCAAATGATATAATTTCTCTAGAAATAAGAGTATGATCCCATGACACTGAAACCCTTTATTAGATCATAAAGTGAGGTGATTTTTTATAATGACTAAAGAATAAAAAACTTCCAACAAACATATTTCAAATAACTCATTTAACTAACTTGGTCCCAAAAATTTTCCTCTTTAGATTTTATTATGAAACAAAATTTATAAACCACTGAAACTTTATAAACTCAATATATGGATCACTTATCAGTAATTATAATCCCACATGATTGAACTCGTTATAAAAAACAAGAATCTTTGAACAAAATATCCATGCAGCCCATTACCAGTGAATTAGGAAACATCTTCTGGAATATTAAACTTCCCATATTTTTTTGATATTTCCATAACATGTCAACCTTTATCTCATCAGAACTTTCCACTATCCTGTAAGAATATTTTTTTTCCTATAAGAACATCCACAAACTATTAAAACAGTCCAGACACTTACATGATGAGATAACAATTACCCCTTTTAAAAAATACCCCTAAATACATTCTTCCTTATATGGTTTATCACTAACCAATGGATTGATTTATGAAACATAATTTTTATCCCACTTTATAACCCTACACAAATAAAATATTGGTTAAGTTATATAAACACATACCTCATATATAGAGATAAAGTGGTTGGACACCCATGTTTAACCTCAATTTATGAAAATATTCCTTTGGTAGAGGTTTTATGAATATATCAACAACTTGTTCCCTTATATGAATATATTACAACATGATTTAATTCTTCCCCAAAAGTTCTATGATTAAGTGATATATGATATCAATAATATCTGAATTAGAATATTACACTAGATTTATAGTGAGGCTTCTTGTACTTTTATTATCACAACCTAAGAGAAGAGGTAACTTGACTTCCACTAGAAAAAATTTTAACTGAGTCTTAACCCAAGAAAGTTATGTTAAAGATTTAGTGTAAGAAATTTATTTAGATTCAACCATTATAAGAGTTAATTTTTTTTTATTTTTATTATTCCAACTCACAAAATTTTCCAACCGAAAGAAAACTCCACCAAATGTAGATCTTCTATCATCCACACGTTCTTTCCAATCAACATATTTATTACCAAATGAATCAATTCATCTTGAGATTTCATATTTTATACCAAAAATTAGTATTCCTCTAATATAGCTTAGAATACATTTTAATTCAAGGTGACTAAAATATTTTGGAGCTATTTTGATTCTTGCACAAAAAGTAACAACATAAACAATATCTGGTCTTGAACCAGTCATATATAAAAAACTTCTAATTAGTTTTCCCAATTCTTTAGAGTCAAATTCATTTTCTTATCCATATTTAAAAAACATGGTTCCCTAAAAAATTGGTTTTTAAATAGGTTTTTAATTTTCCATTCCAAACTTCTTAAGAATTTTTTAGCATACTTCTCTTGAGATAGAAAAATGCCATCTTTTTTTGAGAGTTTTTCCCAATATTTGTTTTCATTTTACTGATCATGAACATCTTAAATAAATTCTTCATATCTTCAAAAAAAATTTCATATGTTCTTTCAATATTTATTATAAATATAATATCATCAATATAAACTATCATAATGAGAGATATCTCCTGATTTTATTTGATGTAGATATTACTTTCAACTCTTCATTTCTTGAATTTCAACTTTCTTATACGGGCATCTAGTTTTGAATACCAATCTATTAGATCTTGAATTAAACTATAAAAAGATTTATTCAACTTGAACATATAAATTTCAACTTTTCTAATTATGAATGAACATATTTTTTCAATATAAAATTCTTAACAAAGTTCCAAATTTGAAAATATGATTTCACATCCATCTTATAATTTTTATAAGTTGATTATTCGCAAATTTCAAGAAACATTTTTATTGTTTCTTTCTTTGATATAAGAGTAAAATTCCAATAAAAAATAAATACCTTAAATTTGTGGGTAACCTTTATAAACCAATCATGATTTTTTCCTTATCACTTCACCATATTTATTCAACTTGTTTTAGAGAACCCACATTGTACCAATAACATTTTTATTATTTGGTTTGGGTATAAGTTCCCATGTATCATTCATCTAAATCCAGTCCAATTATTCATTAATAGAATGAATCCAATCATGATGATCTAAGGATTCATTAACATATTTGGGATCAAATTCTGAATACAAATATGTTTGTGCAATGAAATTTGATATTTTTCTTATTTGAACTTTTTTTATTAATCACCAATGATGTTTTTTACTTCCACTAGTTTTATCACCCTAGGATGAGATGTATCATGTTCATCCTAATCACTATAAATAGGTGAGTCAAAATATCCTATTTTCATGGCATCATCATTTTGGGATGTTTTCTCATGTTTCACAACAACAACCCTCTTATCTCGCACATATTACTTATTTTCATGTGTTTTGGAGACATCCAATTCATCGTTTTTTTAGAAATTTTACTTTAGGAGAATCAATTCTATTCCCTTATTATTTTTTGAAACATTTATGTCTTCTTTAATTAGAATGACAACCTTAAAAAAGTCCATTTACACCTCTTTGATCAAATTTTTCAAGATTTACACTTTTGATTTTTATAATATAGGGAATCCAATAAACATGTAATTATTTAAAACTTGGGGTTTCATTATAGAATATTACATAAGGAGTCCTTTTAGAACATGGTCTATTGAAACAAAGATAATTAATTTAAACTACCGTTCTCATTTCCTTCCTCCATAAATAGTGATCAAGACCATGTTTGATTAATATTGTTCATCCCATATATATGAAAATTCTATTATTTATTTCAACAATAATCTTTTATTGTGGTGGTATGGTGCACTAAACTTATGCTGAATACTATGTTTTCAAGATAAATTTCAAAATATTTATTTTTTTATTCACCACTATTATTTCACAAATTCTCCATAGAATATCCACACTCATTTTTTGTTCTTCTCTTGAAACTCTTAAACATATTTAGATATTCTGAATTATGTTTCAAATACATAATATAGGTAAGGTGAGAAAAAATAATAAATGAAAGAAATAATGTAATTTTATTAATAAGATGGTTGTTTTCTCAGTTTTCCACAAATATCATAATAAATAATCTCTAGGGGTGAGTTGAATTAATTTCATACTTATTATGCGTTGGGTTTGAAATTTATTCTTTCTAACATGTGGAACAACACCACTCTCTTCTTCTTTTCAAATAAATAATTTCACAGATACTATCTCACTATATTATATTTTTATATTCCTTTGAAACATATGTCCATATATTTTATACAATAATTTATTCGCTTACATCATTCATCGATAAAACAAATTTTGTACATTACCAGCTTGAAACATGTTCCATTTTTTATTCTGACCTATTATAGAGAAATTTTGTATCATCAAGTCTTTTTAGAAACCATATTTTCAATGAATTGTTTTTACCTTTATCACAAAATTGTGAAACACTTAACACATTGTGTTTCAGAACATCAAAAAACAAGCGCCTTTGGAATTTCAGTTTTTCTTTCCCATAAAATAGTATATCCAGTACCATTGATTCTGAATGATTCATGATTTATAAATTTTATTGTACCTTATTTAAAATATTTATCATTATTAAAAATCTTTATATCTCCAATTATATGTGAATAAGACCCACCATCCAAGATTTAGGGTCATTCTCCTTTTGTAGATTTTAGAAAAGTCTCTATAACATGAACATTTTCATTACATTTATGTTTTTCACATTTGTCTTTTGGAAACTTTTTGTACACATTTTGTTGTGTCTGTAATAAAAATAAAAATATTTTTTCATGATCCTGAGAATGTTCTAATATTTCACAAATTTTTCTAAATGTTCAATTTTATTTTCAACTTTCATCACAACTTTCTAAAAAGTACTTCTTTGAGAGGATTGAATCACCCTTATACTTTTCTTCTTATTACTCATGGTGTTATTATATTTTTGTTGATTAAAGAAACACATATTTTTTGTATATTGAAATCCTCTACAATACCAGTAGTGTCTATAGAAAGACTATTTTTCTCTATAACTTCCTTACTATAATGAATTGTAAAAAAAAATTATATCATTTTCTTACTTATCATGTTAAGACTTTGTTGAGACCCATATGTTCTGACATATTTTGAAATATTCTTCTTCAACTAATATTTCATTTGATATTAAAAAAATCACTCAAAGTAGAAACGATCGATTTTGACTTTGAAATTATCAAACCTTATAAATTTTTATTTATTTTTGGATTTAGATATATTGACGATTTTATCATGTTTTTTTGATCTTAGGAACAACATAATTTTTCATTTCAAAATTTTAGGATAATATTTTTTGATCATTACCATGTTCACACTTATTAGAACATTCACTAATTTCATAACTATTAGTTTTAAAACTTGTAACTCCATGTTCAGTTTTAGAGAACTTTTGTTGAACAAGTACTAATTTATTCTCCTTTATTTTTATCTTGACTTCAAGTTTCCCATTATGAATATTATATTTTTCAATATATTTTATCAAATTATAAATATCTTATAACACCATAAAATTATTTTGAAGAAAATATTGTTGAATCTTTTTTGAATAACTTTACATTTTCAAATTCTTTATTTATCTTTCAAGACTTACAATCATTTAAAGACATTATTTGAACTCTATTTTCAAATCATATTTTAACAGGGTTTCATCTTATTATTTAGAACAAATATTTTCATCATTATAGACCTTTTTGTATTTAAGTTTTTCAATAAACATGTTTTCTACAACAACTTTATGGATTTTTCATCTTTAAATTCACTATCATAATCTTTATCATACTTAGACAAAAAACATCTCCTTTTGGATTTGGAAAAATGTTTATCATTTCTTTTGAAATTAGACTTTGATTTTTCAACATGTTTCTTAAATGATCTTATTATTTTTTTCATTCTCATCACTTAATTCTTCATAATTTCTTTTTGTAAAATTTGAATAAAAATGCATGATGGCAACAAAACTAAAGTATTTTGTTGGTAATATCCTATTCTACATTTCATAAACTTTTTCACATCTTTTTAAAATATGGACACAAATTCATCAAAATTCTTACTAACCTTATATTTATTTTTTGAGTCATGAACTTATTCATATTTAAGAATAAACTTATGTTTTTACCTTCTTAGAAACATTGAAGGAAATTTCTTGATCAAATTATTATTTTATTTATGATAATTATCTCTTCAAATTTTATATATAATTAATGTGTTATGAAACACATCAATAGATAGTGTTTCATGATCTCTATCATCCAAAGAAAAAACCTTGGCATTAAAATTGTGAGGAATAATTTGTAATATCTTTTCAACAAAAGTTGAATCTTCCATCTTCCTGCTGAGACATATCATAAGGCTTACAAAAACATTGAACATTGTAAAGAAGTCACGAATAGATCCATACTCACCCATTTTGATATCTTATTAATTCAGCCTCTAGATTTGAAAATTTTCCTTCTTCATATTTTACTTTTTTAATTATTATTTTTTATCTTTTCCCAAATACATTTGGCTGTTCAAAAACATTTCAATCTAAAAAATAAATTTTTAGATATTAAAGAGAGTAATGATTTTTTATCCCTTCTATCAATCTCCATACTTTTTTATAAATAACTATAATGGGAAAATTTTTGAATGAGGTGGAAACTGATCAATTGAAGATTCCAAAACATCATAACCAGGATACATAATGTATAGAAACATACCATGTTTCCTGATATGGTAGTCTTTCCATTAAAACTGCAATCCTTTTAATATTCACACAATTCAAATTATCTATTGAAATTTCTCTTCAAACTTAAACAAGGAGTAAATTAAGGGACCTTCCTTCTCAAAAAAAATTAAAAAGTACCATGCTAGATCAATTTAATCTTTGAGATGAGTATGGGATGTATTGATTATATCATTTTCCTTTTACATTATGCTTCTTAACAAATTTCATCTCCTGTTAAAGAGAAACAAATCTTCTAAAAATGCAAACATTAAAACATATCCATAATAACACAAGTATTTACAAGGTTCACTACTCAATAAGAGTACACAATCCTTGGAATTGTTTGAAAATAATAAATTACCACACAATACACAAGGAATAAATCCTTTTTTGGGAGGATAAAACAATTAAGAAATATCATTAAACTTCTTTAATACTATGATCAATAAAATAGTGAATACACTTCTACTTGTACAAATATATAAATAATATTTTGTAACTTGTTTAGAAATCTTCAATAATTAGTTTCAAACATTTTCACTATACTAATTCAATAATTTCAAAATTTTTAAATCTAAAAAAAATATTCATTTTTTACCCATTTGTAGGTTAAACAAATTCTATAAACATCGTACAGAAGTAAGTCGAATCACTAACTATGACAATTTGTTCCAATTATTCAGTTTGGAAACAAGTTTTACATGTCTTCCTATAGAAAAATAGAACTTTACTCTTTAATTTTTTATTTTCTTTAATATACTATCATTCCAATTTATCAGTTAGATCAGATGATTCCTAAACACCACTTCTCTGATCACTTTTTATTATGTCTAGAACCTTCCCTCTAGAAATTCTATTCGAAAATCGTACTCTGAAAGCATTTTTTGGTAAACAATTAGAAACAATATCTCTAAATCTCTTTCTGCTTCCATGTGAACGACATAAGAGTATATTTTACTTTTACCCTGTATATAGGTGAACCCAAAACAACAGTGGTGGGAACCTAAAATGATTTTCCTCTCAAATGAATTTACATAACTAAATTAATTTATAAATTTGAAAATCATTTGGCCAAGCCTCAAATCTTCTAAACTCGTTAGGATTATTCTTGAATGTTCTAAAATTCTCCAAAAAATTTTAATTTTAAACTCAGATGAGTATGAAATTCACAAGTTCTATTTATGAAAAATTATAGTCCAAAAAATCTTAGTTGGAACTCTATTTATAATTTTATTTCTCTTGATGTAATTATAATGATGGTTCCCAATCTGATTTTCCAAAAAAACTAAAACTATTTGGACAACATATTGGAAACTTATAAAAACATCAATTACCTATAACCACTTTATTTATCTTCCCAAATACTCCTCAATCCAATTAAAATATGTCCAAAAAACTTTGTTGACATTTCACATGATGGATCAGTATCTATTGTTTTCTTTATGGATTGTTCTTGAAAGGTTACCATATTTATTGGTGATAACAACTTTCTCTTCATTCTAAAAGAAAAATTGTAACGACCCAAACATTAATTAATGGAAATCCCTCTTGATCTACTTAAATTCCTATTTACGTAAAATGTTTATATAAAATGTAAACTTCTTTGGTTTTATGTTAAGAATTGTGACCATTTCTAATATATCCATTGAACAATGATCACATGATTAGTATAAATATATGGCTTTAACAAATCTAATTTACTTAGACAAAGGAAGTGACGACCTCATCCAGTAGACGTGCCTGATAGGAACCCCATCTGTCAGATCTCATAAAGGAGGTGACATCATTGGGATTCTCTCTTGACCAAGACCAAGATGAACTTGAATATGTTAAGCTCGAGCAGGACTGCCTACGAGAGAAATATAAGTTGTTAGAGATTACCACTCGAGCAATGTTATCTGAGCCACCACAAGAGTCTGTCACCATCACACACCTTACTCTTCAGTCTTATGGGGGTGTTATAAGAGGTTATGTAACAAGACCTTAGCACTATGATTATATACATTATATTTGTATATAATAATTCATATACTTTCATTTTATTATTGTTACCTTGTAAATTGTTTTTAAAGCAAAAATAGTGTTTTTAGTTAATATTCAACTAAGAAATATATTTTGACAAATTAATGGATTTTTGAATTAAATAACATTATAAAAAAATATTATTATTATTATTAAATTAACTTTTTATTAAATATAAGAGATCATATAATCTTATGAATACAATCGTAATTTTTATTACGGTTTGAAAGCCATTTTTGTCAAAAACCCGTGAATTATTTATAAATGTAGGTTTTTATTTTAAAAGTGAAAATTAACATATTTAAAAAATTATTTAGATAAAATAAATATTATTTTTGGAATCAGGACATCAAAATTATCCAACGGTTAATTTTTCGTAATTTTCTGAGACAGTCAAATTTTTGGGTAAAAATTAAATACCGTTTAAATATATAACGTGTTTTATAACATCATTATGACCCAATAGTGATGTAATAAAATACTATAAGCTTTATGTTCGGCCAATATATGTTTTACCATTAAAACAATGTGATTTTGGTTTTGTTTGACTAATATTTCAAATCCTTTTGAGTTTTTCCAACCTCAGCCCTACTCTCTCTAGAATCCCCCCATGGTGCCCCAACCTCCCAAGAAGCTTATCTCAAGCCTCTCTCAAGCCTTTAGAAGCATACTTCCAAGTAAGTATTTTTTTCTTCCTTTCTCATTTTTTGTCCAATTTTCATAATTTTATTATGCCCTTTTAATTTAGATTATAAATTTGGGGGTATGGTTTCACACCTTTCCCATATTTCCCTCTTTATGTTAGAACGGTGAGAAACTCCTTTCTCTCTCATTAAATGCCTCCCATGTACACCCGTTACTATGATGGAATTTCGAAAGGAATTTCCCTCTCCTCATTTACATTCAAGAAATTCATTTGTATCATGAATATAATTTCCATTACATTTGTTGGGACATGAATCCATATTACCCCCTTATTACCCATGTCATGTAAATATGATGAGACAACCATTTCTCTCTCATCAACCATTTTTATTATTTCTTAGGTCATGCCATTATGCAGCCAAAAATGCACTGATTTTCAAAGCCAATTCCATTGTGTAGTGAATACCATTCCCATTTATCTATCAAGTGTATTCACCTTTATTCACATTTACTTATTGATTATATAGTATCATGCATGAATTCCAAATTCCTTTATCGTGGAATAAATGATTATGTTTTAGGAATCCATGTTATATGATCCATGTGGAACACTTATACATGAAATGAAAGGTTTATGAAGGGTGTTCCCTTATATCCCTTCAATGCATTGGGTAAATTATAGTATCATGATACGTCCTGTACAATGGGTGTTTACTCATGCTAATTCAAGTGTAATGATATTTTACTCATGCTTCATGTGCAATGAGGATTTACTCATGGTCCTTGTTCAATGAGCATTGGCTCTTGCTAATTCCATGTTAAGTGTTGTTGACACATTTCCATGTTATGATTTTCATTCTTTATCATGCCTTTATTTCTATGGTTCTATTGGGATCTAATGATATTCCTATTGTCTAACATGTATTTTATTCCTCATATTACTCCTTGTTTATTCCCATACTGGGCTTTATATATCACCCTTTTCTTATGCATGTTCTCAGGTTATCCCATGCAATGATAAGTATTAGGGAATGTAGTGATCTTGTAAAGGATGTTTTCAATAAAGATATTTTATATCATGTTTTATGTTGTTATGTAATAATCCTAATCCACAAAGACACTAGACCTATTGATCTTCTATGTTGTATCAAGTGATGTTTATGTAATAAATTATGTTTAATTGCTTAATGAAAGGGCAGAGTTGTCATAGTTGGTATCGAAGGATAGGTTCAGTTATTTTTGGGATTAGGATTAGAAAACCCTAATAAAGTCATAGAGGCATGACTAAGTATAATAAAAACATCCCTATGTTTTTTTGAGTATTGAGTAAGTGGTTTATCAAGAAAATGTATCCCTGTATGGATACGAGCAGGTAGAGGTGGCTATGACACAAATGTATCCTAGGGGTAAAACCCGAAAACAACGCTTTGAGGTAGACTCGAATGGGAACTGGTGCATAAAAATAGGCCTTGTTTTACTCTTGGTTACGACACACCTAGAGGATAGGCTTTGGTAAATTCAAAAGTATATTATGAACCATTATTAAGGGAAAAAGAAATTCCCTAAGAATATATGTTAGAAAGTAGATCATGGATAACATACACTGATGCCAATAGATTCATATTTTAAGGAAATAAAATTTATTTATAAGTCGTTAGTTTTGTCCTTGGATTAACCTTTATGTATTAATCCTAAATTTCCTTTTCTTCTAGACAATAATCATTAATAAGAGGAATCAGGCTAACAACTGATGTAAAGATCTATGTGATGACAGTACTAATGATATTCCCAGTCCAATGGGAGCCGGAATTGTGAAATTTTTCACACTTCTCTCAATGCTAACTCAAGATTTGAATAGGAACATGGGTCAAGAAGAAAGTTCACCCCCCTAAGAAATAACAAGTCGCTATCGAGAGCTTATGGAGACAAAGACCTATTACTTTTAATGGATCATCTGATCCCTCAATCTCTGAACAATGGATCAACTACAATGAAAATATTTTCTCCATCATTCAATGTTCTAAACAATAGAAGGTTCTCCTGGTAGCTTATCGTATAGATGGTGAATCAGATCAGTGGTGTAAGTTGATCAAAAATACGAAGCATGAGGAGGAGATCTACATGTTGGAATGGAAGGATTTCAAGAAGATGTTTTTCGATAAATATTTTCCACGCACCCTTTGTCTTAAGATGGAAAGGGATTTCCTGGCCCTCAATAAAAAAGATGATGAATCTATTGGAGCATACAAGGAAAACTTCACAAGGCTTGCATGATATGCTTTTGGATTTGTCGTTACCCCCAAATTCATGGTTGACCACTTCTTTTGGGGATGAAACCTACCCTTCGGAAAGCTTTGGCGATCCGTGAATTCAACAACTATGAGGAAATTGTCCGATGTGACCTAAATGTCAAATTGGAGATCAGATAATCTCAAGGGTATCATGGGGATAATAAGCATAATGTAGACTTCAATGCTTCCAGTCTGATGGATAAATCCAATGGTGCTAAGAAGATACAACACCCCACTTTCCAAAGGTGCAAAAATAAGCGTTTTAGAAATTTCCAAAAGGGGATGGGGAAATGCTTTAGGTTTAGAAGTGAAGGGAACCTAGATATTAACAGTCGGAAAGAAAAACCCAAAACTACAACAGAGGAGAGGAATTATCCATTTGAACCTCAACACATTGTTCATTTCTACAATTGCAAATAACCAAGGCATCTTGAAAATTAGTTCCCTAATAGAAGGGTTTTTGGAGGCAACCAACAACCTCCAAGGCAGAAAGGGCGATATTTTTCCATCACAACTGCTGAAGTGAACCTCGATAATGATGTGGTGACAGGTACTCTAGTTATTCATTCAAGAATATAGGATTTGCTTTTTGTTTCAGGTTCTACGCATTCTTTTATATCTCAAATGTTTAGTAGAACAATCCCAACACCACCACAAATCGTGGAAGTGAAGATGTCGTTGATTATGGAGAATGGGACAATCATTGCATCCCATGAATATAACTCCTCCACTATCATAATCTGTGGATTAAACTTTCCAGAAAACCTATTCATACTCCCTCTGGTGGAATTTGATGCAATTCTTATCATGGATTGGCTTTCCTTATATAGAGTCAACATAAATTTCTGTGAGAGGGAAATCACTCTCCATGTATAGAATCGACCCTCAATTATTTACAAGTGCACGGAGAAAGATGAACCTTATTAGCTGCATCATCTCAAGAATGGATATTACTGAACTATGACCACTAGTATCTGGCTTAGTTGATTGATTCTAAGGTGGCAACCAACCTAGAAGACATTCCAATTGTGAGGGAATTTTTTGAAGTGTTTCCCGAGGAATTTTCTGGTCTTTCTCCTAGAAGAGATGTTGAATTCTATATTGATCTTATACCTGGGGAGTTTCCAATATCCATGACTCCATATAGAATGGTTGTTGTGTAGCATAAGGAGATGAAGAAACAACTACAGGAGAATCTGGATAAAGGGTTTATATGCCCAAGTGCTTCACCATGGGGTGCACTAGTCCTATTCGTCAATAAGAAGGATGGGTCTATGTGCCTGTGCATCGATTATCGTGATCTTAACAAAATCACAATAAAGAACTAGTATACACTCCCATGAATTGATTAATTTCTCGATCATCTTCGTGGAGAACAATACTTTTCCATGGTGGATTAGCGGTCAGAATATTATCAAGTAAGGGTGAAGAAGGAAGATGTCCCTAGGACTACTTTTTCTAAAAGATTCAGGCACCATGAATTCATATTAATTCCTTTCAGACTCACCAATGCTCTAGTAATCTTAATGGACTTGATTAATAGAGTATTTAGAGATTACCTAAAAGATTTTTGGTATTATTTACAGATGATATTCTAATATACTCCAAAATAAAGGAGGATCATGAGGAGAATTTAAGAACTGTACTAGAGACCTTGTGGAAGGATAAGCTCTATGAAAAGTATAATAAATGTGAGTTCTGGTTGAATGAGGTCTCATTCTTGGGCCATATCATCACAAGAAATGAGATATCTGTGGATACCTCCAAAATAGATGCAATTGATGGATGTCTAAGGTCAACATCGGTAACGGATATCCGTAGCTTCTTGGGGTTAGCAGGATAGTATCGGTGATTTGTGAGAAATTTCTCACGATTTTCCAACCCTCTTACCATGATAACTCTTAAGGGAGTAATGTTTTCATGGAGTGATGAATGTGAAGATAACTTCAAGGATTTGAAAAGGAGGCTTATTATTGCGCCCGTTCTCACTTTACCCACAAGTGGAGAACTTTTTGTGGTATTCAGTGATGCTTCAAAAAAGGGTCTGGGATGTGTGTTGATGCAAAATGACAAAGACATTGCCTTTGCTTCAAGGAAATTGATTGTTCATGAACAGAAATATCCAACACATAAACTCGAGTTGGCTACTGTGATATTCACTTTGAAAATTCTGCAGCATTATCTCTATGGGGAGAAATGTGAGATATACAATTACCACAAGAGTCTCAAATATATATTCACACAAAAAGATCTTAATATGCATCAGCAAAGATGGATAGATCCCATCAAGGATTATGACTGTTAAATCCACTACCATACCAGAAAGGAAAACAAGGGGGTAGATGCTCTATGTTGAAAGGATCGTGCATCTTTATCATTGATGAGAATTGAAAAGGACGTGATCTTCTTAGATTTGAAAAGGATGGACATAGGAATAATTAAGGGAGGAACATCACCAATCCTTTCTCAAATGATTTCTCAACCATCCCTCTTGGAGAGAATAAATGATGCTCAAAGGAAAGATGTGAAAATTCATAAAAGGGTGGAAGCTATTATAAATGGGAAATCCTCTGATTTCAATGTTCATGAGGAAGGAGTTGTAATATTTGGGATGCGATTATGTGTACCATCCTATCCCGAGATAAAGAAGGAGACGTTGAATGATGCACATAGCTCGAACTTCTCTATCCACCCACAGAGCAGAAAGATGTATCAATATTTCCAATAGAATTATTGGTGGGATAATATGAAGAAGGAGATCATGGAATATATATCAAAGTGCCTGGTGTGTCAGAAAGTGAAGGTAGAGAGGCAGAAGTCTAAGGGGATGATGAAACCATTTCCCATACCAGAATGGAAATGGGAGAATATCACTATGGACTTTTTCACCGGGATTCCGAATACATCCAAAGGAAACAATGCAATCTGGGTTGTTGTGGATCGTCTAAAAAAGGTTGCAGACATCATTTTTATTCGAGAGGATTTATCATGGGATCAACTAAAAAAGATATATACTAGGGAATTGGTAAGGGTACATGGAGTAACACTATCTATTTTGTACAATCAAGATCCAAGGTTCACCTCTATGTTTTGGATGATTCTTCAACATGCTTTGAATATTGAACTGAAATTTCGTATGGCCTATCATCCTCAAACTTATGGCCAATCTGATCGGACTATCCAAACAATTGAGGACATGTTGAGAGCGTGCTCAATTGACTTTAAAGAAGGATGGGATCAACATCTTCCTCTGGTTGAGTTCTTTTATAATAACAATTTTCACTTGGGAATCCAAATGGCACCATATGAAGCCCTTTATGGGAAAAGGTGTAGAACACTGGTGTGTTGGGATGAGGTCGGTGAGCGTAAGTTTCTTGGACAAAAAATGGTCAATGAAATGGTAGAGAAGGTGAAAACCATTCAATTGCATATCAAGTCATCCCAAAGTCTACAAAAGAGTTATGCAGACAACCATCGACACGACCTTGAGTTTAAATATGGAGACATGGTATTTCTATGCATATCTCTGGGGAATATGGTGATGAGGTTTGGAAAGAAAGAGAAGTTAAGTCCAAGGTATATTGGCCCCTTCGAGATTCTTGATAATGCTGGGGATGTGGCATATCTACTTGCACTTCCACCTACTATGGCCAAGGTATATGATATCTTTCATGTATCCCTCTTAAGTAAGTACATACCGAACCGTTCACATGTTCTCTCTTCATAGGTGGTACAGTTAGAGGATGATCTTTCTTATGAGGAGAAACTAGTGAAGATCTTAGATCATAGAGAAAAAGTTCTATGAAATACAACAATGCCCCTAATAAAGGTGTTGTGGAGAAACCACAAGTTTTAAGAAGAGACGTTGGAATCAAAGGAAATGATGAAGCAGAGTTACCCACATCTATTTTAGTGTGGGAAAAGAAAATTATGGGGGAAAATTTTTTTAAGGTGGGAAGATTGTAATGACCCAAACATTCATTAATGGAAGTCCCACTTAATCAAATTAAATGCCTCTTTATGTAAAATGTTTATATAAAATGAAAACTTCTTTGGTTTTATGTTAATAATTGTGACCGTAGATAATATATCCATTGATTAGTGATCACATTATTAGTATAAATATAAGGCTGTACCAAATCCAATTTACTCAGAAAAAGGAAGCGATGAACTCATCCAGTAGAAGTGTCCCATACGAAGACTATTTGTCAGAGCTTAGAAAGGATGCGACATCATTGGGCTTCACTCCTGACCAAGCCCAGGTGGAGATTGAATATGTTAAGCTCCAGCAGGACCGCCAATGAGAGAAATGAAAGTTGATAAAGATTACCACCCGAACGATGTTCTCAGAGCCACCCCAAGAGTCTGTCAAAATCCCACACCTTACTCTTCAGTATTATGCAGGTGTTATTAGGGGTTATGTAACAAGACCTTATCACTATGGTTATGTACATTATTTTTTTATATAATAATTAATATACTTTCATTTTATTATTGTTTCCTTGTAAATAGTTTTTAAAACACAAATAATGTTTTCAGTTAATATTCAACTAAGAAATATATTTTGATGAATTAATCGATTTTTGAATTAAATAATATTTTAATAAAATATTATTATTTTTATTAAATTAATTTTTATTAAATATAAATGATTGTATAATTTTATGAATGCAATCATATTTTTAATTATGCATTGAAAACCATTTTTGTCAAAACCCGTTAATTTTTGATAACTATCCACTTTTATTTTAAAAGTGAAAATTAACATATTTAGAAAATTATTTGGATAAAATAAATATTATTTCTGGAATCCGGATGTCAAAATTATCCAATGATGAATTTTTCTTACTTTTCTAAGACAATCAACTTTTTGGGTAAAAATTAAATACCGATTAAATATATAATGTGTTTTATGACATCATAATGACCAAATAGTGATGTAGTAAAAAACTATAAGCTTTATGTTCAGCTAATATGTGGTTTACAATTAAAAAAAATGTGATTTGGGGTTTTCTTACTTACTTTACATTGCATTAATGGACCCTTCAAGACTTATTAAACATCTTGCTTTTTTAAATTGTTTTCCTTGGGAGTGTGACACACCTTCACATAGGCAACCCCAATATTTTAAGAAGTTAGGAATTTGGTCTTATAAAATATTTTTTTCCACTTCCCTTTTACAAAAACCATCGTAAAAAACCATGGGCTGGTTTATGGTTTGGATTAGTTTAATCTGAGGTGTCCCAAACCTAAATAATAAAGAATCCTCTCACCTTTCCTATATAAACACACACATGATCCCACTTGCTCCTCACTTAAATCCTTTGGAGTTCATCCAACCTCTGCCCTACTCTCTCTAGAATCCTCCCAAGGTGCCCCAAGCTCCCAAGAAACCTCTCTCAAGCCACTCTTAAGCCTATGGAAGCACACATCCAAGTAAGGGCTTTTTCATCCTTTCTCATTTTTGTCCAATTTTCTTAATGTTGTTATTCCCTTTTAATATTGATTATAAATTTTGGGGTATGGTTTTTCACCTCCCTCATACTTCCCTATTTATTTCTGAATAATGAGAGACCCATTTCTCTCTCATTAAATTACTCCCATGTACACCAGTTACTATACCGAAATTCCGAAAGGAATTTCCCTCTCCCCATTTACATTCAAGAAATTATTTAGTATCATGAATCTAATTTCTAGTAAATTTGTTGGGACATGTATCCATATTACCCCCATAATTTCCATTTCATTAAAATATTATTATACACCCCTTTCTCTCTCATCAAATTTTATTATGAATTCATACGTTACGCCATTACACTGCCAAAATTGCACCGATTTTCCAAGCCAATGCCATTGTGTAGTAAATACCATGACCATTTCTCTATCAAGGGTATTCACCTTTATTAGAAATTAATTATTGATTATAAAGTTTCATGTATGAATTCCACATTTCTTTTTCATGGAATTAATGATGTTGTTTTATGAATCCATGTGGCACACATATGCATGAATTGAATGTTTTAAGAAGGGCGATCATTTATAGAACTCCAATGCATTGTGTAAAGTATATTATCATGATACATCATGTGAAATGTGTGTTTACTCATGCTAATTCAAGTGCAAAGAGGTTTTACTCATGCTTCATGTGCAATGAGGATTTACTCATGCTCCATATGCAATGAGCCTTGGATCATGATAATTCCATGTTAAGTTTTGTTGCCACATTTCCATGTTATCATTATCATGCTTTATCATGCCTTTATGTTTATACTTCTATTGTTCTCTAATGATATTCCTATTTTCTAACATGTATTGTATTCTTCATGTTACTCCATGTTTATTCCTATACTGGGCTTTATAGATCACCCTTTTCTTATGCATGTCCTCAAGTTATCCCTTGCAATGATAAGTACGAGGGAATGTAGTGGTCATGTAAAGGAATTTTTCAATAATGATGTTGTATTTCATGTTTTAAGTTGTTACGTAATGATCCTATGTCCCAATGACACTAGACCTCTCGATCTTCTATGTTGTATCAAGTGAAGTTTATGTAATAAATTATGTTTAATTGTGTAATAAAAGAGAAGGGTTGTCATAGTTGGTATCAGAGGATAGGGTTAGTTTTTTTGGGATAAGGATCAGGAAACCCTGGTAAATCCCCAGATACAAGACTAATTATAATAAAAATATCCCTATGTTTTGGTGAGTATTGAGTAAGTGTTTTATCACGAAAATACATCCCTGTCTGGATACGAGCAGGTAGAGGTGGCTCTGGCACAGATGAATCCTAGGGGTAAAACCTGAATACACCGTTTTGAGCTAGACTCAAACGGGAACAGGTGCACGACAATGAGCCTTGCTGCAGTCGAGGTTAAGACACTCCCAAGGGATATGCTTTAGTAAATTCAAAAGCTTAGTATGAACCATTATTAAGGGACAAAAAATACCCTGGAATATATAATAGAAATTAGATCATGTATAACATAGACCGAAGCCAACAAATTCATATTTTGAGGAAATAAAATTTGTTTATAAGTCATTAGTTTTGTCCTTGGATTACCATTTTTGTGTTACCCATAACTTTCCATTTATTCCAGCCAATGGCCGGTAGTAGGAGGACTCAGGCTAACAACCGATGTAAAGATCCATGAGATGAATATACTAATAAGATGCCTAATCCAATAGGAGAGGGAATCACGAACATTGTTATGCTTCTCTCTCAGAAAACTCTATATTTTAATAGAAACATGGGTCAAGAGGAACGTCCAACCCCCCCCCCCCCCCCCGAAGAAAGAACAAGTTTCTATTGAGAGCTTCACGAGGCCTCCTACATTTAATGGATCATTCGATCCCTCAATCGCTGAACAATAGATTGACTCCATTGAAAATATCTTCTCCATCCTTCAATGTTTTCAACCAGAGAAGGTTTTCCTGGCTCCTTATCATATGGAGGGTGAATTTGATCAATGGTGGATGCTGATAAATAATACGAAGCTTGAGGAGGAGATCGAGGTGTTGGAATGGAAGGAATTCCAGAAGACATTTTTCAATAAATATTTTCCGTGCACCCTCTGGCTTACGATGGAAATGGACTTCTTTTACCTCATGAAAAAAGACGATGATTATATTGGAGAATATGAAGAAAACATCACAAGGATTGCATGATACACTTCTGGCTTTGTCGTTACCCCCGAATGAAAGGTTGAAACCTATCCTTTAGAAACCTAGCCTTTGGAAAGCGCTGACGATACATGACTTCGACAGCTATAAGGAAATTGTCTGATGTGCCCTCAATGTCAAAATAGAGATCAGATAATCCTAGGGCTATCATGGGGATAAGAAGTGTAAGGTATACTTCAATGCTGGTGGTCCGATTGATAAATACAATGGTGCTAAGAAGATCTAGCACCCCACTTTCCAAATGTGTGTAAAGAAACACCCTGCAAATTGCCTGAAGGGGACGATGAAATGCTTTAGGTGTGGAAGAGAAGGGAAACTAATTGTTAACTGTTGTAATGAAAAACCCACGATTCCAATAGAGGATATGAACGCTCTATTCTAACCTCAACGCATTGTTCATTTCTATAACTGCCAAGAACCAGTGCATCTTGAAAATCAGTGCCCTAAGCCAAGGGTTTTCAGAGGTAATCAACAACCTCCAAGGCCGCAAGGGTGAGATTTTGGCATCACTACTACAGAAGTGAACCCCAACAACGAAGTGGTGACAGGTTTTCTAGTTATTCATTCAAGAATAGAGAACATACATTTTGATTCAGTTTCTGCACATTCTATTATATCTCTATTGTTTCATAGAATAATCCCAACACTAGCACAAATAATTGAAGTAAAGATTTCGGTGAGTACAGAAAATGGGTAAATCATTGCATCCCATGAATATAACTCCTCCCATATCATAATCTGTGGATTAAACTTCCCTAGGAACATCGTCACACCCCTCTAGTGGAATTTGATGCAATTCTTAGCATGGATTGGATTTACTTATATAGATCCATCATAAATTACCGTGAGAGGGAAATCACTCTCCATGTGGAGAATCAACCCACGATTCATTACAAGTGAAAGGAGGAAGATGAACCTTCTTTAGCTCCATCATTTTAAGAGTGGATATTACTACCCTACGAGCACACATATCTGGCTCAGATTATTGAGTATAAGGAGGAAACCATCTTAGAAGACATGCCTATTGTGAGGGAATTCGCTGAAGTGTTTCCCGAGGAGTTGCCTTGTCTTCCTCCTAGAAGAGATGTTGATTTCTGAAATGATCTTATAAATGAGGCATTTCCAATATCCAAGAATCTGTATATAATGGATGTTTCGGAGATTGAGGAGCTAATGAAACAACTACAGGAGAATCTAGATAAACGGTTTATATTCCCAAGTGATTCTCCCTGGGGTGAACGAGTCCTCTTTGTCAAGAAGAAGGATGGGTCAATGCACCTTTTCATCGATTATCGTGAGATTAAAAAATCACAATAAAGAACAAGTATCCTCTCCCAAGAGTTGATGACTTCTTTGATCATCAGCATGGAGAAAAATACTTCTCTAAGGTAGATTTGCGGTCATGATATTATCAAGTAAGGGTGAAGAATAAAGATATCCCCAAGACTGCTTTTTGTACAAGATACGAGCACTAAGAATTCATAGTAATGCCTTTCAAACTCACCAATACTCTAGTAATATTCACGGACTTGATGAATAGAGTATTTAGTGATTACCTAGACAAATTTGTGGTAGTCTTTATAGATGATATTATAATATACTCCAAAAACAAGGAGGATCATGAGGAGAATTTAAGAACTATAATATAGACCTTGTAGAAGGATAAGCTCTATGAAAAGTACAGCAAGTGTGAGTTCTAGTTGAAGGAGGTCTCATTATTTGGCCATATCATTGCAAGCAATGGGATATGTGTGGATCCCTCCAAAACTATTACAATTTAGGGATAGCTGAGGCCAACATCGGTAACAGATATCCCTAGCTTCTTGGGGTAAGCAGGATATTATTGGCGATTTTTGAGAAATTTCTCACAATTTTCCAACCCACACACCAAGATAAATCAGAAGGGAGTAAAGATTTATTAGAGTGATGAATGCCAAGAAATATTAAAGGAGTTGAAAAGGAGGCTTATCACTGCGCATGTGCTCACTTTACCCACAAGTGGAGGACTTTTTGTGGTATTCAGTGATTCTTCGAAGAAGGGCCTAGGATGTGTGTTGATTAAAAATGAAAAAGTCATTGCCTATGCTTTAAGGAAATTGAAATTTCATGAATGGAACTATCTAACACATGAACCTGAGTTGGATGCAGTGATATTGGCTTTGAAAATTTGGCGGCATTATCTCTATGGGGAGAAATGTGAGATATATACTGACCGAAAGAGTCTCAAATATATATTCACACAAAAATAGATTAATAAGCGCTAGAGAAGTTGTATAGAGCTCCTCAAGTATTATGACTATTCAATCCACTACCATACTAGAAAGGTAAACAAGGTGGCAGATTCCCTAAGTAGAAAGGATCTGACATCTTTATCAATGATGAGAATTTAAAAGGATATGATCTTCTTGGATTTGAAAATGATGGACATGTTAATCATTAAGGGAGGAAAATCATCAATTCTTTCTCAAATGATTTATCAACCATCCCTCTTGTAGAGAATAAAGGATGCTCAAAGAAAAGATATGGAAATTTAGAAAAGGGTGAATGTTGTTAGAAATGGGAAATCCTCTGATTTCAATGTTCATGAAGAAGGATTTGTAAGATTTGGGATGCGATTTTGTGTACCATCAGATCCTAAGATAAAGAAGGATTTATTGAATGATGCACATAGCTCGACCTTATCTATCCACCCAGGGAGCACAAATATGTATCAAGATCTCCGAGAGAATTATTGGTGGGATAATATAAAGAAGGAGATCGCTGAATATACATCAATGTGCCTGGTGTGTCAGCAAGTGAAGGTAGAGAGGCATAAGTCTAAGGGGATGATGCAACCAATGCCCATACCAAAATGGAAATGGGAGAACATCACCATGGACTTTTTCACAAGGCTTCTGAATAAACCCAAAGGCAAAAATGCAATTTGGGTTGTTGTGGATCGTCTTAAAAAGGATGCACACTTCATTTCTATTCGAGAGGAATTCTCATTGGATCAACTGGCACAGATATATATCAGATAAGTGGTAAGTATTCATGGAGTACCACTATCTATTATGTCCAATCGAGAACCAAGATTCATCTCTTAGTTTTGGAAGAGTCTTCAACATGCTCTGAATACTGAACTGAACTTTAGTATGGCCTATCATCCTCAAACTGATGGCCAATATGAGAGGACTATCCAAACACATAGTGACATGATGAGAGCATGCTCAATGGACTTTAAAAAAGGATGGGTTCAACATCTTCCTCTGGTTGAGTTCTCTTATAATAGAAATATTCCCTCAAGAATCCAAATGGCACCATATGAAGCTCTTTATGGGAAAAGGTGTAGAACACTGGCGTGTTGGGTTGAAATCAGGGAGCGTAAGTTGCTTGGACTAGAAATGGTCGAAGAAATGGTAGAGAAGGTGAGAACCATTCAACATCATATCAAGGAATCCCATAGTTGATAGAAGAGTTATGCAGATAACCGTCGATGAGACCTTGAGTTTAAAGTTGGGGACATGGTATTTCTATGCGTATCTCTGTGGAAGAAGGTCATGAGGTTTGGAAAGAAATGGAATTTAATTCCAAGGTACATCGGTGCCTTCGAGATTCTAGATCATGCCGAGGTTGTGTCCTATCGACTAGAACTTCCACCTACCATGGCCAAAGTACATGATGTCTTTCATGTATCCCTCTTAAGGAAGTACATACCAGACCCTTCACATGTATTCTCTTCAGAGGTGATAAAGTTAGAGGATGATCTTTCTTATGAGGAGCAACCAATGAAGATCTTAGATCATAGTGAAAAAGTTCAATGAGATAAGACAATGCCCCTCATCAAGGTTTTGTGGCGAAAAAAAATGATTGAAGAAGCGACATGGGAATTAGAAGAAATGATGAATTAGAGTTACCCACATCTTTTTTAGTGTTTGAAAGGAAAATTTCGAGGGTGAAATTTTTAAAGGGGGAAGATTGTAACAACCCAACCATTAATTAATGAAAATCCATATTGATCTAATTAAATTCCTCCTTATGTAAAATGTTTATATTAAATTTCAACTTCTTTGGTTTTATGTTAATAATTTTGAGTGTTTCTAATATAGCTGTTGAACATCTATCACATGATTAGTATAAATATTGGGCTCTAAAAAATCCAATTTACTTAAGAAAAGGAAGCGATGAACTCATCTAGTAGAGATGCCCCATACGAAGCCCATTTGTTAGATCTCGGAAAGGAGGTGGCGTCATTGGGATTCTCTCTTAACCAATCCCAAGACGATCTTGAATATTTTAAGCTTGAGTGGGACCGCCAATGAGAGAAATGGATGTTGATAGAGATTACCACCTGAGCAATGTTATCTAAGCCACCCCAAGAGTCTATCACCATTGCACACCATAATCTTATATCTTATGCAAGTGTTATAAGGGGTTATGTAAAAAGTCCTTAGCACTATGGTTATGCACATTATTTTTGTATATAATAATTAATATACATTCATTTTATTATTCTTACTTTTTAAATAGTTTTTACAGCACAAATAGTGTTTTTAGTTAATATTCAACTAAGAAATATATTTTGACGAATTAATGGATTTTTGAATTAAATAAAATTTTAATAAAATATTATTATTTTTATTATTATAATTTTTATTAAATATAAATGATCGTATAATTTTATGAATGTAATCATAATTTTTATTAAGGTTTGAAAGATATTTTTTTCAAAACCCATTAATTTTTTATAAATGTCAGTTATTATTTTAAAAGTGAATATCAACATATTTAAAAAATTATTTAGATAAAATAAATATTATATCTGGAATTAGGACATCGAAATTATCCAACAGTTGATTTTTCATAATTTTCTAAGACATTCAAATTTGGGGGTAAAAATTAAATACCGTTTAAATATATTATGTGTTTTATGATATCATAATGACCCAATAGTGTTGTAATAAAACACTATAAGCTTTATTTTTGGCCAATATATGTTTTACCATTAAAAAAATGTAATTTTGGGTATGTTTGACTTATTTTACAAAGCATTAATGGACCCTTTAAGACTTATTATACATCTTATCATTTTAAATTGTTTTCCTTGAGAGTGTGACTCACCTCCACATATGAAACCCCATTATTTCAAGAAGTTAAGACATTGTAATTGTAATTTTTTTCAACTTCCCTTTTCCAAAAACCATGGGCAAAAACCATGGGCTGGTTTATGGGTTGGATTAGTTTATTGTGAGGTGTCCCAAACCTAAATAATAAATAATTCCCTCACCTTTCCTATATAAACCCACCCAAGATCCCACTTCCTCCTCACTCAAAGCCTTTGGAGTTCATCCAACTGCTGCCCTACTCTCTCTAGAATCCTCACAAGGTGCCCCAAGATCCCAAGAAGACTCTCTCAAGCCTCTCTCAGGCCTTTGGACACACACTTCCAAGTAAGGGTTTTTTTCTTCCTTTCTCATTTTTGTCCAATTTTCTTAATGTTGTTATGTACTTTTAATTTCGATTGTAAATGTTTGGGTATGGTTTCAAACCTCCCCCATACTTCCCTCTTTATGTTTGAATGATTAGATACCCCTTTATCTCACATTAAATGCCTTCCATGTACACCTGTTACTATGCCGAAATTCTGAAAATAATTTCTCTCTCCTCATTTACATTCAAGAAATTATTTTATATCATGAATCTAATTTAAATTACATTTGTTGGGACATGTATATATATTAACCCCTTACTTTCCATGTCATGTAATTTTTATGAGACACCACTTTCTCTCCCGTTAACCATTTCTATGAATTCTTACATCACGCCATTACGCTACCAAAATTGCACTGATTTTCCATGCCAATGCCATTGTGTAGTGAATACCATGACCATTTATCTATCAAGGGTATTTAACTTTATGCACATTTACTTATTGATTATAAAGTATCCTGTATGAATTACAAATTTCTTTATCATGGAATAAATGATTATGTTTTATGAATGCATGTTATATGATCCATGTGGCACAGTAATGCATGAAATGAATGGTTTAAGTAGCGCATGCCCTTATAGCACTCCAATGCATTGGGTAAAGTATAGAATCATGATAAGTCATGGGAAATGGGTGTTTACTCATTATAATTGAAGTGAAATGAGGTTTTACTCGTGCTTCATGTGCAATGAGGATTTACTCATGCTCCATGTGCAATGAACCTTGGATCATGCTAATTCCATGTTAAGTGTTGTTGCCACATTTTCATGTTTTGATTATCATGCTTTACCATGCCTTTATGTTTGTTATTATATTTTTCTCTAGTGATATTCCTATTGTCTAACATTTATTGTATTCCTTATGTTACTCTATGTTTTTCCCTTACTGGGCTTTATAGATAACCCTTTTCTTATGTAAGTCCTCAGGTTATCCCATGCAATGATAAGTACGAGGGAATATAGTGGTCATGTAAAGGATGTTTCCAATAAATATATTGTATTTCATGTTTTATATTTTATGTAATGATCCTAACCCCCATAGACACTAGACCTATCGATCTTCTATGTTGTATTAAGTGATGTTTATGTAATAAATTATGTTTAATTGTGTTATAAAAGAGCAAGGTTGTCATAAAAACATTGGGTCATCTGATATGATATGGATAGCTTGATGTTCTACCTTTGATGGAGTTCAATATCTATGGAAACTATAAATCCAATGCCTTATTGGTGTCAGACACTCTGTCTGATTGATCCGTGTCAATAAAAAATTTTCATTATCTATAATTTAGCAACTAATAGTTCATCTGATGGATCATTTAATCGAATGAATTAGTTTGTACAATGGATCAACCTATCCTATGGATCAATCAATTGACACTTTTTCAAATCTTTTATCTTCACCAATTTTAAATGTGCAATATTCGAGCAATATTTTCATCAGATGAATATCGATATGATGTCCTATATTTTGAAATCTTCAACTTGGTAGAAACATCATTTATTCAAAAAAATTTCTTCTTCAAACTACTTCTTATATCATTAATTCATCATGATTTTTATAATATGTATATTAGAATATAATTTCATGAATAATTTTGAAAATTTTTATGTATTACCATATTTTCACGTCTTAACAACATTCAAATTTACTTCATTTCAAACACTATTCTCTTCCCATCAAAATCTCAACACGATTGCCAACAATTTTTATACCCAAAATGGTTTTATTATCTTATTAAATAATTATTGGATAATGATTTATGTAGAACTCATGAAATTGAAAAATTTCTTTATATCAAATTATCATCATTTTTTTGAACATATCTAGTGACATTCTGAACCTGATACAATTTCCTTGTCCAATTCATAAGGCTCCATTATAGAAATTTGTGTCTGAATAAGGAACAATCAGACTAAATATTTTATAAAAGAAGACATAAAATTATAGAATTTCTAAACAAATATAGGTTTTATCCTCTTTGTCTAAATCTCTTTATCTGAATATAGAGTGAGGTGATTTTTTTTTATGTACAACAAAAGCCAAAACTTCTAGCAAACATCTTTGAAACAACTCCTTCAACCAACTTGGCCCCAATATATATCTCTAATCCAAATCACTCTTAGATCACACCCAATTAAATACCAATACTGATGCTGATACATTGATCTCAGTCTCAAACTAAATCTGAATCTCAATTATAATACTCGATAAAATTCAATCTATTCGCACACTGGTATCCCCATATCATATTGACCATACACTAACCCGTATAACTGATTCCATGACCCTTCCAACGTGATGGTCATACATCCATAGCTGATCTGATTCTTTCCAACATAATAGTATCATTATCATCTTACTTATAAACTAGGATACTAAATATCCAAGTCCCATACACCATCTATTACTAAATAAAATAAATGGATATGAATCTTCCACCCATACCTGAATGAAAATCCAAAAACATTGATAACAAATTAATCTTGGATTATTAGAAATGAAAATTAAACTTGTGAAAATTTAATTATTTATAAACCTATTAAGAACTAGTACTATGATGATAAGTTGTTAAACCATATTTGTGGAATATATGTGGGACCAAATAAAAAATAATCGAAAAAAAATGAAAAATAAAATGAGGTGAAATAATAGAAGTTAAAATATGAAATGATGTGATCAGTAGGTGATGTGATGTAGAAGTGAGAGTGAGAAAGAAAAGTCATTAGAAACAAGTTGATAAAAAATGATTTTTAAGATAAATTGGATAGTATAAATTAATTAAAAAATAATTTAATTCTTCAAATCATACTCAAATAGGCTAAATTATATGAAAATGATGTATTCCCCAGTTACCTCTCCCAAGGGATGATATTTTCAAAAATCACTCGATAAAAATAAATTTTTTCTTAGAGATGGAATAACTTCAATATTTTCTAATTGAAGTACTTAAGTTAAAGTTACCATGTTTTAATACTTTGTTACTCTTCAATTTCAAATTCTTTATTTAGGGAGAAAATTATGCACAAGAAAAATTGAAACAAAGGACTATACTAGATTAAAATGACACATTGTGAACTTCTAAAAAAACTCCCTCTAATCTATCGATTAAAAGTGAAGTAAGAAAAGATTTTATGTAACCTAGAAAGTTTCAAATATATATTTATCCATTGATGCATCACTAGAGAAGTAAAAAAAAATGGTGAATCAAAGAAGGAATAAAACAGACCCCAGAGAATTTGACTAAGATTGAATGTGCAAATGATTCAATCCATTATTTTAAATTTCCCCTAATTTTGTTATAATTATCCAGGGAAAAGAATAATTATTTATAAAAAATTCATTAAAATTTTTAATATTAGAATAATAAATAAAACACTGAGATAAATCATGTCTGTCAAAGTATACTTCCTCTCTATCTAGACCTTCTGCTAGTTTATTTTTGTCTTTCTCCTCACCCTTTTCTTACTCTGATAGAATGAAAGTATTTTTCAGCCTCCATTGGCATAAAAAAAGTTCCACCAACTTCCATATTTAACCACCTCATTTGATTACTACTAAGTTGAAATGAAAAATTCTATATCCTTTTGTCACTATGCTATAATTTTTGAAAAACTTTATAACAACTTCTAGGACTTTCACAATCAATTAAATTCTCCAGCCACAAATCATTTATTTTTAGTAACTTTTCCTTTTTTCTTAAAAGTATTTTTTTTATTTTTGGTATATTGATGGCCTCGTTCCAATATCAGTGTGATCTAAGTATGAACTTTTTATTTTTTTTATCATCATACATATCTTTAAATAGTTGAGGATTCCTACTCATGCTCATGCATGACCAACTTCACCAAGTTTATGACCTCATATTTTGAAATAAAGAATATGTGTATTTATTTTAACTCAAAATTTCCAAAAATCCTACACTCATTCCAAAAATAAAATCAAAATCGTAAATATTTGACACAAGATAAAAAGCACCAAACCAATTAATTTGAATTTATGAGGTAGTACAACAATTTCAGTATATTTATTTTAAGAACATAGTGTGATTCATCTTAAAAAATGACACCACATAGATGAATGAATGAAAAGAATCATCATTTTCCAAAATCAATCCTACAATCACATATTTGTAATCACCGTAAATTATTTTTGAAACAAAATCATAGACTCATATAACTTAGAAATGAGATTTGATCCTGATTTGGGGTAAAAATCATATACCCGATTCAACCTAGAATAAAAACATCAACCACCAGACACATTTGGGAATAAAAAAATTAGGACTAACAAGATATGTTCACTGATCATCATTATCCAAAACCAGGTGGCCCACCTCATAAAAAATCATTGGATTTGGACCATTTTCACTCATCCCCACTTTATCATCGTCAAATCATAGTCTTGATCAGTGTAAATAGACTGACCATCATCAACATCAAACTAGATGAATCTTTTATTAAACATGTTAAAATAGTAAAAATCTTAAAAAAAACTTTCAACATTTATATTATCATAATAATCCTCTATATTCAACTTGACTTGTGTGTTTTTTTCAAAAGAAATGATTCGTCATGTTTTCTTTTTTGGTCATAAGTATAAAGCGTGTCAGAGTCCCAAGATCAACCTTGATTTAATCTATCATAATTCATCTAAATGGGAATTTTTTCTTTCACTAAAAACCATACATGATGATTTGGATGTGTGGGTAAAGTGTACCTATTCAAACACATGATCAATCTTGTAGTTTGTAAACATTGGTGTGACTTTTGAAAATATATATGAGGTAGACCTTTTATTTTGGATACAAGAAACTGTGCATAAATTTTCAGAATCTTATTTGGATATGTGGTAAATGGATACAAGATCTGTGCTTGAATTTGGTTACATAGAAATTTATCTACATCATTACTACTTGAAAATCCCATTATGTGGATTAAATTTTACGAAAAAATGATCTGAAGTAAAAATTGATCAATTTAAAACATAAAATAATATTTTAAAATGGATTTAAATTATTGTATTTCCAGATTAGAATACATTTCATCGAGAAAAAAAATTAAATTCTAGAATAACATGAAATTAAATTTAGAATTTTAAATCCCAAAAATTGAATCATAGTAGTCATTCAAAGAAATAGGTTCTCAAAATGTATTAAAATTATAATAAGAATAGTAACAAAATCTGAACAAAAAAAATAAATATTTTTTAATAATATACTATGAATTTAATTCTAATCTAAAAAATTGAAAACATTTAATATTATATAAACACGAGTTCATTTTACATGAAAATCAATAAAAAAAATCCCCAAAAATGGATGGGGAAACTTGTAATGAAATAACAACGAATCAATTTCCTCACAATTTTTAACATTTACTGTCCAAAATAAATCCTTGAGACATGATAAATAGTAGATAATAAATCTAAAAATAGAACAATTTAAATTCTACTAATAATTGATTTTCAAAATGGGTTTTCCTCATGGATTCTTTCAAGTTTAAAATTTGGATACCCTATCGAATAAAATTCATTCTGTTCAAAATTGGTTACTATTTCACAGAAAATGATTAAAATTTAAAATTTAAATATAATTTAGAAAATTCCAATTTTCATCCAAATTTAATTCCAAACTGCTCTTTATCTCTAGGATAATAGACACACATAATTTAAAAATATATAATAAATGGTCACACTATTAAATGGGGTGAGGTGATAATTTATTGGTGGAATAAATAACTAATACAATAGTCGATGAATAAATAGTGAAAAGAATAAAATAATGACTTTAACCTTGATTAAGATTTTCATTTAATAATCCATTTAGATGCATATCGTATTATTTAAACTATAATTAAGAGGTTAAAAATAAATAAATAATGTATAAAATTATCCTAAAATTTTACCAAAATATTTTTTTTTGAAAATGGAAATAAATAATATTTACCTAAGTAAATCCATAAGGTAATATAAATTAATCACCTCAAAGTGTCATCACATAATTAAATTTTAATAAATATTTTCACCAAATTAAAATATACTAAATGATTCATAAGAAATAAACATTTTTAAATTTTTTTTGGATTTTTTTATAGGTTATAAATGATTTTTCCCAAATTAGACCCTATGCCTTGACATAGAAAGAAACATAGTCCCCAATTTTGATTGTTAAATTGAGAAGAATTTTTTTTTACTGTGTAAGATTTAAAATATTTTAAAAATTTGTAGTGAAAATATTGTTTTAGTGTCACAAGTTAGATCAAAACTAAAATGTTACACACAACAAAAACTATCAAAAAAATTAGCAACAGACCAAAAAATACATACTATTTACTTCTTAAAAAATCAAGAACACTAAAAAGTATTTCTAGAGAATATTCATATTAATATTCGAAGTAAAAAATTGATTTTTAATAATAATTTAAAAAGACATACGCACAAAAAATTTAGAAAAAAAGGCAATAAAAAAGGTAGTAGTAATCATAAGATTTTACTAGATGATCTCGACATAAATTTATCCATTTTAAAATCAATTTTCCATGATTTTATTTCTCTAAAAACAGTAATATTATTTTTTTTAATTTAAAGAAAACCCCAAGTAATAGATTTAGAACTAAGACTAAACTGGAATATGGATTTGACACATGAATTTCATAAAGTGAAACATCATCTTTTTTTACTCGAGTAATTCTCTCTGGTGGTCAAAAATTCATCTCCTAAAAAATGATAATGTCAATCATTAAATTCTAGGATTTAATATACAAAAAAATACAGAGAATTGTTGGGGTAGTTTTGTGAATATTGTGTCCAAAAAATAGGTTCTTCATCATTGATTCACACCCACCCTCTTCTAGGAAAGTGCCAAAAATTAAAATTAATATCCTTAAAAATATTATTTTAAAGTACTCAAAATGAGTCCATGTATAGAGTGGGAGTTTGGTGAAAAATAGAGAATGACACACAACTATGAATGGGTTATTTATTCAAACAAGTATAAAAAATAAAAGGCTTCAGAAATCATGGGTTTCCTCTCACACATCAGTAAATTTAAATTATTTATCCATAAATTAACCCTCTAATGAATTATAAACATTTCCATTGAAAGGGTATGATTCATTGTTGAATTTCAAGTTTTTTTTTGTGTGAATTATTTATCATGTTATCTCAGGTCTTTAGACACTCTTGCCTCATGAACAACTCTTCCCAAATGATCACATGTTATATTATTAATCATCCCACCACTACTGGATTTGGGGTTAGGTACTTCAAAAAAAATTCAAAATTTAAGAATTATCATTTTGGAATTATTTCAAGAAAAACCAATTTCATTCTCGAAATGATCTTCCACACTTAAGGATTTCATCAATTCAAAATTACGCACAACAATTGATGCAACCTCTTTACCACCATCCATATTCGAAAAATCTAGATCCTAGTGTGATGTAAGGATAACATCCTCAATATTGTACAATAATTTATTAAACACAATGATGAAAAATGATCATCAAAGCTATTTATATTAGTTGGAGTAGACTGGTTATCCATATCTAAAAAAAAAACCCAAAATCATTTTTTTGTACACTCTCAAAAGACTATGATAAATCATTTTTGGTTTCAAGAGGAACATAAGTCAATAAAAACAATTCCTCACATTTTAAAACACGTTTTTAACTATATGAGAATCTGAAATAGGATTTCAATTCCCAGGTTGATGGGAATTGGAAGCCATTTCCAAGTATGAAACAAGAGAGGATTGTGGAATTTGAACAACATCATGAGAAACCATTTCATCTTAAAATTTTGGGTGTTGATTCACTACATTATCATCCTAATAAGTGAATCTAATAATTTGAATCTCAAGTTTCCCCAGTCTTTCCCCCTCATGTATGGACCAAAATTTAACAAAATTTCGTAAAAATGTTCATTCACATACTCGCTAATGAAATTATCCAAAGGATGTTGATTTGACCATAGAAATTCAGCTCTAAAACCTCCTAAACAACATCTTTCAACTTATAACATACCATAATAGCATAATCCTTGAAAACATTGAACTCCTATTGATACTCACCGGTATGAATGGCCAATTTTCCCTATGAAACTTATATAAAATCCACAATTGTGGAAAAAAATAGTATTCCCAAAATTATAGTAGCTTTATTATGACTATCCTTTTCAAGAATGGAAAAATCATCATAGAGTGTGAGATTACCTAGATCAGAAAAAAATATTATTCCATAAGGATGGGAAAGTGACATATCTACTAATTATAGTGATACTAAAGTAATTTTCTACTCACTAATACCAAAATTCTTGAATAAGTATTAGTTAAAAAAGTTGATTCTGGAACCTAAGTCACACAAGCACCTAATCACCCCATTTATCTAGTTGTACAAGAAATGCGAAAAGATCCAGGTTATTTCAATTTTAGATGAACGTTTTTTTTTGAATTATGGACCTATAATCCTCATTTAAATTATTATTTTAACACTCAACCAATCCCACTTATTGGATAAGAATATTTTTGAGAAAATTTTTCCATGATGGAAATTTATTCAAATAATCTAAAAAGTGAATATTAATGTTGGAACTTCTAAAAGTTATATGTAATTTAAAGTAATATTAATTATTTTTCTTTTAAACCCTTTGAGTGAAAGCAATGAGAGGAGTATAATTCTTTAAAACTAGTTTCATAATAACATAAACCTCAAACCTGGCCATTATCTTTCCTTCTTTAATGAGTTCCCAATTCATTTTATTTTCTTTACTAGTTTTAAAAATTAATATTCTCTATTTTTATCAAATTTATAAAATCTATATAAATTTATAGTTTTGAAATTTTTTAGATTTTCAATTTTAGGTTCAATATGTTTATCAATGTTATCCTCCCTAGATCATTCCCAAACTACTTTATGATTTTTCAAACCAAATCTTGTGGTGAAATCTATCAAATTATCTCTAAGATTAAGATCTGTTGTACTATAAAAGTTACCCTTATCTCTCCATCCTATGACCCTATCCATTTGGGAAATTTCTAACTAAATATTATATATTGTATAATTTTTTTCCACAATTTCTAAATAGAGTTTAGAATTTTGGGAATCTAATTCAATTTATTGAGAATAAAATATTCCTATAAAACATTGAAACATTCACTTAATATCCACTTCAGAATTTTAGGATTCAACATTAAATTTTTTTGAAACAAAGTTCTAAGATATTTTTAAAAAATAGGATAAATATTTTGTTTCAACACACATTGACATTTTCATGTTACGTTGGGATGGTTTTTGTAAATAGAAATTTATTGATTGAAAAAATGATAATTGATAACTTGGTTTATATCCCAAAATTAAAAAATATGGGTACTCTCATCCTGATTAATGGGTAAATCAAATATGGTTAGAAACTCATTATATTTCCAAACATGCCCTAGTATAGGCATTACTATCTAAGTGTTTTATGATTAACTCTAACAACTTGTGAGTTCTTTTGACTCATATGGATGGTTTATTTCATAGTTATTTTATGTAGAGAGTTTTGAACAATTTTATTAAATATCACCTTAAAATCCATAGGTGTTTGTTCATAAAAATCACCACTAGTAAACTAGTCAATTACATTCTAGTTTTATGTGGTGAGATGATTATAAAAAATTTCCATTAAAAGGTGGGGAGGGATATTATGGTTAGAAAATTTACTAATAATCCCTCTAAATATTATCCTTGTTTTCTTAAATATATATATATATATATATCATATTGGATGAATCCTATGTTTTTATGCCTTACATTGATAGGTATATTCCTATAATAAAACTTTCCTACTTTAGGGTTAAAGAGATGGTTTAAGTATTGAATATTTATTCATAAATGTCTTGAAAATGGATTCATCCAATTTTTTTCAATAAAAAGAGAAATAACCTCTATTCAATATCCTCCTCATTCAACCCAACAAAAGGTAACTATTGTAAAAAATCATATAATCCCCTAATTAATTCAATAGAATCCTCATCAGGATGACCAATATAGGTGGGTAACAAAGAGAGGTATGATTTCTTCATCTCATAACTTATATACATGATGGTTAATTTTATGGAATATAGATTATTTAAAATAGTTGGAATATAGAAATACCTGATCCTAGGACTCTTAGAATTATTATTCCTAGGTTTATGTGAAACCATATTATTATTCTCCATCGCATATCTCTGAATTTATAGATTTTGATTTTCCATTTCCACTTTTTTCTTCTTATTAAGGGTAAAGAAATGTATTTTAATCTATGTTATTAGTGGTTCATGTTTATATTTAGAATTTACCATAGTGTGTGTATTATTTTAGGTTAAAATAGTATAAAAAAAGCACACAAAAGTAAAGTTCAAGTACATTTAAAGAATGTTTTTTAAGAAATATATTTAATGATTTTATTTTTTTATTGTCTAACCACGCCTTCCTCGAAAATGATATAAAATTTTGACAGAGTTTCATTAAACATGTACTAATTTAATTATTTATACACCTATTAAAAACCAGTACCATGGTAAAAAGGTTCCAAACCATAGATAATTCTTAGTTGTGTGACAAAAAAACAAGAGAAATAATATGAGGTGAAATAATGGAAGAGAAAATATGAAATAATTTTAGGATATGTGATGTGATGCATTAGTGACAGTGATATGAAAAATTGATTGAAAATAGAAGGAAATATATATTATTTTAGGTGAAATTGTGTAGTATGAATTGGTTAAAAGAATTATCATGATTTAAATTATACTCAGAGGTTCCAAATCCCTTGTAAAGGATGTGCTTACCAATGATATCTCCCAAGGGATGTCTGTATAATAAGAACTATAGAAAAATAAAATTCAACATAGAAAAGGAATAAATTTAACATTTTCTAATTGAAGTAGTTTAGTTGATGTTATTGGGGTGTAATAATTTCCTACACTTCACCTGTCAGTTCTTGTAGTTGATGAAAATAATGATCAATAAGAATCAAAATAAAGAATTACACTTGAAGAAGATAATAAACTATGAACATACATATATACTACCTGTAATATGTAAATTTAAATTAATGTTGGAACTGATTTTAAACCACCTAAAAAGAGTCAACTCTATCTTCATCTGTTGATGCATTAATAGAGTAGGAAGAAGTGGGTAGTGAGTAAAAGAAGGAATAAAACAATCCTCTAAGAAGTAAAAAAATAGATAAATAATTTTTTCCATCAAATCCAACTTCCTCTATATCCGAATATTATGTAGGTTTGTTGTTGTTGTTATCATTACTATATTCTTACTCTACTCGAAGGAATGAAATTTTCAACCTCTAATTTCATATAAAGAATTTACACTAACTTAAATATTTCACCCCCTAATTTAGTGACTTATAGATAGAAATGAATAATTCATTATTTTTATTCAAAATGTTATAATTTTAGGAAAAATATGTAACTACTTTGGGCAATTTCACAAGACATTAAATTCAATAGAATAAAATCATTTATTTTTTATTAATAATATCATTTTAAATTAATGTTTTTTTTCATTTTTAGTACCTTTATGGCCATGTTTCAGTCTCAATATGGTCTAGGTTCCAACATTTTTTCTTAGATCCCCTATCTTAAAATAGATGGGGGTATACTGCTCATGCTCATGCATAGACAACTCTACCAAGAAAAAGACCTCATTTTTCAAAATATTATACATGAATATTTATTTGGACCTAGAATTAATAAAAGATAAAAAATACTCACTCCAAAACTCAAATCTATATCTTGAATCTTTAACATGAGGTAAAAAAACGGGACTAATTCATTTGACTTTAGGAGATAGCGGTACAATTTCATTAGGATATTTTTCTAAGATGCTAGTTTTATCACATAATCAACACTAAAACAAAATTTATCAAGATAGAAAAGGTCCCTTAATATTCCTAAATCTTCAAAAAAATCACACAATCATTATCTAATTTAATCAATTCTGAAACAAACCCTCAGACTCACGTAACATGGAAATCAGCTCTAAACTAGATTTTTTTGTCAAAATCATCTTCCTGATTGAACCCATAATAATTAAATTAACCCTTGTTTCATCCAATCAGAAAAAAATGAAAATGAATCTCAATAATATTAGATATATCCTTAATGGATGAAATCTATTGGCCTCCCTTGAAGAAATTTGTTGTATTTTTCTTGAGTTCACTTGATCCCGATTCAACATCTAAAAATAAAATCCCTTGTTATTGCAAATATACTAACCATAATCTTCATAAACATGGATGAATCCATGATTAAACATATAAAAACATTAATCATTGGAAACTTTAACGACAACGATGGTGGACTAAACACCCTTAATATCTTACATGACCTTGGGTGTTCTTCCTTAAATAATGATCTTGGTCTGGTTTTATTCTTCGATTTGTCAGTCCTCAAGTCATTGAAGTCCCAAACCAAAACATTTTTCATCTTTCAGAGGTCTCTTCTATGGGAAACTGGTTATGTGGATGAAACCTGTATGAGATGATTTGGATATTTGGTTAAATAGTATACATATAGACATAAGAGAATGATTATAATTTAGACATGTGGGTGTAAATTTTAAAATTGGATACATGGTAGAAATTTGATTTTAGATACATGGAACATGGCATAAATTCTCCTAATTTTATTCAGATATGTGAAAAAATTTCTATTTGATCTGGAATAGAAAATTGTCTATGTAAAAATATAGACAAGTCACTTGTAATTGAAAATTACTTAATGTCGATTCACCTATACATATAATTCATCTCAAGATAAAATTTATCAATTTAAAACATCAAAAATATTTTTAAATGGGTTGAAAACATTATAATTCCATATTAAAATAAATTCCATCAATGAAAAAAAACTAATTACAAAATAAATTCAAATTCAATTTTAAACATTACATTATAAAAAGAGAATCACAAAAATCATCAAAAAACACATGTCCTCAAAATTTTGGAAAATTATAATAACAACATTACATTATTTGAGAATATAAAATCAATATTTTTTTAAGATAATATAAAATGAATTTTTCTTGCATCTTAAAAATAGAAAACACTTAATGTTAATCATTTTGAGATCATTTTTCTTTAATAATTGAATAAAATCACAAAAATGGAAGTGTAAACTTATAATAAAATAACACCATATCAACAATCATGGATTTCACTAATACTCTCTAGAAATAAGGGTGACACACACCCACAACCAATATTGAACTCCCCAATATATGAATTCCCTTACAGTTATCGTCAAGCACCAACCTAGATAGGCCCCTATATCACTCAATTGTCACTCTCTCTAAGACACTCTAATCCCATTTCTAAAAACCCCTATCAAGGTATATGATTGGTTCAACCACCCTATGGGACCTAGATCCATCACTACTGAACTATCTAAGTGTACATGGAAAGATAGTTCCTGAACCAATCCACCAAGAGTTATTATAAATCCCTTGCACATAGAGTTGGACTAAATATCATTAGATAAATTTCCATTATAAGATATATATGACCATCATTAGAAAAAACGTCATTTAGATGAATTAAATTCCACTAAAAAGTTATATAGAAAAATTTTATATGAGTTTTGTTAAAACATTAAACAATCGAACCCCCTATCACCAGAAAAAATAAACTATAAAAAAGTACATAATTTTCATGTGAATCCTACAAGCCAAATATGATTCATGAACACACCCCTTTTCCCACTCTAGAGAAATTTAAAAAACTGTAAAATAATGATATAGAATAAACACATCACAATTTTATAATCGTCTCAACTAAAATAAAAAACAAAGGTAAAAATTACAATGCCCTATTTACATAGAATTCCCAATGGGGAGGTGTTTGTGGATCACTATATAGAGGTTTATCACAAGATCTATAAAATTACTATCTATATATAATAAGTATCTAAATAGTAAAAAAAGAAAAATATATTATGATTCCACTCTGTAACACCAAAACTAAAATAAATCAACAGTATATTTGCCAAAGTGCCACAAATTCTTAGGTGTGCTTCCCTATATGCTACAGGTTTCTGAATAATAGTGAGTTGCTAAAACACATATTGAGGATACTGTGGCCTTGTTAATATATACAATAATAATATTAAATAACCAATAAACATCCAAAAAATATATTCAGATTATGCATGTATTTAATTACATCATAATAAAACCAAAACATAAAAATAGAGAAACATTTTATAACAAATGGAAAATATTGTCATATAATGACACAACCCAAAAATATTTCCCATGAAGAACACATAAATGACATAAATAAAAAAAATACATAACAGGATCCAATAAAACCCTTATCCTCACCCCAATACATTCCAAAACACCATCAAGCTACTGCATGTTGACCCACTAGAGAACATTTTCCTAGTTCAGTATATAAAACATAAGGTCTTAATGCACATTGTTGTTTATATATAGGGTGTAAGAAATAAAAAACAACAGGGTCTCAAAATTTTCCCCTTATATATTCCACCGTATACATGAGGAAGAAAAATAAATAGAATAAATAACATACAATCCTGAACATCAGGCCATCATGTGATAACTAGGACACCAGAACACTCGACCATACCTTGATAGAACAATATTGGAAGAAGTTAATTCATGCCACAATCATAACCCATACCAAAATTTTCAAGGTACTATTTCATCATATGTCATATACACTACCCTCTTCTTTAAGGTATGACCCATACTGAACCTCAATTTCATTATAATATATCTTGAACTCTATCATTTGACCAGGGGAAGGGCCCAAAAATATTATCTTAGACCAATAAACTTTCACTCAAGGTGTTTCATGCCATTACCATCTCACACAAGATGAGGTGAAGAATCATGTCCCAACCCACATCAAATCAACTAATTCCCTCTGTATGTATGGTTATCATAGGTAAAACCTAGACTGATACCCTCTCACTGAGGGTGGACCTTTCTAGGACCCCATCACTTAGGGTTAGGTCATACATCAAGTCTCATCACTAACCACATAATATTTACCACTACCATATGAATCAGTATGGGTATCAGAAAACACAATACTAATACCCTCTCACTTAGGAAGAGTCCAAACATTGAGTCTCATTATTAACAATATCACATTGACAGGTCCCCACTGGATAAAAGTGAGTTTTTAATAAAAAACTGGACCGATAAGAATATAGTTTCATCATTAATAACATCACATAGACTAATCCACTCTCAATTAGGGTGGGCCACACAATCAAAAACCTGATCCATACCCTCCCACTCAGGGTAGTCCCTTCCATTACCCTCTCACTTAGGGTGATTCAAAGAACTGATTCATCATCATGAATGCACAGAATAATAGGTGAAGTACAATACCCATCCCATTCATACACTAGGTCTCATGAATTGGAACTAGCCTTTGACTGGAATCTTGGTCCATAAAATACCACATAATCAACTCATAACCTGGTTCTAGTCACTCAAAACCTTAAACCATTCCTCAAATAGCATATTTTCAAACACTTATTCTTTTAGTGTTATCTTAAAAACCATAACGAACCATGAAATCTCAGCACATTGAACCCATCAATATCCCCACCTTTCCCATAAGGGCATAAACCAAGTCCTTTATACCTAACCATGTCTTTACCCATCGATACCAATATACACTCATTATACCAGGGTGTTCCAATAACCTATAGGATCTACTTATCCTTGAAATAAATTGTTAAATTCCAATTCTATTCCTATTCCCATATCAACATCTTTGTGTCGATACCCAAATACTATTCTAGGAAGACACCCTTAAGTCCCTTTCCCAACTCAAATCCAATCCTTTAAAGAAATTAGTATAACTTCACCTGAGATGATCTCACATCTCATATAGGAGAAATAATGAATCATTTTTCTATAGTAAAACATCTATGACACAAATTACTAATACCTGAAGTATTTAAATCACTCATCTCAGACACCAAGACTTCAATCCACCCTCAAGAGGGTGTTCTAAAGAAAGAGTGATATCCACAACCATCTCATCCATAATACTAAAACAAAAACCCCTCTTGAGTATGATACATGTTCTTGGAGGCCCAACCATAGTCTCTATCCACTCATATAAGACCCAAAATCTATCCCAATCCTCTCATAAACTCAATTAACATCCACACCATTGTAGCGCAAAACCATCAAGTTCCTCCAAAGTACATAATATATAAGGAATACTTACATAAAATTTAGTAGGATAAAAGGAACCACATTTATTTAACATAATCTATCTTAAAACCTAACAATATCTCCCAATCCCAAGTATACAATAAACCAAGCACAACCATGCATAAAAAATTATATGGCATGGTACCATAGGGACCAACTACCTCGTACATAAATTTATAATATTTTAGTTATAATTCTCCATGACTCATCCAAGCCCAATCTAAAACCCATCCATACTATGAACCATTATATCATCCACAATGCTAAAAAATTATAGAAAATTACAATTAACTAAATTTTTTAATCCAACAAGGAATAATCACTTAAAAATCATTGTGTAATACAAAAACATTAAAACCATGTCCAATGACCTAAAAAAGATCCATGTCACACCCACAACACCTTTGTGAACAAAATACCTATAAATAATCACTTGGATAATCAAAAATTAAATTTAATAAAATTAAATTTCCAAAATAAATTCATCAAAAAACATACATCATTTGAAATAATGAAATCAAAAATTCATTCATTATCCTAGGAGTTCTTCTTCCACCAAACAAAAACACCCCGTTACTCCATATGATTTAAAAATTTACTGGTGAGATTTTCACTCAAACCATAGTTTGTAGACACTAAAATGAACAAAAAACATGGGAAATAATAATTGAATGTGATGAAAGAAACCATACATCCAAAATGTTTTGGAAATGTAAAAAAATATTTATTAAGGGGGATTTAGAGGAGGAAAAAAGGAGGGGAGGATCCAAACAAATGGCCATCTATGAACCCATTTTATGTTATAAACTTCAAGAGGTTATTACCAATAAAATAAGGGTATTTAAAAAACTATAATGTTGGACCATTATAATGTTACCCAAGGGGGTTATGGTGCAATTCCTGTTATTTGGGGTTCCACTGTAGTGTGAACTATTGGGTCACAAAACATTACCTATCCACACCAATCCATAGTGGAGTGTCCCCCAGGTATATCCCAATTCCCTTAACTCCCACGAAACCTATACTGTGAATCCCTTAGGCTTTGGCGGGATGATTCTACCTTAAGACACCATCATGGCACAATACCGTCGATTGTGGTGTAATATCCATGGGATGTAGAGATTTAATATTATATGAAGGGTTTGTAGAGATGACCTATATTTTATGTTGAAACCCATCCCTTCTTCTAAAAATATATCTTACGTAAAACATACCATGTTGTAATGCTCATTGGTTGCGGTGTGATATTTCACCCATAGCTATATTTTGGTTCCAATGCCACCCTAAGCTTGCTCTGAATCTTACTCAATCACTAGAGACCCCTACCAATACTTATAGAACACCTCATAACACATCCTGTATCATTCCAACTCTTAGAATCATAATATAAATATCAATTATAAAAAATTATACTAACCCTAGACTGAATATTCATATTAATTTTGACATCAACAACCATAAAGACGTGGTTTATTACAATCACTCACTAAAATTGAATATGGTTTTGGTACAAATATATAACCACATAAAGGATACATTTCACCCCACCTAAATGATAATCCAATACCTAGGATTTTTCAATAATAACTTATGGACACCATATATTTTCAAAAAAAGTGGGGGACCCATACCTTCTCCCACTAACACCTTTCGTTTTATTTTTCACTAATCTTGGGGTGGAATCACTATAAAATGATAATAATTATGTGGAAATATATTTTAGATTAAAGATAATCTGAAAATAAATAATGTGATGGTTAAAATGACACGAAACATGTCCATCATTAGATTGTAGATGACATATCACTATCTTGCTTTATATTATGAAAATATAACACCTCTTGGGGGATAAACCTAGGATTTATTTAATATCTCAATTTCATTACTTCTATACGTTTTAAATTTCAATAAATGTTCTTATATTGATAATTATACTTGTAGATATTGTATAAGAACTAGTGGGAAGGTGTTTTTCTAACCACCACTGGAAGCAATTTTATGCTATCTATCCATCTTAATTTTTCATTATCCGTTCTATCTGATCACCATTATTCTTAACAAAGGGTAGTAATGATTACAAGTGGGGGAGATATATCTACTTTTGGTTAGGAATTGATTGTTTTATTCCATTTTTTTATTTTGGGTGTGTTTTATAAAATCAAAAATCAAACAGCAAAAGATTAATGGGATACTCTTATTTGTTTGACTACATTACTAAATTTTAATGGACTAATTTAATATAAGAAATATATTCCTCATGTTATTATTGATATTATTTTTTAATATATGATTCAATTATTGAGAATAATTGTAAATTTTGATAAATATAGAATCCCATGAAATAAAACACTATTCAATGTCATATTTTACAATACTATGATATTTCTAAGACTTTTTCATATCTTCCTGAAATTTCTTATTATTGATAAAACATAATTCATTCCACGATAACAGTAACTTTTTGCTTTTAATTTCCAATGATTTTTTAGAAAATTTAGGATCTGTTCCAAAAAAATGAAGGTACATTTTTTTTATATTCTTCGAAATATCACTCTATTTGAGCCCATACTTACATCAATACTTTATTTAAGTACCCCAATATCCATGAACTAATTTTTTTTTAAATTTAATGCCATATATCCCAAAATACCCCACACTTTATAATTTGTTTTAATGTTTTCATTGAAAAAGTTGTTGGGGAATGTTAATTCCTCAAAATTCATGGGAGGAAAGATTCTTTGATGGAAGGATTTGGGTGGTTTTCCATTAGTTTGTACGGAATTTTTTTACTCTATTACTTTAAATTAAAAATATCCTATTTTTATTCTAGAAAAAGAAAATAAAAAAATTATATAGAAATTAAAAAAAATAAAAAATAGTTTTGAAAAAAGAAAAAAACAAATAAATGATGTGTGTTTAACTGTTGAACCTATATGTCGAAAGGGAAGTGATGGTATAGTTGAATAATTTGAATGGTAATGAGTGAGGTAATTATAGTATGTAATAAAATTATTAAATAATTCATTATACTTTTAATAGTTAAGCCACCTCTTTTTTTTTTGTTTTTAAACATAAATATGCACCCACCTTCACCTAGACAACTACCTTGAAAAGACATTGAGATAGACACAAAACCTTTATCTCTTTAATGGAAAAAATTAAAATTATCCATCTTATAGTTATTTATGCATGGTCATGGGACTGATTATAAAATTTATAAATATACTAATAGTTATGATTTGAATTTTTTGAGGAAGGTAGGAAAAAGTGAGAAAGGTAAGAAATTAAAAGAGGAATATATTTTATTAAATGAAATAGAAACTATTAAAAATGTGTTTATATAAGAATAATGATATGTTTGTGGGTATATTAAATTTAAGAGGTCTGTAACACTGAATTTTTTATATTAAGCATAGATTGGGTATATCATTCTCAATTAAAATTCATCGAATATACCTAGGAGTTAAATAGTTTTAGTCTAGGAGAAGTGATTGTGTAATTTTTTTTAATATTTCTTATTGTTTTCAATGAAAATAACCACTTTATTCTCTATTATATATATTATTTATTTAATTTCTATTTATATTTACTTTCAATATGTGATTTGTCCAAGAATCCACCTAAGTATAATTAGGTCTTAGATAGTTATGAAAGATTAATTGAGAAGCTTATAGAGCTATAAAATAAAAAAAACCTCTCTATATTTCTAAAGAGATTACTGGTGATGTAAAAATAAACATGGTGTTTATCATTCCATATAATATTAAACTATACTAGTGTAAAATTAATAGGAAGGAGTATCCTAAATACATAAGATTAAAAACTATCTACGTATGATTAAATGATAAATTTTAAAGGTTTTGTAAGAAAAAAGTCTAATTGGGTAAAATAAATGGAACTATAATAAGATTAACTAATTCCCATATATGAATAAATCATATTATCAATATTATTTATAAGTTTTTTTAGTTTTTATAAAGGTGATATGGTGTAATAATCAATGATGAAAATTAAGTTCTATGTGGTTAACATGAATGCTCGATGGGACCCTAGAATATTCCACACACATAACTATTTAGAAAAGCTAAATAAATATTTAATGAATTATCACTAAGGATGATAATGCACAAGAAAAAAGGAAGTATTATCATGGTAACTAAATTCCATACTTTCTCAAGGATTATTGATGAATAAAAAGAACTCAAAGCCTAAATATCTATTTAAATGAAATAAATTGAAGATGACTATCTATATACTAATAATTATATTACCAAAAAATTATTGACCATGGATATAAAATATAAATTAGTGATGTATAATAACGGGTTACTATATAAGAGACTTCTTTCATTAGACTATCTTCCCAGAAATAGGATAATATCCTTTTCGTTTCTTCATTTCATTTTCATTCTATAGATTTTTTGAACATTATCCCCTTTTCCATTAACTCCAATTCTATTGAGTGATAACTTATTGTTGTTATTATAGGGTAGGTTTCCATTGTAATTATAGTGGTTAGTTGTAATATTTCAATGTTTCCTCTTACTCTTATATCTTACTCTGAGAATTTATGGGGTTAAATAGTGGGGGTCAATGATAGTTTCCCATATTTTTTATTGACTATATTTTATTATCTATGATATTATAACTCATACAAATTTATTGACCATATAGTATAGGTAATTGTATTAGTGATATAGGAGTAAATGGTTTTTGAAATAATATTATAAAACTTGATTGTGCATTTGTCTCTCCTTGGATGAAGCATAGCCAGAGAGAGTATGTGGTCAAGTGAGATCAATATACCGATACACACCCAAGGAGTCTACATCAAACTTATAAGGAACAAATGAGTTAATTTACTATGAATATAAGTCATTAACCACCTAAAATAGAACAGTGGATGTGGTTAAAGTGGCCTTTGTATGCCATGGAAAATGTTTATAAGATTACATTCAATAAGAAACTAGGATTTAATGAAAATGGTTATCAACTAAGGACCACCAATATATCCATAATAACTTTATCCTTATTTTTTCATGAATTTTTTTTCCTTGTTTCATTTCAGAAACGAAATATTTTTATTTTTTATATCATAAAAATAGAACAATATAGTGTTTTTTAAAGAGTATCAATTTGTTTCTCGGCAATCCTAGAGAGAAAACCCCAAGGCCAACCCAATACTATAATCATAGGTTTAAAAATGTAAGTATTGAGGACAATGATAATCCTGAAACTATAAAACTTTACTAACATTTCCAAACCACTAATATAATTATACCTCAAAACTATAATAAAATGTTATTATCTATCTGTATCTCATTTTACATGTTTTTTGTTTTTTTCGAAATAGGAATAAAAAAAGTTCTTTAATAAAGAATGTGAGAAGGTGAGTATACAATTAAGTGGAAATGAAATATTATTTAACTCTTTCATTTTTTATTCAATTTTTATATATTTTACTATAAATAATATATATTATAATATATATATAAATAATAAATATGATTTAAAATGGATGTAATAAATAAATAAGGATATATCTATTATAATATCACCAACCCGATTCACCACTATTGTGATCAAATCAGGTGTTATTGGGATCTTGTATATCTTATATAAAACCACTAGAAAATATCTATCACAACTTAATTAGTTGGGAAATAAAACAAACTATTTATCCAACACTAACATTTTTTAAATTATAAGGAAATACAACTAAATCACCCAATAAAAATTTACCAACCACTCTGAATGAACACATACAATAATTTAAGAATACAATGATCAAAGGAAAAAAGAATAAAAATAACAACATAGATTTATGTAGTTTTATTGTGGTACTATATAAATGGGGGGGATGAGTATTTATTTTTATAAAAGTAATCAAAAGATAATTAAAATCTATAGTCAGTTGATAAATTGATCCACCAAACAAAATATAGTATAACCATAATAGTGTAATCAGTTAATATTTCATTTAATATATATGGAGAGTGCACCCAAACTTATCTTGACATTGTGGATATCTCGCAACTTGGTAAAACGATACCACTACTTTGAATCAATGTAGTGGTACACTATGTTCACTTCTAAAACTCTTATGAGAAGAATCTTATAAATGACCCTAAATAATGTTACATGTCCCCATTGTTGTAAAACTAAAATGATAATTTCTTATGTATAATTTAGAGTAAAAAATTAATCAAAAAATTTATGCTTCACATTTATCCATTAGGTATGATTTTAGGGGTAATATACGATTTCATTATTTTTACAAAATTATCCTCTTTTCGTAAATTTCAATCTTCCAAACTTCATAACTATGACTCCACCATGACATCTATATTTTGATAATTAATATTCTATAATTTTTCTTTAAATAAGAATTTGTCTAGGAACATGAGAAATAGTTATCACACAAATTTATAAAACCTAAAAATTTCCTACTTGATTAACATTTTTAGGATTCAAAACTAATTCTCCCGTTATATTCTATAAAACTCTTACAAACATCAATGTTCCTTTAGAGATGAATGGTTCCCTCCAGATTCTTCTGGTCAACCTAGACAATTTAAGGTTAAACTCCACCACATAATTTCTTAAACTATAAAATTTTTCAGTATGTCTACTATATTTTTATTCCCTTCAATATTCTATATATCCAACACTCCATCCTCATACATTTTTTGGATGAAGTTATGCTTCAGATAAATATGATTCATCCTAGAATGAAATATAAGATTTTTGGCCATGTGAATCACACATTTTGAGTCAAAATTTATCATCCTATCACCTTGAACCATTCATAGATTTCTTAATACAAACACTCCATCCTCCTACAACTTTTGGATGAAGTGATGCTTTAGTTGAATATGATTCATCCTAGAATAAAATATATGATTTTTAGCCAAGTGAATCACACATTGTGAGTCAAAATTTATCATCCTATCACCTTGAACCATTCAAATATATTTTAATACCCACGTAATATATATCAAATCCTTCCCAAATTATGTTAGTTAAATATTCTCTTCTTCCATTATTGAGTATACAACTACAAGTTGAAGTTCAGTATCCAACTGATATCAATCCCTTAGAAAAATGAACACATATCTTGAGGTGCTCTTTCATGTGTTTATATCTTACCCATGGTCCATGTCAGTGATCCCATTAAATGATTCATCTTCCAAAGAAAATTTCAATGATTTTTTTATTCTTTATGTATTAGAGAATCCATTAGACAAATTCCTAATGCTCTCCTCTGAGATTCGATAAATACATGCTAACAACACCAACTACTTGTGTAATGTAGAATTAAGTAAAAACTATGGAATACATTCAGCTTATAACTTACAATAAAAAAGTAATATTGGAAATATAATCTACCTTATATTTTTTTTCCATGGTGCCTTATCTTTGATCAATTTGAAATGCCAATTTAGGGCAGTGGTTAAAGTATTTTCCTTTCTTATATTAGTGAAATAAAAAACATTATAGATCTAATATGACAGAGTTATATATAAATTAATTGAACATATATCCAAAAAAATCAACAACCCAAATATCCATTTAACTTGACTAAGATTATTTATCTCAAAATATCCAAAATATTTAATCTTCTGATCATCAAAACTTTAATTTACCTGAATGATATTGATCATTTCATTAATATAGAGATGTTGGATAAGGAAATTCCCATCAAAAAATTCCTTTATGTACCAGAAATGGTCAATATTTATCTAGATTAACTTCATATTCATGAATAATTAATTGAACTTAAAATTTCACTAACTTAGAGATTAATTCAAACCATAAAGGTTCTAATTCATCATTCACACAATCTATTAGTTTTAATGATCCATGAAACTTTCTGATTACTCTATATTGATATCATTATCTAAGTCCCCATGAATAAATAATATATTTTTGTTCCATTATTCTATATGTAGTACCTCCCTAAAAATATTAATTAATACCATATGGATATATTATGTTTAACTACTAGTGAAAATATTTCATATAAATCCACATATTCTATTTAGTAAAACCTTTCATGAATTTTTGTTCTCCTTGTACCTCTATCTACAATTTTCATCCTCCCTCAACTAATAAACCCATTTTTTCTAAATAACTTTATTCCAAGTACGTCACTTTATCATCCCAAATCTTCTAAAAACATAGACAAAATAAAATTTAACCCTCCTTCCTGACTACTACTGATTCAGTTCATTAATATTTTTGACCTCCTCTAGGCTCTTAGGATCTTCATCGTTTATTAATAAAAAGTAATGAATATTGCTCCCATACATATGTATGTAGTGACATATTATCCTAGATATTAGATGTTATTGAAATACTATGTTCTATAATGATATATGATTCTATAAATAAGTGTAAAAGGGATAAAAGGGAAAAAAGAAAAGAAAGAAAGAAAGAAAACACATAGATTTATGTGGTTTAGTAATAATCCCTATATCTATAGAGGGATAAAAATTTTAGTGTTTCAAGGAGTTAATTATAGTGGAATATGTTATATCAACAAAAAAGATTATTTTAATGAGATAACAAAGATACAAGGTGCTATGGTAACCCACATTACTATAGTACCGAATTCAGGTAGTAAGTTCACTATGATATAATAATGGTGTAAGTAATTTTGTAGAGCTATAACACTCTGTTGATGTCACCTGTCAGCTCTTTTACAATAACCATATAGAATTCTAAACTACTAAAGTAATAATATTGTTATCACGTGTAATATTTTCTCTATTTTTCAATATTGATATAGTTCCTCTAAAAAAATTGGGTAGGGGAACTTTGGTCCTTAGTCCCCTAGAGAGGGCGAAACTATATCCTAAAACCCCCAGCAACCTCACTATTGGGGTTGAGAAATGAGAGTTGTGAATTGATTCCCAATACGTGCTACTAGAATTTTAAAACACGTTATTAAGGAGTATTGTGAACCCATAATAAAAAATATGCAATTCCGTCATTATATCAACTCCTTCCAACACAAAACATTCCAAAGATATAGCTTATGGAACACATTATTTAGAAAATTTACCACAAAAATTCATATTCCTAGAACTGCATGGTATTTCTGACCTTGGAAACACTATAAAAACTTGTCTCTCATCCACTTTAACTATGGGATAGTCCAATGATCTTGGTATTGATGTACATTATGAATTATCCAAAAAATCTATAACTTCTAGTAAACCATTCAGTTGAACTTCAATCTCTAATAAAACTTGTATCTTATTTTTATTTTCTGTTAAGTTATGATATTTTTAAAAAACTATTTATCAAGGAATAAAATTTTTACTTGGTAACACATTCTATAGGTCTTTTTAAACTATATTCAAAAACCATGATCTTCCTCAATATATCCCAAAATGTAACATTTCCATGACTTAGTGTCTAGATTTTACTTCTCCTTTGAATAAAAAACCTAAGAGAATGATCCAATTAATTTTATATTAGTGAATTAAACCATACTTATAGAGAAAGAGACGTTCAATAGTTTTTTCCCCAATAGATAGGATAATATTATATTGATCAAACATGTTTTATAACTCACTATCCCCCATAAAACACCTTGGGTAATCCTGCATGAATTATCAAACTCCTTACATTTTTAGGTAATGTATGATTTATCCTCTTTATAAATTCATTATTTGTAATAGTACCTATTTTTATCTTCTATAACCTTATGTAATTTCTTCCAAAAAGAAACTCAAAAATTATTTTCTTTCATATTTCCTACCATTATCCTATGATACATTTTTAAGAATGAAACTAACCACCTTTTCCACAAGGGATATTCATCAGAAGATGGTTCTAAATACCATTGAATTTTTCTTGATAAAGGAAGAAATGATATTTTATGTACCATCATTGATGAATGTTACATAAAACAATAAACCACCATTATAATGAATTGGTTGTGTATCCCATATATTCGTATAAAAAAACTCTAACTTTAAATTATTTGATGATTTACCTTCTATTTGGAAGGGAACCTTTCAATTATTTTCTATGATAAAATATTTAAATATACCATAATCTATGATTTAGATCTTCTTTATACCTTTAATTATGAGGTTTTTAATCTCCACCCACTTCAATGACTTATAAGATTATATCATACCATTGGGGAAGTTACATCCCTTGCATAAATTATACTATATGATACTTATATGAGGTATAATGTTCCAATGTATTCTCCTTTATACATAACCATATAACCACTGGAAATTTTCCTTATTTCATCCATGAATTTAGTATATATACCTAAAAAATCTAATTTTCATTTAAAAATTAAGGTTTTCCTCATTTATAGGATGTTCCACATGCCCTAAATCTATAAGGATATTGTTCCTCATAAAGACTGAGATGTAACCCTTTCCAAAAATCTCAATATATTGATCATACACAATATAATCATCCCAATATCTTTCAGAAGTATATCTCTTCATACCCCCTCCTGGATGTTGAGTCAAATAAAGCTCTAGATTATATAGTCCATGAAACAAGTGAGAAAGAGACAATCAATAGTAGAACACTCTTATCCTATGATACGAGATTCGTAGATCCACTCTATGAAGTGAAAATTCTAAAATTATCTATCTTCTCATTGTAATATTTATTCTCGTGTCCTTTCTTCCCAAAATTCCAACACATGGGGAAAACTTCCACAATGCTACTCCTAATTTAACTTCTTGTTACGTTCCTATTCTATTACTATTTTAGAGCTATATAATGAACATAAATTCCAAACTATAGGATTTTTTCAAATATGAAAAGATATATTTTTTATGAAGTGCTTAATTCAAGATAAGGTCTCTTACATCAAAAAACACAATATCAGTCTTTTCACTTGATTTTCTCAAAACATTGACCATCACATCCAATGATTTTGAGAGGGATGACTGAAACAACATCACCCACTCTAGATATCTAAGTTAAACCATCTCTAATTCGAATTGACTTCAAATCTAGATAAATTCATTGATGTGACTGAATACTTGTTTACCTTTTAACATTCCCATGCCGAACGACCTCTGTTAAAGGTACACTTTCTTTATTTCTATTACATTGTCATACATGTTAGTGAGAGTACTCATATGTTTTTGAGGTTTTAAATTATTGGATATTATTAGCCATGTTCATGCATAAGGGAATACAGGCAACCATACTTATTTCTTATCAATCCTCTATCATTGGCCCATCAATGTTTCCATCTTGGTACCCATCCATGAAAAATCAAGAACCTTATTTAGTAGCAAATACTCTATCTATATTCTAAAAAACATATAATATATACCATCAAACATATTCACCTAGACTATACCCTCACCCAAATCTAATTCTAGAAGTTAATGAAGTCCCACTAAATTCTGAAACAAAAAAAGAGTGATGAGAAAATGACTACCCATAAAAAAATTCTACATGGTAAATGGTATAATGATGCTAAAAAATTAAGCTCTAAATAACCTTTACAGGGGTATGGATATCTAAATACTCTCTAACTAATCATTGATACCACATGTTGGGATTACATTTTTGTAGACAATTATCATAATATATCCTCTAAAAAATTGGGGAAAAAGTATAAAAACTCGATCCGATGAAATGGTTTTCACAACATAAAATACATCAAACATAAATCACCACACTGCAATATATAAACCATTATATATAATCATAGAAAATAATTTTAGTAGAAAATAATCCAATGAAGATGATGTAAATGAAAATTATAAATTTATATGGTTCCAACATGTGTCCTTATCTATAGGTCGATTCTACTCAACATTTATTCATGGAATTAGAAGGTGATTAAAATTAAAATCATATTGATAAAATTATCTTTCCATGAAAATATATTATAAAAAAGTTGGTGAAACAGATTTATTTATCTTTTGATCCCCAATATGAGAACTCCCACATAACTCTTTTCATCAAGGATATCTCTATGTTTGATCAAAGGATTCTACTATAACGACTAAAGAGTTCACAATATTTTATCCTTCATAAATATTATATTAAATAGTGTGCTTCACATGATATAATAAACATAAATAGAGAAAAAACTTAAAATATTTTTAATATTTAATCTGACCATAAAAACATAGTCACTAAATTTGCTGGTATAAATTGAAGTAACCATATCTCAAAATATACAAGTAAAGTAAGATGAAATGGAATCCAGAAGAAAAAAATACTTATAAATTAAATTTGATTAAACAAATAAAAGATTCATATTATCTATATTTTTCCCTAGATTAATCCCAATATGAACCCAAGAAATTAATGTTTGAGAGAATCTGTATATGGAAGAAGTTCAAGCTTGTAGAGATTTTCAACGAGATCCATGCTTGCTGAACCGCCACCCAGAACTAAAATTAGAGTTTATATGATGCTTAGGTCTTAAAAAAATATCATAAGAGGTTATGTATGTACAAATTATGATTATACACTCATGAAATACAACATTTATATTTATAGAAATGTGATGAATTTTATTACTTTTCGAAATTTACATTTTTTTCAAATTATGCTTAAAAATTTTATTTTCATGAAATTAGAATTTTATTCTGAGGAAATAAATGTATTTTTATTAGATAACAAAAATATATATTTAATTTACTCATAATAAGATAAAACTAGTATAATTAGTAGTTTATTTGAATAGTAATTTTCAATATTCCAAATTTTTTGATCCTATACAAGAAACTTCTTCCAAAAATTTTATGTTTTTAATTGAAAATTAAATTTATAAATATAGAAATTGAAATTGAAAAAATAAACATAATTTTTTTAGAATAAAAATATTATCTAAAGAATAAAATTTAGGATTTTTTAAAATAATTGTTTTTAGGGGAATAGTGAAAAATATTGATTTTACTAATAATGTTTATTTTAGGATATTATTATAAAAGAATACTCTGAAATATTTTGGAAGAATTTTTAATATAAATAATATATTTTAGGAAATTAAATTAATAATTTTAAAATACCTTGTTTATTTATAAAACTCATGCTAAATATTTTAGAAATTTTAAGTAATATTTTAATAAACATTATTTTTTTCACCTGTTTCTTTTAATATAAATTTCACATGGTGGAATTACTTTTTTAATTTTTTAATGTTAATTTGATTTTATGTGAATAATAATATTTTTTAATTTCAATAGAATCAATGACATTGTCAATTTTATACTAAATATAAAACTTTTACTTAAAAACATATTTGTTTGAAAATATGTTTTTTCATGTTATATGAGCTCTTATTAAAGTTAAATTTTATTCAAGATAGAAATTTTATTTGATAAATTTTATTTAATATTTGTAATAATTAGTTTAAAATTATTTAATAAGGATATTGTTTTATTTATAATTTAATAAAATTATTTATGTAAAATTATTTACCTCAGTAAAAACAAAAAATGGTAAAAATAAAAATTTAAGACTAAATGACATGAAAACATGCGTGTAAAAGTGAGATTGAAAATTTATATACCTTACCCTTTAAAAAACTATATTATTATTCCCTTTATCTTCAAATTCCACAAGATACTTGAGCTTGCTTTTAATAAATAGTTTTATGATATGAAATTGTGATTCTCTTCAATTATAAAAGGAACCAACACCCCTCTGCTGATCGATGCATGGAAATTCCATTAGGATTGATATAAAATCTAAAATAGTCTTTACTAAACCCCACACCCATATTTGAGAAAATTTTATATTTCCAAAATACTAAGGTGCCTTAAGGCAGTGACCAAATTCAAACTTCCATTGATAGAGGTAATATTTTCTACCACGCCTTCTTTATTATATTATATTCTTAGCATCTTAAAAATATTATATCCATATAAGGTATGATAGAATTTTTTTTTACTATTATAAAGTATTATTACACTAATGTTATATTCTTTTCATACATTCCTCCAAAACCATTGAGAAAAAGAAAAATGTCATCATGTGTGTGTGCGAACGACCACCTCCATGAATGACCTTTTCCATTTTTCACCACCTCTTTTAATGGATGTTTAAAAAGGATGTTTTATATGATAATAGTATATTTATAACTTTATAATAATTCTAAAATTATAATATATTTTATTTTATACCTTCCTCCTATTTTGAAAAAGTGAGAGCATCGCCTATGTGTACGTGCAGACTTCCATCTCCATGAGATGGAATTTCTCTTTCATTTTTCATATCGACTGACATGGGTGGAATGAAATTTTTATGTAATATATAAAATGGGTATTTTATAAATATTTAAAATATTTTTAATTATAATATTATACATTCCAGGATTGAAATTATCAATAAATGATTATAGTAAACTTAACCGATAAAAAGGACATATTAATGTACATTTCATTAATTTGAGTCCATTCCTGAAAAAACCATTTATATGTTTAAATTATGTGATAATGGTATAATAAAAGACATAATTTTATAATATTATATAAGTTGACAAAAAATTTTACAACACTCCAATCTTGGTCAACATACCATAAAATTATCTGAGTAATTGACCAATGAACTTCTAGTAACCAACATAATCATAAATGATGTAACAAATTAGTGAAACATAACATTAAAAAGTTATTAAAAAGAATAAATATTGGTATATAATGATATTAGGAAGATTTTTAATTAACTTAATTTTATTATCTAGGACGTTAAGTATAAGTGATGATTGATTTCAAACATGAGGTAAGGGATCTTCTATAAATCCTTTATGAATTTTCAAATACATATTATCATTAATTTTCTCACATTTATATAATATTATTCTTCTAAAATTATTATATTTTAAAAATATTTCCCTAACATATAGAACTAGTTAAACATATTTTCCATTTCTGATGTTATACATGGTTTATTTTCCTTTGAAATTATTACTTTTATGTAAACCCTATTTAAGGGAACATTTCTATTTATTGTATTATATTGACAATAACCCCCATAAATTTTTTTGAAGCTTGAATATATTTTAAAAAAATTCATTATTTTTTGGTTAATAATAAATAATTTCGTTATTTCTTTAAAATACCCTTTATTCATTTCAAAAAAATATCACCAAGGTGGTACATTTTTACTCTTTCCTCTCACAGATCCTTCACTTGAATTGTATAAATTAAAACTCAATTTCAGGGACTATATTTAATTTTAAAAAGTGAAAATACCAAATTATTTAATTCATTATTCTATTGGGAATCATTTTGATTTAGCATTCTTTTATGACTTTAATCTGAATTGTGAAACCTACTTCCTTCTCATGATTTGATCATTCTTATGATTTATATATAGTTTATTTTCGTTATGTGGAAATCATATATATGATTTTAATTTATATAATATGTGGAAAGGGAATTATATATTCATATAATATATTGGGTAATTTTTTATATCCCATGAGATGTTATTAATAGATTTGGTAGTGACCCTAATCCACCATGGTACTTTTTCCACTTTATAATGATGGTATTAGGAGTGAACCTTAACTTCTACTTATGATATATTGTTTTTTGTTGTTTACAAATGTTTATGATCTTATAATATCATTTCATAAATCCATATATCTGTGATTAATATCATCATATTTACGATGTAATGTTACACCTCTTGAATCTTATATTATACATTATTTACATGTTACCAATATTTTTATATAGACATTTTCCTTATGTGTTTTTCCTAGGATATCATATGAAATTGGAGAATATATATGGGATTTAAGATTACTATTTTAATTTTTAAATAAATATGGTGTTTTTATGTTTAATATGATGCATGTATATTTCTAAACATAAAAACAAACTAGGCCTCTTGATCCTCGTCTTGTATTTGTTGGAAAAATATTAGAAAAATCCTAAAATAATGTTATTTTATGGCTTGTGTCACTGTAGTTGGGGTCAACGGAAGTTATAGGTATTTTTATATATTATGATGAAATAAAATTAGTGAAAATCTTAGGGATAAGTATAAGAGATAAGCCTATGTATATGAGGAATTCCTAAATTTTCTTTATATATTAGATATTTTTTTGGGTTTTCTTGAAATTACATCCCTATATAGATACTCTCAAGTTGATACTAGCTGTGGCATAATTGTACCTAGAAGTACTAACTCTGAAGAGGTTGTGCTGTGTATTAACTCAAACATGACCTTCAGTACTAGAAATATATCCTTTCCCAATGGTTCATAACCGTTGGGAAAGGATGCAGAACCATTGGTATATGTTATACCAATGGTTCTACAAACCGTAGTGGGAAAGGTTTTCCCAAAGGTTTACTGTGAACCATTGGGATAGTTTTTCCCAACGGTTTGTCTTGAACCGTTGGGAAATCCCAAGGTTTCCCCTCTTTCCCAACAGTTCATTGAACCGTTGGGAAAGGATTTTTTCCAACGGTTCAACGAACCATTGGTAAAAAAAGGTACCAAGATGCTATGACAACGGTTTTGAACCGTTGGTATAGCCTATTCTGTGCAAATTGCACAGAAGCCTGCAATTTTCACAGCAGGTCTGCAATTTGCACAGCGTGCCTCATTTTATGCCCTCCCATTTTCAATCTAATTATTGTACCTGCAATAAACTAACACATACATATACAATTATTGTACCTGCAATAACCAACTAACACATACATATACAAAACAAATTCATACACTTATAACATATATTGAATCCTAGAACTATACACATCCATAATTAATTTAGAATTCATAACGTAATTATAAACATACATAATTCATTTAGAATTAAATTTAAAATTTAGATGACAATTATATGTGGAATCCGGAAGTCAATTCATAATTTGATCGGTTTTTTGTATTCCATATATTTTTACCTGAAATGATGTCCATTTTAAACAAAATACATACACCTGGAGTGATACTGGCCACACCACACCTCGGATTGATGCGGGGTTGACTTGTACATGTTACATATGACCCATGGATCGTTGTGCTAAAGTATAGTCACAATCCAAATGCCTTTGGTCGATTTTACGTATGCTAGTTCATGTTCTTCAATTAAAATGATGTCCCTTTGAAACAATAGGCAGACACATTGAGTGGTATCGGTCACACCGCATCTCATATTGAGGTGTGGTTGATTCATACACGTCACATATAATCCATGGATCGTTCTCCTAATGTTCCAACGAAAACCGAATGTGTTTGGTCAGTTTTCCGTATGTACTTAAAATGTTGTACATTTTAAACAAAACAGAGCCACTTAGAGTGATTCCGGCAACAACGTGCCTCCGATTAAAGCGGTGTTGACTCGTACACATCAGATAGGACCCATGGATCATTGTGCTAAATTATCGACACAATCCGAATGCTTTTGGTCAATTTTTCGTATGCCAGTTGATGATTTTCACAGAAAATGACGCCCTTTCGAAACCAAAGACAGACACTTTGAGTGGTGGCGGTCACAATGTGCCTCAGATTGAGGCGGGGTTGACTCTTACTCGTCACATATGACCCATGTATCGTTGTTCTAAATTATCGACACAATCTGAATGCGTTTGCTTGGTTTTACTTATGCCAGTTGATTTTTTCAATTAAAACGACGTAATTTTTAAACAAAAGGCATACACTTTGAGTGGTGCCAGCCACACCACGTCTCAGATTTAGGCGGGGTTGATTCTTACACGTCACATATGACCTATAAATCATTCTCCTAAAGTTTTAATAGAAACCAAATGCGTTTGTTAGGTCTTCCGTATGTACTTATAATGTTGTCCATTTTAAACAAAAGAGAGACACTTAGAGTGATTTCGGCCACACTATGCCTCAGATTAAGGCAGGGTTGACTCGTACGCATAACATATGACCAATGGATCATTGTGCTAAAGAATCGACACAATCTGAATTCGTGTGGTCGGTTTTCCATTTTCCATTTGAGGTTTTTCAATTAAAATGACATCCTTTTGAAACAAAAGACAGAAACTTTGAGTGTTGGCGGCCACACCACGCCTTGTATTGAGGCAGGGTTGACTCGTACATGTCACATATGACCCATGGATCGTTGTGCTAAAGTATCGTCACAATCTGAATGCGTTTGTTCGGTTTTCCGTATGTCACTTGATGTTTTTCAATTAAAATGACATCCTTTTGAAACAAAAGGCAGACACTTTGAGTGGTGCTGGCCACACCATGTCTCAAATTGAGACGGGGTTGAGTTTTACACATCACATATGACCCATGAATCATTATTCTAATGTTTCAACGAAAACTGAATGCGTTTGGTCAGTTTTCTGTATGTACTTAAATTGTTGTCCATTTTAAACAAAAGAGAGACACTTAGAGTGATTTCGGCCACACCGTGCCTCAGATTAAGGAGGGGTTGACTTTTACACGTCACATATGATACATGGATCGTTATGATAAAGTATCAACACAATCTAAATGCGTTTGGTCGGTTTTCCGTATGCCAGTTGAGGTTTTTCACTTAAAATGACATCCTTTTGAAACAAAAGACAGACACTTTGAGTGGTGGTCGCAACACCGCGCCTCGAATTGAGGCGGGGTTGACTCGTACACATCACATATGGCCCATGGATCACTGTGCTAAAGTATCAACACAATCCAAATAAGTTTGGTCGGTTTTCTATATGCCAGTTGATGTTTTTCAATTAAACTGACGTCCTTTTGAAACAATAGGCAGACACTTTGAGTGGTGACGGCCACACCGCATCTCATATTGAGGCGTGGTTGATTCGTACACATCAAATATGACCCATGGATCGTTCTCCTAAAGTTTCAATTGAAACCAAATGTGTTTCGTCAGTTTTCCAGATGTACTTAAAATGTTGTCCATTTTAAACAAAATAGAGTCACTTAGAGTGATTCTGGCCACACCGTGCCTCCGATTAAGGAGGGGTTGACTCGTACACATCACATATGACCCATGGATCGTTGTGATAAATTATCGACACAATCTGAATGCTTTTGGTGAGTTTTCCGTATGCTAGTTGATGTTTTCACTTAAAATGACGTCCTTTTGAAACAAAAGACAGACACTTTGAGTGGTGGGAGCCACACCGTGCCTCAAATTGAGGCATGGTTGACTCGTACATGTCACATATGACCCATGGATCGTTGTTCTAATGTATCGACACAATTAGAATGAGTTTGCTCATTTTTCCATATGCCAATTGATGTTTTTCAATTAAAATGACGTCCTTTTGTAACAAAAGGCAGACACTTTGAGTAGTTCTGGCCACACCGCTGCTCAGATTGAGGTGGGGTTGATTCGTAAATGTCACATATGACCCATGAATTGTTATCCTAAAGTTTAAATAGAAACTGAATGTGTTTGGTCAGTTTTCCATATGTACTTAAAATGTTGTCCATTTTAAACAAAAGAGAGCCACTTAGAGTGATTCCAGCCACACCATGCCTCAGATTAAGGCGAGGTTGACTTGTACACATCACATATGACCAATGGATCGTTGTTCTAATGTATCAACACAATCCGAATGCATTTGGTCGGTTTTTCGTATGCCAGTTGTTGTTTTTCACTTAAAATGATGTCCTTTTGAAACAAAATACAGACACTTTGAGTGGTGGTGGCCACACCGTGCCTCGGATTGAGGCGGGGTTGACTTGTACACGTCACATATGACCCATAGATCGTTTTTCTAAAGTATTGACACAATCCGAATGCGTTTGGTCGGTTTTCTGTATGCCAGTTGATGTTTTTCAATTAAAATGATGTCCTTTTGAAACAAAAGGCAGACACTTTGAGTGGTTCTAGCCACACTGTGTCTCAGATTGAGGCGAGGTTGATTTTTATACGTCACATATGACCCATGAACCGTTATCCTAATGTTTCAATAGAAACCATATGTGTTTTTTCGGTCTTCCGTATGTGCTTAAAATGTTGTCCATTTTAAACAAAAGAGAGACACTTATAGTGATTCCGGCCACACCGTACCTTAGATTAATGCGGGGTTGACTTGTACATGTCACATATGATCCATGGATCGTTGTGATAAAGTGTTGATATAATCCGAATGAATTTGGTCGGTTTTCTGTATGTCAGTTGATGTTTTTCACTTAAAATGATGTCCTTTTGAAACAAATGACAGACACTTTGAGTGGTGGCATCCACACCACGCCTCAGATTGAGGCGGAGTTGACTTTTACACGTCACATATGACCCATGGATTGTTGTGCTAAAGTATCAACACAATCCAAATGCGTTTGGTCGGTTTTCCGTATGCCAGTTGATGTTTTTCCATTAAAATGACGTTATTTTGAAACTAAAGGTAAACACTTTGAGTTGTGGAAGCCACACCGAGCCTCAAATTGAGGCAGGGATGACTCGTACACATTACATATAACCCATGGTTTGTTGTGATAAAGTATCAACACAATTCTGGTCTGATTCCCCAATCCACCAAGTCACGCTGAGATCATAAATCATCTTTTGTCTTCCCCTTGACATTTAGAATAACTGAAAGAAACATTTCACATATATTATTTTGAATATGAATTACGTCTAAGCAATGACATAAAAAATTGGTTGGCCAATAAGGAAAATCAAAAAAGATACTCCTCTTCCTCCAATTGTAACAGGTTTCAATGGAAACATTATTTCTCTTTCCAGATTTCTTTTGACCCTTCTCGAATGAAAAACTAAAATCTTTCAATTCATTAAGCACGCCAGTTCCAGACATATGCTAAGGTGGATCATCAGTCTCTATGGTATTATCAAATCTTTGACGATTCATTCTATATGGATGATCCTTTGGAAAGAATCATCGATGTCCCATAAAACTGATACTACAGTGATGTTTCAGTCTTCTGGATCGTGTATTTTTCATACAAACTAGACATGATAGTTTTCCCTTTGTGCTTCATCCATACATCATTGCATAAGCTAGAAAATCATATATCATCCACATAATTGTACCACACATATGAAATATGTCTTTCAAACATGCATCGTATGTGCACACACCCGCATCCCAAAGAAGTTTCAAATCTTTTATTAAAGGTTGCATGTATACATCAATATCAATGTCGGGATCAGAAGGACCAGATTTGAGTATACTCATGAAAGTGAAAGGTTTTTTCATACACAACCATGGGGGAAGATTATAAATGTTTATAAAAACTGGCCATGTGCTGTGCGAATTAAGCATCCTCCCAAATGGATTAGAACCGTCGCATGAAAGACCCAGCCTCACATTACGCATGTCAGTTGCAAAATCAGGATTTCAAGCATCAACTCTATACCATGAAAATCCATCTGCATGATGATCCAACTCATTATTAGTCTTATTTCTCTCGGAATCATGCCATCTCATTTTTATTGATATTTCATCAAACATAAAAAGATTCTGGAGTCTGGGGATCAATGGAAAGTGACACATTACTTTCTGTGGAACGAGAAATGGTGTTCCATCAGATTTTGACTTCTAAAGGGATGTTCCACATTTTATAAAATCATTTCGTTTAGCGGTTTCCTCCCAGAATAAACTGCAATCTTTCGGACAAGCATGAATTTTGTTTCTTGAAAATCCAAGTTCCTCAACTAACTTCCATGCCATATAGTTGTTTGAGGGAATATCTGTATCATTTGGAAGTAAATCCTTCAAGAGTGTAAGAATGTAATCGATTTCTTTTTTAGAAATACCATACATAGTTTTCCCATTAAACAATCGGATTAAAAATTCCATCTTTTTCATTTTATCGCATTGTCGATATACTGGAGTCATGGAAGCATCATTCAATTTTTTCATGGGGCATTGCAAAGTCCAAGTGGAATCCTTCAGTTTGAAAACATTCTGAAAATACAAGTTAATATTGTCTTCTCTTGATCCTCTGGAGAAATAGGAACCTAAAAATATCTAGAAAATCCATCAAAGAAACAATAATGTGTTTCCCAGCAAGTCTCTCAGTCATGTGATCAATAAATGGGAGGGGGAAATGGTCCTTGCGAGTATATTGATTTAGTTTCCTGTAATCAATACTCAAACGCAAACTGTTTTGCACCCTCATTGAAACTAACTCATCTTTCTCGTTTTTATCAACAGTAACACCACTTTTCTTAGGCACAACCCGAATAGGACTTAGCCACTAAGAATTTGAAATGGGATAGATTATAATAGCCTGAAGCCATTTTTGAACCTCTTTTTTAACAACCTCCAAAAGTGTTGGATTGAGTATCCTTTGTGGCTTCCTAACCGGTTTTGCCCCATCCTTCAAAAGAATCGTATGCATGCAAATAGAGGGGATAATACCTGATATTTCTGCCAAGGTCCACCCAATTCTCCTGATGTTCTCCCTCAAAATATTCAAAAGTTTTTCTTCTGGTTCAAAAGAGATATTGTTATCAATGATAACAGGTAATTTCTCACCACTCAACAAGTATGAGTATTTGAGATTTAGTGGAAATGGATTGAGTTCCATTGTAGGGGGTGGTGTATGGATGGAAACATAGAAGGAACTAAAATATGTGCACAAATAGCATCAATATCCAAATATACATCATTAAAATCATAGAATAAATCATAAAATCCATCAGCATAATCAACATCCATGTCATAATCAGAGTTCACATGATCAAAATCAGAATATGACTCCATTTCAAAATCAAATCTAAGAGAGTCTTGTGCATTAGAAATAAGTGTGGAAGTACTCTTAGACATCAAAATAGAACCAATACTCATAATCTCCCTAATAATAGTACAATAAATTTCCATGGGGTTTTTACTTGGTGGTTAAAAATGGAAGATAACAAATGCAGAATGATCCTCTAAGGAGTACTTCATGGAATCCATAACATTAAATATCACAACTTCATCCCCAAATTCCATGGAAAGTGTACCCTCATTGACATTTAGGAAGGTTTTTGCAGTTTTGAGGAAGGGTCTACCTAAGATAATTGGGGCATGAGAACTTACCTCATCATCCTCCATGTTAATCACATAGAAATCTACTGGAAAGATCATTTCTCTTACCCAGATAGGTACATCCTCAAGAACTCCCGCTAGATATGTCATATCTCTATTCTCCAACTGCACCACTACTCTCGTCAGTTTTATCTCAACAACCTACAAATAAGAGAATAAAAAGTGAGGAATCACATTTATGGAAGCTCAAAAATCATAAAGTGTATCAGAAAAGTGAAAATCCCCTATAGTGCATGGTATGTTGAATTTCCCTGGATCCTTGTACTTTGTCGGCAATGATAGAGTTGGTCTAATGAGTGATGACACATTCCTTCCAAGATTGATCCTCTCATTTCCCATGAACCCTCTTCGATTGGTACAATGTTTTTTATGAATTTTTCATACCTTGGAAATTTCTTAATGGCTTAAAGTAGAGGAATGGTGATCTCTACACTCTTGAATGTGTCCAAAACCTCCTTTTTCATTACTTCTTCAGCCATCTTCTTGGTTTGAACAAACCTGTTTGGAAGATGAAGGGGTTTAAAAGGAACATCATTAATCTTTATCTTACCTTTATCTTTATCCTTGGGTTTCTCATCAGTTGATGTGGAATTGGGATTTTTTTGATTTGAGGTGAATCCCGGTGGAATGGTTGGTGGAGATGCATTAGTTGTTTTCTTAGACCTTCTCAATGTATTGGAACTAAAATTACCCTTTGGATTTAGAGTGGTTTGGGAAGGAAGATTTCCAGAATTCTTACTTACAAGTTCATGGAGGGCGGTGGAAATCTGGATCATTTGAGTCTTCAACTCCCTCAGATCCAAACGTTGACTCTTCAGCTCATTCTATTGATTAAGAACAATTTGTATCAAAATTTTCATCAGTATTAGAATATACCATTGGTGGGGGATTCCCTTATTGTTGGCTTGTTTATGGTTGGGCTTCAAATCTTCTTTAGGGTTGTTGGAATCCCTACTGGTAAGGTGGAGGTTGTTGGAATTTTTTATGAAATGGTGGCCTTTGTTGTTGTCCAGATCTGTAACTCATGTTTGATTGATCCTCCCACCCTTGGTTTAATGTTGGTGAAAAAGAATCAAGATTCTTTTGGGGATATGGTTGTTGCTGCTAATAAGGTCTCCCTAGGAATACTACTGCGCAATCCTCTGTCTCTTGTAGTTGTGGGCAACAGTTAGTTGGGTGGCTTGTCTCCGTGAAAATGCTACAAGGCCTTGAAGGAGGGGGTTGGGATGTCTTTTGAGCCGAAGCAATCTGTCTCACCATAGTTGTCAATTATTCTAACTTGGTATCCATCAAATGAATTTCAAGAGATGATGGACTTACTTTATGTACTCCCCTGACATGTGGTGTACCTCGATCGCCAAATTGTTGGGATTTTTGGGCCATTTTGTCAATCAAAACATGTGCAGCTGATGGTGTCTTATCCTCCAATGCTCCTCTAACTACGACATCTACCATGATCCTCTCCATAGGTGTGAGTCTATCATATAATTATTGGATGAGGAGTTGCTCACTGATTTGGTGATGTGGGTAGCTTGCACACAACTTCTTGAATCGCTCCCAATACTCATACATTGACTCCCCTTGGGATTACTTGATCCATAAGATATTTTTCTAATGGATGTGGTCCTTGAAGCTATAAAAATTCTTTTCAAGAAAAGACATTTCAAATCATTCCAACAATTTACATCTTCAGGTTGTAAATAATACATCCAATATTTCACAGCTCCATCAAGTGAGAATGGGAATTCTCTTAGTTTGATTTGGTCTTCAGATACATTTCTCGATTTCAAGGTTGAGAAAACCACATTAAATTCTTTAAGGTGTTTATTGGGATCCTCACCTGAGAGGCCATGAATATTTTGAAGCAGGTGAATTAATCCAGATTTCAGTTCAAAGTCCGATTCGAGATTTGGGTATGCAATGCAATTTTGTTGATAATTAATATCAGGTGTAGCTAATTCTAGAATGGTTCTATTATGTTAATTTCCATTATTATTAGACATTATATATTGTTTTATGGTTGACTTTTAATTGATTTCAATTTAAATGTTCTTATATTGGAGTACTTCTCTAACTGGTTGAATGTTGAAATTTCTCGTAGACTGAGAATGTCTGATTCGAGCCCTAAGGCTGCGTTCAATCTCTGGGTCAAGATCTAAGAGACCTTTGGGATTAGTTCATGTCATAAATAAAATAAAAATGAAAATTAGGGAAGTGGACCATAGTAAAATAAAAATAAGAAGTTTGAGTTGATGGTCTAAATAGAAGTTGAAGAAAATAAAAGAGGAAGAAAAAAATCAGATTGGGTAAACAAGGAAGAAAGAAGAAAGGTAGAGAATAAAATGTAAAATAAAATAAATAATTCAAATTGGATGAAATAATTACATGCCTCTCTATCAACGGAACCAATTTTAAATAGCGCTGTCATGGGCGCCCTCAAATGATTAATGGGTTTTAGGTACTTAGGTGAATCAGATTGGCTGACCAAGGTCATCTCTCAAAGGAGGGAGTAAATTAAAACAACTTCTTAAAGGTATTCTAAAAGTAAAATAGAGTAGAATTAAAACATTACTTGAAAGGATGGGGGTGGTTTTTTATCATTTATAAAACTTGAATAAGTTTGCTGGAAGAAGATTGCATTTATTTTTTAATTTTGAAATGAAGTTTGATTAAAAAGACACAATAAGAAGATGTTTTTTTATAAAATATTGTAAAAGGCATAATAGATCTAACTCTACCTCTTAATTTACTTATTAATAATTATCATTTAAATCAATATCCACTTAATTATGATCCAATAATTTGTTATCCCTCAAACCCTATAATAGTTAACTTAACCAAAAAGATGAAATTACTTAAACCCTAGGCTAGTTTCAGAACACACAATCGTAGAACCCTTCTTTGATTGATGTTATAAGGCTAGATTATGGTCAGTGGTTAATTAAAGCACATATCTATTTTTTAAATCATTATGAATTGTGTTTAGTAATTATATCTGAACTCTACAAATTTATCACGTGTGGTCTTGTATTACCGTTTAAGATCGTGCTCTCACAATTTACACAAAATCTCAATCGCGCATGTTTTTGTGTTAATTGTCAAATTTCATGATTAGCATCTCATAATTTAAAAACACAATTCATGGATAATATTAATTTAATTACAGTATCTCAATGAATAAAAATAATTAAATGAATAGGGTAGAAGATAGATCAATAACTAAAAAAACTACTCTTTCATGGGTGGTGTGGTCATCGTGGAGACGTTTTGAATTAAAAATGATTGAAAGGGTAGAACCCAATATAGTCTCCACTCTTGATTCCAACCCAATTAGTATGATTAGGATATGAATAAAACAGAATAAAAAAGAAGATTAATTGAAAAAAAATTCAAGATAAAAAAAGGAAAATAAATACAAAGAGGAGGTGGAAGAGGAGAGCCTTTTTGGAAGAGAGGTTTGCACAAATCCTTACTTCTTACAAGAGCTGTGAGGGGTTCCCAAGAGACACCCTTTTGGCCAAAAATTCCCAAATCCTCTACTGTCCCTTCTAAAGGGTGAAAACATCACTTAAATTGAGTTGGGGAGGGCTAGGGTTACAAAACTTTATTAAATGTGAAATGTAAATTCAATCAAATAATTTAATCTGACTTTTACCGCATAGTTGACTTCCAAAACGCGTGAATTGGTCGGCCTTCTACAATTATTATTTGTTCATAATCATGTATCCGTGTTTTCCTCAAAATTTGGGCTCAATCCAAGCCCGGATGGAGAAGATATGGCCCAAATGGGGAAGTAATGTCCAATCTGGATGGTTCTGTCCGGCTTTGTATTCATGGCCCATTTACTCCCTTCAAATGCCCGATCCAGCTCCCATGTCCTGAATTGAATTTTTATCCCTTTAATTCAGGAACACAGTTACAAAATTGTAAGTTAAAACAATTTACTGAAACATATTTATGTCCAAAACACTACAGTTAAATATAAAATGGTAAAACAAGAATTTTCATCAATTTTGAAAATTAAAGATCTATTCCAAAATATTCCATAATTGAACATATCTAGAATAATGTGAGGAAATTATAAAATTTATTATCAATAAAATATTCAAAAAAATAGTGTTTTATCAACTCCCCCACACTTACCCTCTTTTACTCCAGGGAAAACCTCGTATCACGTAAACATCAATATCAATTCCAAAGAAATTTTAAAACACATATCATTGAGATCCATCAATTCCACACCAAAAATCAAAAGATATCATTCCTCATAAAAAACCTAATTTCAAATTCTCCATTTATATTATTCAATATATTTCCACTTCATTTATCCTCCCATGCACAAAACACTAACCTCGCTTGAATTTTCTCTTATCACACAAATGCAAGTTTATTGCAATGTCTTTCTCATCCAAACTCATAAATGGGTGACCATTGGCTTGATAAATCCCTAAATTGCCTCTCAATGTGAGTCAAGGACATAAGTTTGTCATGATCACTTTTTGGGGTTGTTCTATGGCTTTCGTTTGGTAGGATTTAGATGTGAAAAATTCCGAGGATGAATGAGGAGGGATTGACTCTTTTTGAAGGAAAATTGTATTAATCTAATTTCCACTTAAATATGGTCTCCTCCTCAAATGACATAGCATCTATTCATGTTCATAGTCATAAAAAATAAATGAATGTGCACACCATTCAACATTTCAGCAGTAAAAATTTCAATCTTCTCAAACATGATTTTCTTAAAAGCTCCAGTTAGGCACAACTTTCCCCCAATATTAGAAGCTCCTGAAAGTCACAGCTTCTTTTCTCATGAAAGCTCCAGAAAGGCACAAATTTCAATTTAATGATTTTATTCAGTAGAAAACACATATATTTTTAATTTATTTTTTTACCCGAAGTATCATATAATGTGGTAGCACAACACAAGATAGCTTCCCCCACACTTAAGTTCAACTAGATTATGCAATTTCACTTCAAGAGTTGTTTGGAGAGGAAAAATTGTCTTGAAATGTGGCTAACCTAACAGGTTTTTCAGGGCTTATAAGGGATACAAGTATTAAATGTTCAAGGTAGGACATTGTAAAAAAGAATTCTCTGAAATAGGGGCTTTAATACCAACCAAATGCCTCAATCATTTAAACATAATTACCCCAAATCATCATTTTTTGACAGGAATAAATCAAATTCTGGTTAAATCAAGCATGGTTTGGTTCTCTCAAGAAGTGAGGTGAATGTAAAGAATATGAAAATAATGGTTTATAAGCCTCGCAGGAATGTGATTTCAAATATAAAGACAGTGAGATGCGGCATGAGATTCAAAATTTTGTGTACTTTTCATGAAAATACTAAATATTTGAACTTGAAACAATGTCATTTCGATATTCATTTAAGCTTAGTTACAAGGGATAAATTGTTTCACTTATTGATATAGATTTAAAAATGGTTTTTGAGAATAATTTCATCTCAAAAGTTTCAAAAACACACAGAAAATTGAAAAATAAACACACAGAATTTGAAAAACACACAATTGTGTTGTTGTTGTTTTTTTTTAAATAGGAAAACAATTGAAATTAATAAACTAAAAGGTTCCCTCCCCCACACTTAAAATATTTCATTATACACTATGTGAACACATGAGATGATATATGCACATGAAATGTATAATTTTAAATAGGACAAAGAATAAAAAAAGTTAAAGGGTTAGGAACAGCCTGATGTGATCAAGTGATGATGGGGTCATGAAGTGTGATAAAATCCACTGCATCAGTAGGAAGTCCCTCAATGTATCTCTTCAAATGTTTCCCATTGACTGTAAAACTCCTTCTTGTGTCCTCTTGTGTGATCTCCACTTCACTATAAGGAAAAACATTAGTCACAACATAAGGACCTAACCACCTAGAATGCAACTTACCAGGCATCAGCTTCAGTCGTGAACTATAGAGAAGGACTTTCTCTCCAACATGAAACTCTTTTTGTTGGATAATTCTATCAGGAGATACTTTTGATTTTTCCTTGTAGATCCTTGAGTTCTCATATTAAGACAATATAATCTCCTCATGCTCTTCAATTTGCAGCTTTATTTGGATTCCAGCTTGGGCCAAATCCATGTTGCATTTCATTATAGCCCAATAAGCACGATGCTCAACCTCCATGGGGAGATGACTTGTTTTCCCAAAAAAATCCAAAATCGGGACATACCAATGGGTGTCTTGTATGCTGTTCTATAAGCCCACAGTGCATCATCCAAGCCCTTTCTCCAATCTTTCCTATTTGGCTGCACAATTTTCTCCAAAATTTGTTTCAACTCCTGATTTGAAACCTCATCCTGGACATTTGTTTGGGGGTGGTATGGTGTTGATGTTTTTTGTGTCACCCCATACTTCTGATGGAGGGAAGCCAAATTTAGATTACAGAAGGGTGTCCCTTGGTAACTGATGATGACCTTCGGTACTCCAAACCTGTAAAATATTTGCGCTTTGACAAAGTCCACAACAACATGAGGATCACCCGTCCTGGTGGCCTTAGCCTCTAACCATTTACTCACATAATCAAAAACAACCAAAATATATAAAAATCCAAATGAACTAGGAAAAGGACCCATAAAATCAATGCCCTATACATCAAAAATCTCAGAGAATAGTATGGGTTGTTGGGGAATCTCATGTCTCCTGGAAATGTTCCCAATGTGTTGGAAATGAGAGAATGACTTACAAAACACATGGGAATAATGGAATAAGCTAGGACAATATAATCTAGATTCAAAAACTTTCCTAGCAATCCATTGGGGGCCAAAGTGTCAACCGTAAGCAAGTGTATGACAAAAATGTAAAACAAACTCCAACTCAGGATTAGGAACACACCTCTTAATAACTTGATCACTATACAAGATCCAAAGGTATGGATCATCCCAAACATAATACTGAGATTCAATTTTTAATTTCTAGACTTGTTGTTTCATTAAATTTGCAGGGATTTCAGAGGCAACAAGGTAGTTAACTAAATTTTCATACCAAGGAAGCATACCTGATATGGAATAATGATGCTCATTAGGGAATGTGTCTTGAAGTGGTACCTGATCCAAGGTGTCATCCTCTAGTGTGCAAGTAAGCCTACTCATGTGGTCCACCACTAGGTTTTCCGATACCTTTTTTTCCTTTATCTCAATGTAAAATTATTTTAGAAGGAGCATCCATCAGATTAGCCTGGGCTTTGCATCTGAATTCTTCAAGAGGTGCCTAAGATCTACATGGTTAGAATAAACCACTGCTATAGTGCCCTATAAATATGAACAGAATTTATCTAAAGAGAATATAACAGCAATAAAATCTTTTTTCTTGGTTGTGTACTTTGATTGGGCAGAATCTAGTGTCATCGATGCATAGGCTATCACATGTGAACATCCCTCCACCCTCTGAGATAAGACAGCTCCAACCGCGAAGTTTGAGGCGTCACACATAAGCTCAAAAGGAATCTCCCACCATGGGGGCTTTATGATAGGTGGAGTGGTCAGAAACTTCTTTAGCTCATCAATGGAAGTCCTTCAAGAATCATAAAACACAAAATCAAAATCCTTTTAAAGTAATCATGACATAGGAAGAGAAATCTTACTAAAATCATTGATGAAGCACCGATAATATCCTGCATGCCCTAAGAAAGAACTAACATCACACACACATGAAGGATAGGGTATGGATGAAATAATGTCTATCTTAGATCTATCAACCTCTATCCCATGTTTTTACACTACATTCCCTAAGGCAATGCCATGCTCTACCACGAAATAACCCTTTTCAAAGTTCAGGACCAAATTCTTCTCAATACAATGATTCAACACCTTTCCCGAACTAGTTAGACATTCATCAAATGAAGACCCCTACACTGAAAAAACATCCAGGAATATCTCTATGTATATCTCAATAAAATCAGAAAAAATACTCACCAGGCATCTCTGGAAGGTACCTGGGGCATTGCAAAGTCCAAATGGAATCCTTCGGTGGGAAAATGTACTGAAAGGACAAGTGAACGTTTTCTTCTCATGATCCTTTGGAGCAATAGGAACCTGAAAATATCCAGAAAATCCATCCAAGAAACAATAATGTGTTTTCCAAGAATGTCTCTCAAGCATATGATCAACAAATGGGAGGGGGAAATGGTCCTTGCGAGTAGATTGATTTAGTTTCCTATAATCAATACACACACGCCAATAGCTTTTCACCCTCATTGGAACTAACACATATTTCTCATTTTTAACAACAATAACACCACTTTTCATAGGCACAACCTGAATAAGACTTACCCACTGAGAATCTGAAATGGGATAGATTATACCTGCCTCGATCAATTTTTCAACCTCTTTTTTAACAACCTCCAAAACTATTCGATTGAGTCTCCTTTGTGGCTTCCTAACCGGGTTAGCCCCATCCTCCAAAATAATACTATGCATGAAAATGGAGGGGCTAATACCTGATATGTCAGCCAAGGTCCACCCAATTGCCCTGATGTTCTCCCTAAAAAGATTCAAAAGTTTTTATTCATGTTCAAAAGAGTGATTATTAGCAATGACAACAGGTAATTTCTCACCACTCAACAAGTATGAGTATTTGAGATTTGGTGGCAATGGATTGAGTTCCAGTGTAGGGGGTGGTGTATAGATGGAGACATAGAAGGAACTGAAATATGTGCACAAAGAGCATCGGTATCCAAATATACATCCTCAAAATCAGATAATAAAGCATCAAATACATCAGCATACTCAACAACCATGTCATAATCAGATTTCACATGATCAAAATCAGAATATGACTCTATTACAAAATCAATTCTAAGAGAGTCTAGTGCATTAGAAAAGGTGTGGAAGTAATCTTAGACATCAAACTAGAATCAATACTCATAATCTCCCTAATCATAGAACAATCAATTTCCATGGGGGTTTTACTTTGTGGTTCAAAAAGGGAGATAAGAAATTCAGAATGATCCTCTAAGGGGTAATTCATGTTGAATGTGGGTTCCCTAGACCCAAATTTTATTGTACTTTGATTATTGTTACATGTATTCAGTTTTTTATACATGTGTTTATCTTTCCATGATAGTGTAGATACTTATGCATCCATTTTGTTTATGACAATGTACTTAGATTACCTGTCGCATAAAATGGTTATAGTAGGTCCCAAACTATAATGAGAACCCTAAGATGCCATGATATTAATCGTAAAGTAACATCCAATGGTCCAGTTACATCATTATGAAGGGACATAGATGATGTGTGACCATCAGGTTCTAGGGGATCATAAGCATTGAGACTTCTTATCATGAAGTTAACACTTGATGATCTCTAGTAATTGAGATCATGAGGAAATACCCGCTTAATAGGAACACCACATGTTTCTGGTGTCATTGGTCATTCCTATCTATAGACATGTGTAATGGTCTCCTGACATGAGATCATTATCAATGAATATCATATAACTATGTACATTTGATATAAGGATAAAACCATGGCGATAAATTCGTGGTGAGGTAGTTTGTATCGGGTACGTCATTAATGGCATGGAATTGATTGAATGATTGAGAAATGATTTGTTGCTTTCGAGTTCAGGAAGAGATATCTCGGGCCTGGTTTATTAGGATGGTTGCACCTTCAATAAATCCATGGCCATGGTAGTCGAAGGTAAAACCGTCCGGACAAATCAACAAACAAAATAATGAAAATAAAGAATGATGACACTAGTTTGCATTCTACTTTATTGACATATCTATGATGAAGAGATTATATTACACAGACTATGTTCGTAGGAAGGCAGTCATTGCTTTGACTTTTCCTTATCTCTATAGGGGTCTCGATGGGTTGCTAGACCCCACACTAGGTCGATGGTATTATTCACTGATATTGAGAGAAGGGCCTAGAGGGTCAAACACTATAGGACCTTGAGAATCTTCCCTACTCTAGGAATAGGAATTTAGAACTTGTTGGGCCCCACTAAAGGGTTTGAGAACTATCCATGTTCTATGGATCACCAAAGAATAAATAAATTCATTAATTATTCAAGTTTAGAATAATTCGTTGAATTTATTTATAACATGTTTTTACAAGTTATATAGTAAATACAAGTATTAATGTAATTCGAATGGATTTAAATATCCTAGGTTCGTTTAATATTAGAAGGAGGAATGAGTCGAGTTAAAGACTCAAATTTATCACGTAATATATTTATATATATTACAAGTAAGTGATAAATTCTAAATATTATTTATGGAATAATTTTATTTGTCATAAATATATATTTATATCACTTATATATCGGACATCTATTACACGGGGGCTTGGAACCTATACCGCATGTTTTAATACAATCTCTATATAAGTGAGATAGAGGCTCTCCCTAGATCACTATTCACATGTCAAGATTGAGAGATTCTCTCTCCTCCTAGAATCTAGAGATAGAGTCTCTCAAACAATGATAGATCTTCAAGATCATCCATATCGGATTGAAGCTCCTTTCTTTGTTGTGATCATCGCTGTACTAATGTGAGCATCGAAGATCCATGCTAGCACTCGGATCTTGACGAACGACGTGTGAGCAGATTCACGAGGCATGTGTGGACGATCTAGAGGGCTTCGACATCGGAGTCTTCGAGCAACGATCACCGGAGTCCTGCGGTAGACTTGTACACGTCAATTCTGAACAAGGTAAATGTTCAGTTTAATTTTTTGGGCTCTTTATAATCCTTGCTAGATCCTGGGACCAAGCCGGGATAAGATCACCGGAGTTGACAGGGTTATGTCACTCCGGTGAAGCAGAAAATCTTTAATTCACAGCCCACCGGCTTCCCCTGTGCATTACCGGTACCCAACAATGGTATCAGAGGGAGAACAAGGTTTTTCTGAGTCAACTAAATTAAAATGCGTTAAATTTAATTGCGGGGTGTTAAAATGGTTCATTTAGATTCAACAGCGAGTCGTTTTGTTTTCGAATGATCAAGTTACGATCATTTAAAATTTTAAACAAATCGACATCGCAATTTTTTTTTCATTTGATGTTAATCTCAATTTTATTGAGATAAAATTAAATGTTATATTTTATTATTATAAAATAAAATAAAATATTTTATTATGAAATATTATTTTAAAGACTTGGTCCATGTCAAGCCTAGTTTTATTTTTATTTAAAAAAAGGGAAGGACTATGTTAAGGGTCTTCCTCTGTTATTTATAAAATTTAAAAAAAGGGGAGGGTGGCTTTATTTTTTCTAAAGACAAAAAAAGGAGAGAAGACCCCAAAGGGGTCTCCTCTCAAGTGGCATGTAGGGGGTGAAAACCCTAGCCACCGGGTTTCCCACCCCCTCTTCCAGACCTCCTCCATGCCGAGCCCCCACTAGCCAGACGTCGCGGCCCACGCTGGGCTCCCCTCCACCGGACCGGCCTGCTGCACCACCTCAGACCCCACCCCGCACCAACCTCCTCCTCTTCGCGCTGAGCCCCCTCCGTCTTGCCTCCCGAGCCTCGCACCGGCCTCCGCCGGACTGGCTGCCGCCAGCCGCGCCAGCTTCCCCTCTATCGGACCGCCTCCAGCCGGCTGCCCCAAGCTTGTCGGATGGGTCGCATTGCGCCGTCTAGACTAGTCCCATACCGGATGGACTCCTCTTCAGCTCGCCAGAGCAGTGGGCTGCTGGCCATGTGGTTGGTCGGCCTCTTTCCCGGCCTCCTTCCACTCCCCTCGGACTACACCGGGAGATGCAGCCATCGCGGTCACGCTGCGGTCACACCGCGGTCACGCCCCGGTCACGCAGTGGTCACTTCGCGGTCACGCCGCGGTCAAGCCACAGTACCCTGTTCTAGGAAGACATCCTATGGCGGTACGCAGTCCTACTGGACTCCTCTCCGGCTAGAGGTAACACTAAATTAAATTAATTTTAATTAGTTTAGTTTTTTTAAATTAAAATAATTGTAATTAATTTAGGGGTTTAATTTATTCTAATCTGAAATATTAATTTAATTTAAGTTTATAATTAAATTAATGGTTTAATTTAATTTTTGGAATTAAAATTAAATTAATCAAATGGAACCGATAAAAATAAATTACTTGAATTTAATCAAATTCATTTAATTTATTAGAACAACCTCGAATTATTTAAATTTATTGCAATTTAATTTTATTGCGCTTTTACCTCGACATGTCTTGAGGAAGTGACCGACTTATATATGTCTAGAATTTATTTATTTATTTAATTATTTATTCAATGCGTGTGATGATTGTAATATTTAATAGGTAAATGATGGTCTGCGAATCGTCTTTTAATTAAAATATATATAAGGGCATTCACGTCCATTCCACTATTTGTATTTTGTACCCCATACCCCCTCGCCTGCGTGCGAGTATATTTGTAATTACACCGTGGCGATCTGAGAGGCATAACCCACCAAGTTGAGGCGGTAGTCTAGACATGAGTTGGGCGCTTTGCATTGGGGCCAGTAGCGACACGAGTCATGTATTGACTCAGGTATGGATGCCCCTAGGTGATGATTGATCAGTTATCGGTCGATCATTAAAGAATGCTCAAGACTAGTCTGAATGCATGATTTACTTTATGCATAGTTTATTATTTTATGCGTATGTATGATTATTGCATGATCACATAGGATAGTAACCAAGATAAAATGCATAAAGTTGTGACGAATAATTTTCTATTGCATATTCGGTTGTGAGTGCGACAACCCAATTTGAACATAATAAATAGAAAAGGATTATATTCGTCAATTAATATTTAAATTCCCTAAAAGATATATTATGTCTAAATGCCATCCATTTCTTACATTTAAACAAAACCGGCTGTTTGTGTTCTCATCAGCCTCAGTTGAGAGTGCCTCTTATTACCGGGGCGTTTCCCTGAGAAAAATGGGTCGACTTAAATAAAGTGAGTATTAAAGGATTAGCCTTAGCTGACTTTCTATCACTTTAGGGGAAAGTGGTTGAGGGAATCAAGTTCAGATTCCAAAGCTGGGACTTTACTCAACTACACAAGGAACCACAAGAACAAGTGGTTGGACAGCATAGCGCCTACCTTGAAACCCTCCAAGTAGTGTCGTAGCCCCAGCTTGTAGACTACGAGGGAGGTTTTGGGGGTCCATTCCACTATAATGATCAAGCGATAAAGTATTCTGAATCAAATAGTGAGGGATATTAAGGTTTGTTAAAATAGTGGGAGACATTATGTGATATAATTTATTAATCATAAAATGTCAAAAAGGTAATCAAGACAAGGTACTAACTGCTAAATGTTTATCTGATGTAGATCCAAAATGGAAATAACCAACACCACAAGTACTTTATCACTGCAATCAATCTCAGATAAAGAAAATATCATGACTGGCAATAACTTCCAGGAGTGATATAGGCGCTTGGGCATAGTACTACACTAAGAAAGGAAGTTATATGTGCTGGAATCCCCAATCCCTGATGAGCCTCCTCAGGGAGCAAGTAAGATGAAAAAAGATAAGTAGAGAAATCATGTAGACAATGCGCTTAATGTACAATGCATCATGTTTTCATCCATGTCTAGACAATAGTAAAAAATTCACGAGGAAGAGGATGCCTACAAGATACTTTCACATCTCCAAGAACTATATGAGGGGAGGGCTAGACAAGAAGTTATGATATCTCAAGTGCGCTTTATAAGTTCAGGAAAGCATAAGGGCACTATTCTGGTCCTCACGTACTCAAGATGATTGGGTATATTGAGAGGCTTGAAGCCCTTGGGTTCAAAATAAACCAAGAACTAGCAATGGATATCATTCTTCCCTCTTTACCGTCAATCTTCTCAACTTTCATTGTCAATTATAATATGGATGGTATGACAAAGTCACTCCCAGATCTATTGGCTTTAGTTTGCCAAGCTGATAAGGACATGAAAAACACCAATTCAATTATCCTTATGGTGAACAAGAAAAAAAGGGCAAGGCAAAGGCGTCTAAGGCCAAGTCAAGGCCAAAGACACCAATGCATCGTCCTGCAAAGAATCCAAAGATTCAGAGGCAAAGTAATGAGCATGAAGCTGTCTGATTTGGATGTGGCAAGAAAGGCCACTGGCAGAAGAATTGCAGAGCTGGGAAGAAGAATCAAGCTGATGCTTCTACTTCAGGTATCTTTTTCATTGAATGTAATCTATCTTTATCTACAAGTTGGGTATTGGATACAGCATGTGGATCACACATTTGTATTCATATACAGGAACCATGTAAGTTCAAGAAGATTGCAGAAGGTCAAGTGGATCTCCGAGCTGCAAATGGTGCAAGTCTGGCGGCCGTGGTCGTGGGAGACTATCACTTGACTTTACCAACTGGTTTGGTTCTTTTTTAAACAATTTCTATTATGTACCGTCTATTACCAGGAACATTATCTCTAGGTCAAATTTAGACACTATGGGTTTTTATTTCAAGTTTGGAAATAAAAGTTGTCTCTTTTATAGGGATAACATTTGTTATGGCATGGCACATCTTAACAATGGTTTATATATGCTAGAACTAGAAAACATAGTAATGGAAATCAATGAAAAAATAGCCAACATGACTCAAACAACACCCGCCTATGGAACTTCAGGCTTGGTCATGTAAAGTAGAAGTGATTATGAAGACTACATCAAGAAGGGTATCTAGACTCCGTACAGTTAGAACCCTTAGATGTATGTCAAGATTGTTTACAAGGAAGTATGACCAAAGCACCTTTCTCAGTAAAGGGAGAAAGAGCCAATGTAGTGCTAGAATTAATACATACAGATGTATGTGGTCCATTTCTAGTAGAGGCAAGGGGTGGTTTTCTATACTTCATTACTTTTACCGATGATTATAGTAGGTATGGCTATATCTACTTAATGCGTTATAAGTCAGATTCATTTCATTTCATTAAGGAATACCAAAATGAAGTATAAAACCATCTTGGTATGAAGATAAAAGCACTTCGCTCAGACAGAGGTGGAGAATATCTTAACCAAGCCTACATTGATCACTTGAAGGAGTGTGGGATAGTATCCCAAGTCACTCCTCCTTATACACCACAATGGAATGGTGTTAGTGAAAGGAGGAATATGAAATTTCTTAACATGGTCAGATCAATGATGATTCATACAACTCTTCCATTATCCTTTTGGGGATACGCCTTGGAAACAACATCGTATACCCTTAACCGAGTACCAACTAAAGCTGCAGAAGGGATTCCGTATCAGTTATGGTATAGAAAGAAACCCAATCTAACACACATGAATGCGTGGGGTTGCGAGATATTTGTCATGACTTTACCAAGTGACAAATTTGCATCCAGAAGCACTAAGTGCATCTTTATAGGTTATCCTAAGGAAACTTGAGGATACTACCTATATAACCCTTTAGATAGAAAAGTAATTATGGAAACATACACCACATTTATAGAAAGGGATTTCATTTTTACTGGAAATAGTGTAATCAAGATTGACTTCGATGAAGTTAATGCTCTAGATGCACAAGAGTTGGTAGAGGAACAATCTCCACAAGAGAAAGTGGAAGAAGAAATTGTTCCTGAGACTCCTATATTGTGTAGGTCTATGCGAGAGGTTAGAGAACCAGAGTATTATGGTTTTCTTGTCACCGAGTCAAGTGAAACAATAGTCCTTGAGAATGATGATCCTCTAACCTACAAGGAAGCAGTAGAAGGTGAAGAAGCTGCTAAATGGAAAGAAGCCATGAATTCTGAGATGGAATCCATGTACCAAAATCATTTTTGGATTTTGGTAGACCCTCCTGCTGATGTAAAACCCATTGGATGAAAATGGGTATTCAAGAATAAGCTGAACATGGATGGTAAGGTTAATACCTTTAAAGAAAGACTGGTTACAAAGGGTTTCAGACAACATAAAGGCATTGACTATGATGAAACCCTCTCACCAGTGGAAATACATAAATCCATCAGAATATTGCTTGAAATAGCAGCCTTTCATGATTATGAAATTTGGAAAATGGATGTCCAAACTGATTTTCTAAATGGGAATATGGTTGAAGACGTCTATATGACTCATCCCAAAGGGTTTGTTGAGTCAAAGAATTCCAATAAAGTATGATTGTTGTAGAGATCCATCTATGGATTGAAGTAGGCATCAAGATCGTGGAATGTTCTCTTTGATGAGGCCATAAGAGACTTTGGTTTTGTCAAAAATGAAAGAGAGCCTTGTGTCTATAAAAAGGTTGAAGGGAATGCTATCATTTTCCTAGTTTTATATGTTGACGACATATTTTTCCTGGGAAACGTGGTGTAAGTCTTACAGTTAGTTAAGACTTGGTTAAATGAATTCTTCTCCATAAAAGACTTAGGTGAAGTAGCCAAAATTCTAGGGATCAAGATCTATTCAGATAGATCTAAAAGGATTCTTGTCTTAAGTCAAAGTACATGTATTGATAAGGTACTCAAAAGGTACAATATGGAACAATCCAAGAGAAGATTGTTACCTATGTCACATGGTGTAAATCTCTCCAAGAAAATGTGTCCTCAAAAATCGGAGGATATTGAGAAAATGAGTAGAGTACCTTATGCTTAGGTAGTGGGTTTTATCATGTATGTCATGATATGTACTAGGTTTGATGTTGCCTTTTCTTTAAGTATAGTGGGTAGATATCAAGCCAATCCAGGAGAGCTGCACTGAACAGCTGTTAAAACTATCCTAAAGTACTTAAGGCATACTAAGGATATGTTTTTGGTGTATGGAGGAGATGAGGAACTAGTTGTGAGGGGATACACTGATGCTAGTTTCCAGACAGATCATGGTGATATGAAATCACGGTCAGGATACATATTTTTCCTGAATGGAGGTGCAGTGAGCTGGAGAAGCTCAAAGAAAGCTGTGGTTGCTGATTCTACAGTAGAGTCCGAATATATTGCAGCTTCCAATGCAGTAAAGGAAGCAATCTAGATATGTAATTTTATCTCAGACATTGGTGTTGTAGCTAGCAGTGCAGACCATGTTCCAGTATATTTTGATAATACTACTGTAGTGGTGCTTGCCAAGGAGCCCAGGTCTCCCCAGAGGATAAAGAATATTCTTCGAAAGTTTCATCTCTCGAGGGATTTTACTCAAAGAGGTGAAGTGACTGTTAGAAGAGTATCCACAGAGGAAAACATGACAGACCCCATGACTAAAGACATTTCTCAATAGAAGCATGATTCACATGTGAGAGCTAGCAGATTGAAACCTATTAGCAGTTGGCTCTAGTGTTTGTTGGAGTGTTGAAAGTGGGTTCCCTAGACCCAACTTGTATTGTACTTTGATTACTGTTATATATATTCAATTTTTTATACAAGTTTTTATCTTTCCATGATAGTGTAGATACTTCTACATCCATTTTGTTTATGGAAATGTCCTTAGATTATATGTCTCATCAAATGGTTATAGTTGGACCCAGGCTATAATGAGAACCCTATGATTCCATGACAGTAATCCTAATGTAATCTCCTATGGTCCAGTTACATCATTCTGAAAGAACATAGATGATGTGTGACCATCAGGTGATGGGGGCTCATAAGCATTGAGACTTCTTCGTATGAAGTTCACACTTGATGATCTCTAGTAATTGAGATCATGAGGACAGACCCGCTTAATAGAAACACCACATGTTTCTTGTGTCATTGGTCGGTCCTATCTACGAACATGTGTAATGATCTCCTAACTTGAGATCATTATCAATTAATGTCATTTAATTACGTACATTTGATATAAGGTGAAAAGCATGGTGATCAATTCGTGGTGAGGTAGTTTGTATTGGGTTTTGTCATTAATGGCATGACATTGATTGAATGATTGAAAAAGGATTTGTCAATTCTGAGTTCAGGAAGTGATATCTCGGGATTGGTTGATTAGGATGGTTTCACATTCAATAAATCCATGTACATGGTAGTAAAAGGTAAGACCGTCTGGACAAATCAACAAAAAAATTAAGCAAATAAAGAATGATGACACTAGTATGCATTCTTCTTTATTGAGATATCGATGTCGAAGAGATTATATTACACGGATAGTGTTCATAGGAAGGCAGTCATTACTTTTACTTTGCCTTATCTCTATAGGGGACTCGATGGGTTTCTAGACCCCGCTCTAGGTCTGTGGTATTATTCACTCCTATTGAGATAAGGTCTTAGAGGGTCACACACTATAGCACCTTGAGAATCTGCCCTATTTTTTGAATAGGAATTTAGAACTTGGTGGGCCTCGCCAAAGGGTCCGAGCACTATCCAAGTTCTATGGATCACCAAAGAATAAATAAATTCATTAATTATTCGAGTTTAGAATAATTCGTTGAATCTATTTATAACATGTATTTACAATTTATATTGTAAATATAAGTATTAATGTTATTCAAATGGATTTAAACATCCTAGGTTCATTTAATATTATCACGAGGAATGAGTCGAGTTAAAGACTCAAATTTATCATGTAATATATTTATATATATTACAAGTAAGTGATAAATTGTAAATATTATTTATGGCATAATTTTATTTGTCATAAATAATTATTTATATCACTTATATAGTGGACGTCTATTACACGGGGGTCGGGAACCAATATCGTTTCTTTTAAAAAACTCCCTATATAAGTGAGAGAGAGGCCCTCCCTTGATCACTATTCATGTGTCAAGATTGAGAGCTCCTATCTCCTTCTGGAATCTAGAGAGAGAGTCTCTCAAGCATAGAAGGATCTTGAAGATCATCCATCACAGATTGGAGCTCCTTCCATTGCGGTGATCGTCGCTGCACTGAAGTGAGCGTCGAAGATCCGCGCTAGCACCCAAATTTTGATGAATGATGTGCGATCAGATTCACGAGGAAAGTGTGGATGATCTAGAGGGCTTTGACGTTGGAGACTTCGAGCAACGATCACCGGCGTCCTGCGACAGACTTGCACACGTCAATTCTGAACAAGGTAAATGTTTAGTTTAATTTTTCATTCTCTTTATAAACCTTGCGAGATCCTTGGACCAAGCCGGGACAAGATCACCGAAGTTGATAGGGTTATGTCACTCCGGTGAAGTAGACAATATTAAATTCATGTCCCACCGGCTTCCACTGCACAGTCCCGATACCCAACACTTCATGGAATCCATATCATTAAATATAACAACTTAATCCCCATATTCCATGGAAATTGTACCCTCATTGACATTTATGATAGTTTTTGTAGTTTTGTGGAAGGTTCTACCTATGATAATGGGGGAATGAGAACTTACCTGGTCATCCTCCTTATTAAGCACGTAGAAATATGATGGAAAGATAATTTCTCTTACCCAAACAAGTACATCCTCAAGGGCTCCCGCTGGATAGGTCGTAGCTCTATTTTCCAACTGCACCACTACTCTAGTTGGTTTTATCTCACCAACCTACAAAGAAGAGAATACAGAGTGAGGAATCACATTTATGGAAGCTCCCAAATCACAAAGTGCATCAAAAAAGTACAACTCCCCTATAGCGCATGGGATGGTGAATGTCCCTGGATCCTTTCACTTTGTCAACATTTCTAGATTTGGTGTAATGAGTGCTCACACATTCCTTCCAATATTTATCCACTCATTTCCCTTGATCCCACTCATTTCCCTTGATCCCTCTTCGATTGGTACAAATATCTTTTTAGAATTTCGCATACCTTGTAATTTTCTTAATGGCTTCAAGTAGAGGAATGTTGATATCCACATGCTTGAATGTGTTCAAAACCTCCTTTTGAATTGATTCTTCATCCATCTTCTTTGGTTGAACAACCTTGTTTGGAAAAGGAAGGGGTTTAGGAGGAACATCATTAATCTTTTGCTTACCTTTATCTTTCTTTTTGGGTTTCTCATCTGTTGATGTTGAATTGATATTTTTTTGGAGTTGACGTGAATCCTGAGGGAACGGTAGGTGGAGAAGCATTAGTTGTTTGCTTCCCACTTCTCAATGTGATGGCACTAACATTACCCTTTGGATTTAGAGTGGGTTGGGAAGGTATATTTATGTAATTATTACTTACAAGTTCATGTAGGGTGGGGGTAATCTGGATCATTTGAGTCTTCAACACCATCAGCTCTGAACCTCGACTCTTCAGCTCAATCTGTTGATTAAGAACAATTTGTTTCAAAATTTCATCAGTATTAGAATCTACCTCTGGTTGGGGATTCCCTTGTTGTTGGCTCGTTTATGTTTGGGCTTCATATCTTCTTTGGGGTTGTTGGAATCCCTGCTTGTAAGGTAGATGTTGCTGGAAGTTTTGTTGAAAGGGTGGCCTTTGTTGTTGTCCAGATCCATACCTCATGTCTGATTGATCCTTCCAACCTTGGTTGTATGTTGGTGAAAATGAATCAAACTTCTTTTGGGGATATGGTTGTTGTTGCTGATAAAGTCTCTCTGGGAATACTACTGTGCAATCCTCTGTCTCTTGTAGTTGTAGGCAACAATCAGTTGGGTGGCTTGACTTAGTGAAAATGCCACAAGGCCTTGAAGGAGGGGGTTGGAATGTATTTTGATCCAAATAAATATGTATCACCATAGTTTTCAATTCTTCCAACTTGGTATCAATCAAATGACTTTTAAGAGAAGATAGACTTACCTGATGTACTCCCCTAACATGTGGTGTACCTCGATCACCAAATTTTTGGGAGTTTTGGGCCATTTTTTCAATCAAAAAATGTGCAGCTACTGGAGCCTAATCCTCCAACGCTCTTCCTACTGCAGAACCTACCATGCTCCTCTCCATAGGTGCGGGTCCTTCATAGAAGTATTGGATGAGGAGTTGCTCACTGATTTGGTGATGTGGACAGCTTGCACACAACATCTTGAATCGCTCCCAATACTCATACATTTACTCCCCTTAGGCTTTCTTGATACATGAGATCTCCTTTTGAATGGATTTGGTCCTTGAATCTAGAAAAAATATCTGCAAGAAAAGACGTTTCAAATCATTCCAACAAGTTACATCTTCGGGTTGTAAATAATACATCCAATCTTTCGTAGCTCCATCAATTGAGAATGGGAATTCTCTTAGTTTGATTTGGTTTTTAGATACATTTCTGGGTTTCAAGGTTTAGAAAACCACATTAAATTCTTTAAGGTTTTTATTGGGATCCTCACCTGAGAGGCCATAAAATTTTGGAAGTAGGTGAATTAATCAAAATTTTAGTTCATAATTCGATTCGAGATTTGGATATGCAATGCAATGTGGTTGATAATTAATACCTGGTAAAGCCAATTCTTGAATGGTTCTTTTAAGTTAATTTCTATTTTTTATCCATTAGTTCTTGTTTTATGGTTTAATTTTAATTGCTTCCAATTTCAATGTTCCGATATTAGAGTACTTCTTCAACTAGTTAAATGTTGAAACTTCCCGTAGACTGAGAATGACTGATTTGAGCCCTAAGGCTCCATTCAATCTCAGGGTCAAGATCTAAGAGATCTTTAGGATTAGTTAGTGTCATAAATCAAATAAAAATGAAAATTTGGAAAGTGGAACATAGTAAAATAAAAATAAGAAGTTTGAGTTGATTGTCTAAAAAAAAGTAGAAGAAAATAAAAGAAGAAGAAAAAAAATAAGATTGGGTAAAGAAGGAAGAAAGAAGGGAGGTAGGGAATAAAATGTAAAATAAAATAAATACCTCTAATTGGTTGAAATAATTACTTGCCTCCCTGGTAATGGTGCCAATTTTAAAGAGTTTTGTCGTGGGTTCCCTCAAATGATTAGTGGTTTTTGGGTACTTAGGTGCAGCAGAGTGGCTGACCAAGGTCGTCTCTCAAAGGAGGAAGTAAATTAAAACAACCTATTAAAGGAATTATAAAAGTAAAATAGAATAGAATTAAAACACTACTTTAAAGGATGGTTTCGGGTTTTTATCGTTTATTAAACTTGAAGAATTTTTCTGGAAGAAGATTTCATTTTTTTAATTTTGAAATAATGTTTGATTAAAAAGACACAACAAGAAGATGTTTTTTTAGAATATATTTTAAAAGTCATAATCAATAGAACTCTAACTATTCATTTAATTATTAATCATTATCATTTTAATAAATATACACATAATTCTGATCCCTTAATTTTTTAATCCTCTAACCCTACGAGAGTTAACTTAACCACAAATATGAAATTACTTAAACCGTAGGCTAGCTTCGGAACACGCAATCGTAGAACCCTTCTTTGAATGTGGTTATAAGGCTAGGTTATGGTCAGTGGTTAATTAGATCACTTATCCATTCTTGAAATGAGTAGAAATTGTGTTTAGGTATTATATTTTGACTCTACAAATTTATCCCGTGTGGTCTTTTATTACCAATTAAGATCGTGCTCTCACAATTTACACAAAATCTCGACCTCGTGTGTTTTTGTGTTAATTGATCAATTTTTTTGATTAGTTTCATATAATTTAAAAAAAATCATGTATCATATTAATTGAATTACAGTAGCTCAGTTATTCAAAATAATTAAATGAAGAGGGTAGAAGATAGATCAATCACTAAAAAAACCACTCTTCCTTGGGTGGTGTGGTCATCGTGGAGACGTTTTGCATGAGCAAAGGATTGAAAGGGTAGAACCAAATCTCATTTACATTGTTGATTCAAAACCAATTAGGAATATTAATAGAAGAGGAAAAGTTAAGAACACAGAAGATTAATTGAATAAAAAATTCAAGATACAAACATGAATGATATGAAATACAAAGAGAAGGTGGGAGAGGAGAGCCTTTTTGGAAGAGAGGTTTTCAAAAATCCTTACTTCATCCAAGAGTTGTGAGGGGCTCCCAAGAGACACCCATTTGGAAACACCTTACCAAATCCTCGACCAGCCCTCCCAAAGAGTGAATACATCATTTAAATAGAGTTGGGGAGGGATAGGGGTACAAAACATTAATAAATGTCAAAGGGAAATTAGGCCAGATATTTTAATCCAAATTGCATCACATAGTTGACCTCAAAAACACGTGAATTGGTCAGCCTTATACAATGATTATTTGTTCATAATCATGTTTCTGAGCTTCCCAAAATATTTGGGCTCAATCCAAGCCCGGATGGAGAAGATATGGTCCAAATGGTGAAGTAATTTCCAATCTAGATGGTTCTGCCCAGCTTTGTTTTCATGGCCCATTTACTCCCCTCTAATGCACGATCCAGGTCCCAAGTCCTGGTTATAATTTTTATCCCATTATGTTAGGAACACAGTTACAAAATTTTAATTCAAAATAATTTACTGAAAAATATTTATGCCCAAAATACCACAATGAATTTTAAAAGGGTAAAAATGGAATTTTCATCAATTTTTGCAAATGAATTATCTAATCCCAAATATTCCATAATTGAACATATCTATCATAATGTGAGGAAATAATATCATTTATTATCAATAAAATATTCATAAAAATAGTGTTTTATCAGAGGTCTTGATTGTTCATTGGAGGATGAAAGTAGTTTTGGATCAGAATAAATCTTATGCTAATTGTAAGAGGAGGCCCTTATAGTTTGAGGGTGGAGACAATGTATTCTGGAAGGTTTCCCCTCAATGAGGGTAACCAAGTTTTGGTGGGGGTGGGTGATCTCTTGACCAATTTCCTTGGTCCCATTTAGGTGTTGGGGCATGTTGGAAAGGTCTATTATCATTAGAAACTTACTCCATAGATGGATTGGATCCATGAAACATTCCATATCTCTCATCTTCGTCTGTATCTTCACAATGACAAATATATCATTTAATGGGGATAGTTTGATATTGAGGATGATGTGACATTAATGGAGTGGCCAATAGAGATATTGGATCATTGAGAGAAGGTGTTTTGAGGATAAACAATCCTATTATTTCATGTGTTGTAGAGGCATGATGTCATGGAGGAGAGTACTTGAAAGAATGATACGTTGATGCATTCTCAGTACCTTGATTTTTTTTAATCTTGTCTTGTTTTTCCTTGTTTTTTTGAAGACATGATATTTATAACTTCTTATATTATATGATATGTGAATATACCTCAACAAAATTTAAAATATGCGGGTGAGTCAGTGTTGCCCATAGTGGATGGTATATTGACATGGAAGATGGAATTCCTTGATTTGTGTACTTTGTGGTCTTTTGGGTATTGGTTTTGATAGTTTGGGTATAGGTATTGTTTGGAGGTTAAAAATGTTTTCCATGTGGTTATGTGGAAGATAGGTGGCTTGTTGTTTTAAGGTTTTTTTGGACATTTTTGTATGCTTTGTTTGTTTGGTTATAGTCATCATTTTGGAATTAATGAGATCTTTGAGAGGTATCTCAAGGGATGGTTGCATGGACATTTATCATCTTTAATTCTACATTTATTTTGATTATCATGGGTGATAATTGTTTTATGGGTATCTAATGTAATGTTTTTTACCATCTATACCCTTACTTTGCATAAACTTTAGTGGTATAGGTGCCTAGATGAGGTTCCAACGAGTTTGGAGACGTTTGTGAGGAAAATGGGTCTTTTAGAGGATGGATGTAGCTTCTGAAGGTAGATCCTGATGGTAGCTCCTAATAGTAGTATATAATGGTATCTTTTGGTGTTTTTTAATTCTTAATTTAGAGTTATCTCTAGTTGTTAGCTTTGGAGGGTGGATCCTGATGGTAGCTCCAAATAGTGGCTCCTAATGGTATCTTCTAATGGTATATCTTGATGTTAGCTCCAGATTATAGTTCTTGGATGTAGTAGAATTATTCTAGTAGTATCTTTTGGTAGTAGATCCTGACAGTAACCACTGGAGGTACCTTCTAGGAGTATCTTCTGGCAGTACCTTTTAATGGTAGCTTTGGATGATAGCTCTTTATGGTACCTCTTGACAGTAGTTTTTGGCAGTAACAAACTTAATCTGTAGGTATATTATTGAAATTTCTTTTGGTTGTAGCTTCAAATGGTAGGTTCTAACGATACCTCCTTACAATAGCTCCTAAAAATATCTCTTGGCAGTATCTCCTGATAGTAAAACCTAGTGGTAGCATGTTCTAGTTTTTTTAGAATTTACAGTTTCTTCCTTTTCACATTTTTTATGTAAAATGGTTTTAGAGCCTTAAATAAGGTAATTAAGTGATTTTTTAAAATAGGATATTTATATATTACTTTTCATAAAATTTTGGAGCTTTTAAATGGGTCTTCTATATGGAATTTAATGATGTGTTTATTAATGGAAAATTAAAATCATCTATACAATCTATGATCCTTATGTTTTCGTATCTTCTGATTCTAAAAATGAATATATTTCCATTATTTCCTCCTTTATTTATATTGAGACTAGAGTTTTAGAAGCCTTTCCATTAGAGTTGTGGAACCATGTTGTTTATGTTGGTTTGAGTTATTCCTCTAAGTGGTTCCATCTGATGCACGCAACCATTATTTTTGATGTAGTGAATCATTTGAATATTATTTCTTCCATGTAGGGGGATACTTTGTTTCTCATTAGTTATGTCATATAGGATGGGTTTTATGATTTTGTTATGTTTTGGGATGGTTTTTGAATCCTTCTTAACGTAGTTATATTAATTGAATTTACTAAAATTAAAGGGGGTTTTGAATCACATGTTTTTATAGCATTTATATTATTGATATTGTGATTCTATGGGATTGATGAATTTCTTAAAATCATGCCCACTAGGTGATTTGTTTTTGTTGTAGTTGTGGGGTTACAGAACCCATGATTTTTATTGTTTGATATCGTCCTAAATGGATTTTGTTTAATCAATTATATCCTTTTAATGATATAGTTTCTGCTATTAAATTATTCTTGGGTGATAATACCCTTAAAATTGAAATGTAATTGATGAAATTCCCCTTTACCAAATTTGAAAGATTTTATGTGGTAAATGTTTAATGTGTTTGTAAACCTGGTTTTGTTGTGGTTTAGTCATGTTGTGTGGTGGGGTGTGTATTTTTTGAGGAGAAGTGGTTAAGATAAGTTTTGAATGAGAAGGTGGACATGGTCATAAAATTATAATGAACCATGCTTTTTGTATATGGAAATTACATCATTTTGTTACAGAATATTTTATCCATTATGAAAACACATGCCCAAAGATCCTATTATTTTAGTGCCTTTGGAAACTTGAAACACATTCTTTTAATTTGGTGAAATAACCTAAACATCTCTCATAAATATACTTCCCTTTAGTACTCCTACATAAAAAACCTTTCTTTATAACCTAGGGAAAATAAACATAACAAAGGGTGATATCAGATGCTCAGTATGGTAAATATAGAAGATAAATGAGCATAACATGAGCATAAGGGTCTGAAAACAAGTGTATAATATTATTCAACAATACACTGCATATCAAAGATCATAATCTTGAATCAAGGAATTAAATCATGGCAATTCAAGAGAAAATTAATCATATGATAATCGAAGAACATGATCCATGAGAGTATAACAATGGCATAAAATAAGGAATTTGGGGCATACACATAACCTTATAATATCTTATATCAATGATACTTACCAATACATTCATAGTATGTTAGGATAGGGCTAATAACCAAGGTACGTACTTCAGATTGGGATAACCTCCAATGTACCTTCTAGATTTGGGATTAGGATGACTTCTCATGTACCCTCTTATTGTGGGCTTAGGATGACATCCTGTGTACCCTATTATTTCAGTCTTAGGATTGCATCTCATGTACCTTCTTGTTATGAGCATAAGATGACCACTTGTGTACCCTTTGAGATATTACAACATTTTTCATTACAAAATTATTTGGAGGGAGATACAGTTCCCACCCTTCACATAATAAAAACATTACATATGTGTGCCATATGACCATAAATCTTTTATCACATTAGAACCCATATAAATAAATGGATTTGGTAAACTATTTCATCATAACATAACTCATTGAAAATTAATGGAATTATTAAATATCTCATCATAAAAATTATAAACCATTCAGATAGAAACTATGAATTTTACCCTTGGATCATATCCCCATTAAATCATGAGTACTACCAATAGATGTCATCTTTTATGGAAAATAATTTTGAATGATCTTGTTAGAACATTTCTTGAGGAAAATATCATTACCGCTTTGAAAATTTATTTTTGAATAATAAAAAAAATTTAATCCTTTTTCATTTAAAATAACCTTGAAATATTATAAATAAATATGTAAAACCATTTTATACTTTTTTTATTAAATTTTCTTGAAAATTATTATAATGTTATTTAGAAAACATTTAAAGCATTTTTACAAATAATTATTTTGAAGGAACACATATTTCTGACCGAAGAGGGAATAAAATTACATGAAGCTTAAAATATCATGAAACTAATTATATTCATGATACAATATGTCAAAGATAATTATATACACCTCATAAAATAATATAACATGACATGTGTCTCAAAGAAAAAATATTGAGAAAAAATTACCTTACCGATTTGGTAATTTTTTAACCGTAAACCCCACAAAAGAGGGATAATCAAATGGATATATAGATAAATATAAATTTAAAGATAAGGATCATATATTAAATTCATGATCATTATATACACCCCACAAAATAAATAATAATTGTATGAGGAATGTGTCCCACATAAATAAAAGAGAGACAAAAACCCCTTACCATATGTCTTGACTTCTCATCGTACTCATGAAAACAACCTATATAATAAATATATGTTTATTATAAATATATTATATAATAATATTAGATAATATCATACCATATTTTATTTACTTATGGTATTCTATTACCTTTTTATGAACAAATCCATGTTAAAGTGATATTTTGAGAAATAATTGCTTTGTTTTTTGACATGTGTCTTGATTTGTTATATTTTTGCTCCTCTTACTTATATCATGATTTCAAAATATAAATAATGATAATAATTATATAAATATAACATATATTCATTATATATGTATTTATAATAATCAATAAAATATATAAATATAAAATGAAATACACCATTCATGGAGACGATAGGTCGTATGTACGAATGAAGATTGTTTCCATTTTCTTATCGTATTGAAAGAAGGAAAGTAAATAAAATATATGTATATATATAATATAATTACATTAGAATTATTATGTAATACATATCATATAAATTCACTAAAATAATTCTTAATAAATTCCACTTAACGTGTGAACAAATCACATCGCTTTAAAGAGGTGGTAGTCCACACATCCACAAACAAATTTATCGCATTTACACAAAATGGAAATAATGAAGGTAAGTGTAATTTAATAATTAAAAAATAATAAATACATGATAAATATAATATATGTCATATAAAAATATAAATTACATCATTATTCCCAACCATGAAAGGTGGAAATGGAAGAACAAACGACATAAGGTCACAAGACAATCGTCTGTCCTACACACGAATGATGCTTACCAATCCCATTTAATGGAAGTGTGTGTGAGTGTAGGTTGTACACTTTGTAATGTCCAAAAAAGTATGCATATATTTTTACTTATATGGAATTATTTTGAGACATAAAAATATAACGGCACGCGATTCCGAGACTCGGAGTGCCTGAAATAATCCGTCGAAGTTTTGTCAAGCTTTAATTAGCGAGTGTAAGACGTTTTCCAAAAAAATTTGTATAACTCTTAAATGGTTACTCAGATCAAAAATCTGGGGGCACCATTGTGCTCAGGATGGTATTTTTACCCTAGGAATGACTTAGTTTTTGTCGGCGTGGGCCTCCTGTGATAAAACCCAAAAATGGTGTAACTGTAAATAAAATAATTAAATAAAATTATTTTATTTTTCAAATGATTATAACTCACAAAAAGTAACATAGATTAAAAATCTGATACCACCGCTGAACTTGTTAGGGTATTCTATTTAGGTAGATACTAACATTGGTCGGCACAGGCCACTAGTGAAAAATAGTTTTTGGCAGTAAATAAAATAATTAAGTGACAATTATTTTCTTGAAAAATCCATAACTTTTAAACAGTAACTCAGATTGGAAATACGAAAGTACTGTTGGGTTTTTTGGGGCATGTTTCACTTTGGAAGAGCCCAACCTTGACTAGCACAGGTCAAGGGTGACTGTTAATAATTTTCAGATATTTTTTAGGGACATTCAATAAACGCGCGAGCGGCATTTTGTAACTTTTGAACCGGTGATCAGAATTGAAATATGAAGAAACCATTGTACTCGCAGCACCAATATTTGCATAAGGAGACCGTCACCTCAACCACAGTAGTTCAAGGGTGGAAGTTAGTTTTCTGGATTTTTGTGGGAGAGTTAAAATAATAAAAATAAAATAAAACAACAACTTTTATTTTATTTTCTTGAAAACTCCATTTTAAATACTTGGTAGTGGGGACCACCCGAACTACCCTAAAATGTGAGTTAACCCTTGTAATTCCCCCAATTAAATTTTCAACTGTATTTTAATTAATCTTCTAACTTTAATTGAATTAATAATCTTAACTCAATTAAAGTTGGCTCCTCACCCTTTTAGTTGGGATCGTTGTCAAAGGGGAGAGTATGGGAGAACTCAGAATGACATATTCCAACAAAGAATGAACCTATGACGTGGATGATGCTCCAGCCTAGATCGGAAGCATCTTGCTGGAGCAACGAATGCCGATGTCACAATCATCATCTTCCTCCTCAAGACACCTCCAACAAACGATCAAGGTAGGGGTGTGTTTATGATTATTCTTTGTTAATTTTCATTACATTGAATCTTTCTCCTTGAGTCGCGTGGTAATAGTCTATCTCAGAGGGTATGGGCCAAACAAACATGGTCATATCCCTCAACATCTTCATTGTTGACGCATTATTTGAGGTGGAGGAGGATGAAGACTGACGCCGACAGTTTACAAGGTGGCGGCGCAACTGCGCCGTTGGAGGAGGCTGCAGCCCATCGGCCACAACGAAGAAGAATGGAGGCCGACACATTAGATGGCTGATTGAAGGCTAGGAAGCATGCATCTGCACTGCCGGTTGAGTAGGAGGTCGTGGTCTGTCTTTCGCGGTGAAGCAGTGGGGCAGCCGACATCCAGACTGCTGCACGGTGAAGCGGTGGTGCGTGTCTGTGCCACCGGAGCTGGAGACCACAGCCGCTTAGCCGCGGTGGGGGTTGGAGGGCGGCTGACATCCAGATGGTCATGGGGGGTAGTGGCGCACGTCTGCACCGCTTAGAGGAGAACCGACCAGGAAACCGGCAGGCCGCGTTACACCGAGTGGGATGGATCCAGTGGTCTCGTGTACCAGCGGGGTGACTGAACGGTCCTTGGGCTGTTTGGAATACCGGGGGCACCATCCCCCGGGGTTGTGGCCTGGGCAGGCCCCGCCACGACAGACTGTACCCAGCCAAGCAGGTCACGCCCAGCGGGCTGGGCTGCCCCCTTCGCGGGTCGCACCGGTCTGTGGCCCAGGGGGTCAGGACCGCTGTGTCCTAGCCCGCCTGGGCCGGACCAGGACTGGGTCGGGTTGACCCAAACTGGGACGGGTCAGCCCAGGCCGGGTCTGGTCAGGTAGGACCGGACCCGGGCCCATCGAGAACCAGTTTTTACTTTTTGACCATATCTTGAGAACCGGGAGTCCGTTTGATGAACCGTCTATGGCACTGTGATCCTTGGTTTGAGATGGTCATTTTGGTATACTCCACATGAGTTTTAGATAATGTTGAAGTATGGCCGGGTGGGATCGAACCCAAATCCAACCAGGCCCTTGGAATGGAAACACTAATAACTTACAGGAAAGGTGTCCGATTGATGCGTTGTTAGTCACGTGGGTCCCTTTTTATGTGATAGACCTTTGGGATGCTTCCTCGTGGAACTTTTTGGTAGTTAAAGTAAATATGGATGTCTTGAGGAGTGGAACCTCCCAGAATCAAGCATTCTTAGTGCGGGAACCCTACAATTGGTTGTACTTGAAGAATCTTCAGATCCTGTGTGGGTCATCTTCAAATCATGTGTGGTTCATCGTAAGATCTTGTGTGGGTTAGCACTCGACGATACTATGTGGGTCAGTGTATACCAATCATGTGGGGGTCAGCGCTCATCGATCCTGTGTGGGTTTTCACATACCGATCATGTGTGGGTCATCTCCAGATCCTGTGCGGGTCATATTTATATCCTGTGTGGGTCATCTTTGATCTTGTGTGGGTCAAAAATAGAGCTTCATGATGAAGTAAGATGATCTAGAAATATATCTAATCATCTATAATACAATACATAAGTTATTCCTAGTGTGAGATGAGTATTTACCCTTGTGGTACACTTCTATTTGGCGATACCTTTATGGCAATCTACTGTGTGGTGTTACCATTATGGTAGCTACCTTAGTGGTGATACTTATGTGGTATTATTTTTTGTGACTTTACCTTTTTGGTACTTACCTTTGTGGTGTTACCTTCATGGTATTCAATCCTTTGTGGAATAGTTGTGCTTTTGGTTAAACAATTTGACCTTGTTTTCCTCATGAACGTGATGGGTATACTTGACAACTTAGGTATTTGTATGGGTATATACCTAAGTAGGGTTGACTGTTGTTTTCATGCTTGTGGTTTATCCATTGTAGAATTTGAGAGACCTTAGGGGGTCTTGTGGTCCCTAATAAGTATCGTTATACTCACCCATGCATGGACTACACCTACACCTTGTTTTGTCTTATGCTGAAGACAGAAAACGCTTATCGAGGTTGAGGGAACCAGGACTGGAGGCTGCACGGAGTTGGTCATTAGATGAGATGATCCGCAGAGATGACCATTTGAGAGCTATACCTACCCTTCAAGTAGAATCCTTGGTGGGTCTTCACAAGAGCTGTTTTCAGTTTTACTTGTACTTCCAGTCATACCTATATTTCTATAGTTGGGCTTATATTCCGACCTCTTTTTACTTTCAACACTCTTTTACTACAGTAGTTTACATTGTGGTAGAATCTGATTTCGTTTTAGTCTGTGTGGTTTCTTCTTTTTGTGTTCTTTAACTATGCGAGTGTACAGGTTAAAAAGGCAATGCCTTCCCATTTAAGGGATACACATTTCTGTTGCAAGTCACTATCCCCTGGCCTATAAGTGGTGAGCTTGGGGTAGTCACGGCACGGGCCCCGAGGGATGAGACGTGACAAATTGGTATCAGATGAGTTCGGTTCTATCGAAGAACTTGGACTTTGATCTTTTCTGTGATGTAATAGTGTTAAGTGTTATGAGAGTGGTTTTCTGTTTAGGGAGTCCAGTGTTGGTGCGGTGGCCGACGTATCCATACACCAAGACCCTGAAATCTAATTTCTGATGCAACACATGAAAACACTAATTGCGTGTGTTTTTAGAAAGTTTTTATTTTTATTTCTTTGTAGTCGTCTCAATAGGTATAACTTAATGACCACGGCGCACATGTTACTTATCAGGATGCTGCCACAAAGACAACCCCTCAGGTTTCCAGAGAGAGTACACGTGACGGCCCACTGAGTGATGAGGCTTTAGTGGAGGGCCCTCTTACTGCGTTGGCACCTTCAAGTGGAGTACCAGTAGCACCACCACCTGTTGGGCAGCAGTTACATTCATCGATACTGGTAGAAGACACGTTTAGGCTTAGTTTCTTACACACGTTTCAGCATCAAATACACATAAAGTTCTGAGGCGAACCCGACTCACAGGCAGCTAAGGACTGGCTTTAGGAGGTGGTTGAGAGTTCTCTATAGATTTTATAGCTTAGGCAGAATGACATGTTGGTAGCTCAGTATTCATCGATGAGTACTGACAATTCCTGGTACACGATGAATACGATACGATCAGTGCCTCGGGGCTTGAACTTCCGAGTGCGTTGTGTTTAAGGATGTCTGAGCCAACACTATTATTCTATGAATTCCTACATATGTTAGGGTTATAGAGAGAAACTTAGAGGTTGAATGTTCTCTGGTTGAGCTGAAATATCCAGTGAATGTTATTAGTGGGAAAGTGGGAAAATGGTGTGAGTCTTAGAGAATTGGGCATGTAAAAATGTTTAGAGAAGAAGAAGTGTTGGGGATAGATGAATTTGTAGGGCTGTAGATGTGGAATCCGAGCTTGGAGAGCAGTATAAGGTGGTGTAAATTTTGACATGTTACAACAACTCCTGTTTATGGTCCCCACCAGGCTCTAGGAGCTGGAGAACATGGGAAGGGAGTAGATGCATATTGTAAAGGAGTGAGACCCAAGGAATCTAGGAATGATTCTATGAACTGTGTTTGTCTACTACTAGATGTCATATTAATAGACATAGGTATCAATTATTCCTTCCTTCCAGAAATCTTGTCTGAAACCTAGAGTTTCCGGTTAATCCGTTCACTTGACCCTCAAGTTTGGAGATACGTTTGGGAGGAGAATCGATAATCAATATTATGCCGATGGTGTGATCTGACCCTTGAGTCAAGAGTTTTGGTTGGAACCTCTTGATGGAGGTGTCGAGGCCATATGACATTAGCTTGGGAATGGACTGGACATCCATAGTTCATACTCAGATTGACTGTATTAGGAAAAAATCTTGTGGTTTACCTACAATATTGGAAGGGGATTTTCCTAGGTCGGCGAAAAGGAAACCCAGGCAGCATAAGACAAACTCATGCAAAGGAGGGTGCAGTAGATCACTATTGAGTCGACCATCCCTACCCTCATGGTAGTATGAGTTTTTAGTTTTTAGTTTCCAACCGATATGGAAAAGTGTGGGGGACATCCTTTCAAAATATGTTTCTAGGTTTACCACCCTGAAGCGGTAGGGACTTCTGCTTTGGCTGGGTACTACCAGAGTTTTGGACCAGACTTCTCCACGGTAGCGGCACCCTTTTCATTTTTGACGAAAAAGGGGGAGCCTTTCTTTTAGACAGAGAAGTGTCAGCAGAGCTTTCAGGAGCTGAGATAGAGACTGACGAGTAGAACTATGCTACCCATGACTTGGAGTTAGTAGTAGTGGTCTTTGTGCTAAAGATGTGGTGGCACTACCTGATGGGTGAATGTTTTATAGTTTACTTTGATCAAAAGAGTCTTAGGTATATATTATCTTATAAAGAATTGAAACTGAGACAACGACAATGGATAGAGTTCCTCCAGGACTATGACTTTGAGACAGTATGTACTCCTAGGAAGGGGAATGTGGTAGCAGATGCACTCAGTAGGAGATCTGGTCTACAGTTGTTTGGTGAGGCGACAAAGAAACTAGTCGTGTTTCAGATATCCTTTGTGGATAGAGATAGAGTAACATACCTCTAGTCTATGACAATCACTCCCCCACTCCTTCAGCGAGTCAGGGAGGTGCACCTTGGGGATATTGAATGAGAGGCTCGACATGCTCAAATATCCTCATGATAGGCACCTGATAGATTTTTTGACGGTGGGAAGCATGCCATCCTCTACAGAGGACGTACTATGGTACTAGTGGCACTACCTAAATAGGTGTTGAGGGAGTTCCATGCATCCCCTCTGGAGGTACATCCTGGTGTGGTGAAGATGTACCAGGACCTCTGGCATCAGCACTGGTGGCCTGGGATGAAGAAATCAGTGGAAGATTTTGTATCATGATGTCTCACTTGTCAGTAAGTGAAGAATGTAGAGAGCTAGAATAAGTCTTATGCTAACAAGAGACGGAGACCGTTGGAGTTCCAGGAGGGAGGACCACATTTTCTTGTGATTCTCCCCTCGACGGGGAGTTTGGAGATTTAGAAAAGGTAGCAAGTTATCAATGAGGTTTATCAGACCATTTATGTTACTTCGTAGAATTGGCGAGGTGGAATACTGCTTGGAACTGCCAACACGGTTAGAGGGGGTGCACGACGAATTCCATGTTTCCCAGCTAAAGAGATACATTCATGATCCTTTTCAATTTATCGTCCATGGTGAGCTAGACCTGGACGATGGGGCGACATTTATGGAGGTTACATTATAAATTGAGGATCGACAGGAGCGATTCCTTTGCGGGCGGGCGATACCTCTAGTGCATATTCCCTGGCAGAATGAGAACCTCTAGAAGAGAACATGGGAGCGGGAGGCTCAGATTTAAGCTCATTACCCCCATTTGTTTCCTAAGTCTATGTTGTTGCATTAAAGAACATAAAGCCCTAAGGGGGTAGAATATAATGTCTCAGAAATTCTTTATATTTTTTTAATTATATAGAATTATTTTGAGATCGTGAAATCTGACGGCACGTGATTCCGAGGAACGGAGTGCCCGAAATTATCCTTTCAAGTTTTGTTAAGCTTTAATTAGCGCGTTTAAGCAGTTTTCCTAAAAAATTGGAATAACTCTTAAATTTTTACTCGAATCAAGATTTGTTTGGCACCGTTGCACTCAAGATAGTGGGCTTACCCTAGGGGCAACTTAATTTTTGTCAGCGCGGGGCACCTGTGAGAAAACCCAAAAATGGAATAACTGTAAATAAAATTATTAAATAAAATCATTTTATTTTTCAAATGCTTATAACTCACGAATGGTAACATGAATTAAAAATCAGTGACCACCATTGAACTCGTGAGGGTATTCTCTATTTAGGAAGATACTAACATTTTCTAGCAAGGGCTACCAATGAATGTTAGTTTTTGGCTGTAAATAAAATAATTAAGTGACAATTATTTTAATGTAAAATCCATAGCATTTAAACGGTAACTCGGATTGGAAATAAAGAAGTACCGTTGGGTTTATTGGGGCGTGTTTCACTTAGGAAAGGCCTAACCTTGACCAGTGCGGGTCAAGGGTGACTGTTAATAATTTTATAAACTTTTTTTATGTACATTCAGTAAACGCGCGAGCGGCGTTTTGTAACTTTTAAACTGGTGGTCGGAATTGGAATCTAAGGACATCGTTGAACTCAAATCACTGAAATTCTTTTAAGGACACCTTCACCTCGACTTTAGTAGGTCGTAGGTGGAATTTATTTTTCAGGATTTTTGTGGAAGAGTTAAAAAAATAAAAATATAATAAAACAACTTTTATTTTATTTTCTTGAAACATTGATTTTAATTACTTGGTTGTGGGGACCACCTGAACTCCCTTATATGTGGGATAACCCTTGGAGTTACCCCAATTAATGTGATAAAATTATTTAATTGACGTGACAACTTTAATTGAATTAATAATCTTAACATAATTAAAGTTTTCTCCTCACCCTTTTGGTTGGGATCGTTGGAAAAGGGGAGAGCTTGGGAGAACTCGGAAGGACATCCTACAATGAAGAATGAACCTTTGTCTTGGACGATGCATGATCCCGGATCCGAAGTGTCTTGTGGGAGCAACGAACACTGAAATCACCACCATAATATTCCTCCTCACGACACCTCCAACGGACGATCGAAGTAGGGGGTGTGTTTATGATTATTCTTTGTTAATTTCATTTACGTTGAATCTTTCTTCTCGATCTGCATGCTACCAGTCTAACGTGGAGGGTACGGTCCAAATGAATGTGGTCGGATCTCTCCGTATCTTCTTTTTAGATGTGTTCTTCGTGGTGGAGGAGGACGATGACGATGCCGGCAAGGCACAAGGTGGTGGTCGGAACTCCGGCCGGCCGTGATAGCGGTGGCGGCGTAACTGCACCATCAGAGGAGGCCGTATCCCATCAGTGATGGCAGAGGAGAATGGTGGATCGCACACTGGCCAGCCGCGTGAAGGCAGGGCGGTATGCGTTCACACTGTTGGTTGAGCAGGAGGTCGCGACCCGTCAACTACGGTGGAGCATGGTGGCGGCCTGCATCTGGTTGGTCGCGTGGAAAAGCGACGGCGTGTGTCTACACCGCCAGATCTGGAAACTGCAGCCGCTAGGACGCGGTGGAGGGCGGAGGGCGGACAACATCTAGACGGCCATGGTGAAGCAGCGGCACGTGTCCACGCCATGGGAGGAGAACCGGCTGGGAAACTGGCCAGCCATGTTGCGCCGAGCGAGACTACTCTGGCGGTCTCGCGTGCCACCAAGGCGACTGAATAGCCCTTGGGCCATTTGGAATATCATGGGTACCACCCCCTCATATTATGTCCAAAGAGGGCCCCACTATGGTGTACCACACCCAGCCGAGTAGGCCACACCGCAGTGGGTCGCACCGCAGCGGGCCGCGCAGAGCAGGCGGCGCCCAGCGGGCCGAGCCGCCCCCTTAGTGGGCTAGGTCGGAATGCGGACCAGTGATTCGGGTTGACCCAAACCTGGACGGGTCAGCCCAGGTTGGGTCGGGTGGGGTCGGCCGACCGGGTCGGACCGGACCCGGGCCCATCCGGACCCTGTTTCATCTTTTTGGCCATATCTTGAGAATCGTGCGTCCGTTTGATGAACCATTTTTGGTGCTGAGATCTTAGATCGAGACGGTCCTTTTGGTATACTTCACATGAGTTTTGGATAAATTTGGAGTATGGCTGGGTTGGGTCGAACCCGAATGCAACCAGGCCCTTGGAATTAAAATGCTAATAACTTATAGATCAAGCGTTCGATTGAGGCACCATTAGTTGCGTTGGGTCCATTTTTACGTGACGAGCCTTTGGGATTCTTCTTCTTGGGACCTTGTGGTAGTTTAAGTAAATACTAATTGATTGAGAAGCAGATCCTCTTGGAATCAAGCGTTCTTAGTGCTGGAATCCTACGACTGGCTGTACTTGAAGAATATTCAGATCCTGTGTGGGTCATCTTCAGATCGTGTGTAAGTCATCTTCATATCCTGTGTGGGTCAGTACTCAGAGATCCTATGTGCGTCAGTGCATACTGATCCAGTGTGGGTCAGTGCCCAGTGATCCTTTGTCGGTCAGCGCATACTGATCATGTATGGGTCATCTCCAGATCCTGTGTGGCTCATCTTTAGATCCAGTATGGGTCATATTCAATCATGTGTGGGTCAACAACAGAGATTCTCGGTGAATTAAGATGATATATCAATACAGCTAATCATATATACTACCGTACTTAAGTTATACATGGGGTGAGCTAAGTCTTTACCCTTGTGGTACACTTCTGTGTGGTGAAACCGTTGTGGTAATCTACTATGTGGTGCTACATTTTTGGTTATTACCTTCATGGTGATACCTGTGTGGTATTCTCATGTGTGATGTTACCTTTGTGGTACTTACCTTTGTGGTGTTACCTTCGTGGTATTCAATCCGTCGTGGAACAATTGTGCATTTGGTTTTAGAATTGGGCCCTGTTTTCCTCATGAACGTGATGGGTATACTCGACAACTTAGGTATATGTATGGGCATATACCTAAGTAGGGTTGAATGTTGTTTTCATGCTTGTGGTCTATCCTTTGTGGATTTTGAGAGACCATAGGGGGTGTTGAGGTCCCTACTGAGTATCGTTATTCTCACCCCTATACGGGCTACGCCCGCACCTTGCTGTGTCTTATACAGATGATGGACATCGCTGGTTGAGGTCGAGGGTACTAGGACTAGAGGTTACTTGGAGGTGGGAATTAGACGAGCTGATTCGCAGATACAACCATTCAAGAGCTGTACCTACCCTTCCAGTAGGATCCTTGGTAGGTGTTCACATGAGTTGTTTTCAGTTTTACTTGTACTTCCAGTCGTACTTGTACTTTTACAGTTGGTCTTGTATTCCACCACCTTTTTACTTTAAAAACTCATTTACTATAGCAGTTTACTTTGTGGATGCATCTTATTATGTTCTTGAATGTGTGGTTGCTTCTTGTTGTGTCCTTGGACTATGTTTCTGTACAGGTTAAAAAGGAAATGCTTTCACATTTAAGGGATACACCTTTCTAGTGCTAGTCGCCAGCCCCTGGCCTATGGGAGGCGAGATTGAGGTAGTCACGGTATGGGCCCTAAGGGACGGGTCTTGACAACCTTAGCATAAAAAACTAATTATATTTAGTATAATTATTTTAATATATAAATATGAAATAAAAATAATTTAATAGGTTTAAGTGAAAAATAAAATAGAAACGTTCGTTGATGAACGTTAACTCTTCTTCGGGTATCTCCTTCTGGTTTTCACCAAAGGACCTCCTTGGATGGATTTATGGCCAAAGGAAGTATTCTAGGATTAATTGGGGGAATTTGTAAGTATATTTTTATAGGGGTTTAATAAACCCAATATTTTATGAAGTGTTAATAAAAGAGAAGATGTTCCCTTTTATAAGAGAGAGGGGCACTCTTGGAATTTCTCACAAGAATAATTTTTAATAAATTCAATATCAATAAAAATAGCTCAAAAATGACATTTATTCAAACATAATATAATATTAGGTTATAATATCATCAACTAATAAATTTTAGGAATGTTTTTTTGTTATTTTAAACATTATCATTTTAATTAACCCTTAGTTAACCTATTTTAATTTTAACTGTAGCAACAACATTTTTAATATTAAAAGGTTGTGATTTTTACATATAAAGTATCAATTGAATCATAAATGGAAAACTTTGATATTTAAACCATTTATCTTCCACTTTTTTCTAATATAATATTTTTATGATTTCTAATCAATGTAATAAAATATTAGTTTTGTAAAATATAATTAATGTTAATTTTGACATTATTCATTACTTGAACATTATAAAATATATAAATAAATATAATTTTGAACCAAATAATTTAATAAACCCATAAAGTTTCATGTTTTCCAATAAAATTCTTTGATAAACATTATTAATAAACATTATTTTTATTTTAATATTTCTAATATCATATAATTGTCATTTTCATTAATTGAATAATTTTTGCATCATCATTGTAAAGTTATTTATGATAATTATTTCTACACTACAAATTAAAAAAAAATCATGATGTATATAAAAAATTTATCTTTCATAAGAATTACTATATTATATCATAAAATATTTTAAAACCCGTATTAAAAATATTATTCTTATTAAAAGTAAGAGTGTGACATTTTGTCACTCCCTTTGATTTTAATAATATCAAAGTCATTTCTATGGACTTGTGTCCATTAAATATTTTAATTTATAACCTTAGTTGTTAATAAGTTAATTAATTTCATCTAATAACATTATTTAATGTGTTAGGGTAGTTTTTTAATATTTATAGTATTATTTTTACCCTTCATTACCTGATTTACACTTAACCGTGGTAATAAAAATAACTAAAGTTACTATTTATATTTTCCCAAAAATAAAAGGGAAATATTTAATAAGTTTTAAAATATTTATTCCAAATATATAATCCATTTATCAAAATTAATAATATGTAATTGGATTAAATTAATTTAAAAATAATCTCTTTGATGGAATGAGAAAACATGTTTTTAAAGTAAAAACGTTGAAAAGATTGAAATGTTTTATATTGAAATTTAATGTGTAATTGATTAAAATGACCTAAATTGGATTAAATTATAAAAAATTTATCTAATTATAATTTTTAACCATAAAAAAAATAATTTAAAACTTTAAATAATTTATCCGAAAAAATGGTTTTAATTAAAATGTTATATATTTTCATTGTTCATCAAAACATAAAACTAGTCAGAAAAATATAAAAAATTCAACCAAAGTAAATTTTAAAATTATGCTATAAAAAATAATTTTATTTATTAAATAGAATTTATAAAATAGATAAAGTATATTTAAAACAAGTTGACCATCAAAAGGAATCAAAATTTTCTTTTTTGAAAAATACATCTTTTTTTTGTGAAATTAGAATTTTTTCTTACATCAGGTATATAAAACAAATAAAATTAATTTTAATCATTATATTGGATTTTTTATTTATAGATTCCATTAATATTATTCAATAAGTGTGATTTATTTTTTATAGGTTTAAAACAAAATTGTGTGCAATTAAAAAAAATCAGAAAAATATTTCCTTTGAATTTAAAAAGGGTTTTACATGTTTAGACCATACATTCATAATTTAGTTATTCATCTTAATAACCATAATTTTAATTTTTAGGTTATAATTTTTTATTTAATATAATTATAATAATAAAATTATTTTTCATAGAAACTCAATGTTGTGTGTAATTCAAGCTAAACCGGTGTTGGGTATAACGCAAGACATCATAGAAATGAAATTATTTTAAAAAAACTATTTCAGAGAAATATCATGGGGTTAAATTCTTACCCCCATAATATGAATTTATCCCTTGATATTTTTTGGTTTCATAAAATTTTAATACATGAATGTTACTTTTATAGAAACGCACATCAATAAATAAATATTAAAACTTATTTTAAAAAAATGAAATTTGGAAACTTAACGAAAACCCAAAGAATCTAATATCTAGGTTTCCACACTGGATAACATAGGTGGAAAGTGAAAACATATACATTGAAGATAAATATCACTATCATGTTCTGATGGAGAGTGATAAAGAGAAAGGTTAGTATAATTTTAACGATCACAAATCCATAACCCAAAGTGGCTTGAAAAAGTTCATTGATATCGTCAAAAATGATGATAAGAGAACAAAATTTTACTTAAAAACCCATTTTACTATAGTTGAATAATTTTCATGAGAAGATATACTTACATGATTTCATGATAAGCTCATCCTTTTTGGGACTTGATCAATTTCCACTTCATCTCTTATTTCAAGAAATAATGGTGAATTTTTCATTCCTGGAGTATTATCGGATCATGATATCCTTAAATAGAATGATAGGTCTTTCCATCTATATTTATCATAATAAAAATGATTGTGCATATTATAAAATATTCATAAATCCTCATATGCTTAGACAATAATTTAATTTATAAAACCTCATATGAATTTTAATATAAACTATTTCATAAATGGTTAACCTTATAACCCTTTTGAATGACAAAAGTCCAAAACAATAGAAATAAGGCTACTGAATTTATCAAAAACTTCTTGGCATTGATCCCCAAAATTAAAGAAATTATCTCTTTTTTTTTCACATTCCAAAAATTTTAATACCTCTATCATGTATTATCTTAATAAATTGTAATTACCATAAATCCTTTGGGAAAACATGACTTAATTTTTATTCTAATTATCATTGGATATATTTCTTAAGTCCAAAAAATTCTTAAAATCCATCTGTGATATCACAAACCACTTTATCAAAAAAATACTTAATTAATTCCAAATTAATCATTACCATCGAATTTAAATATTAATATCCATCATAACTTTATACAAATATCATTATCTCAACATTAGGAACATATTAAGGGCTATCATTACCTTATTCTTATGTTCCTTATTAATATCACATTTTTATTAAATCACTTTTCTATGTCTTCAACACTATTCATCATATCCTTTTCAATCCTTAATGAAAAACTTAATCTTTGAATTCCAAAATATATACACTTCAATCATAAAACATTATTCTTAGACCATTACTCTAGCTTCATCATCTTATTATTTCTTATAATATGAAATACGGATCATGTCTTAAGGTTTCCCATACTCAATCTAATTGTACTTTTTATTTTTATTATAAAAAATACTATTAGAACATCCCATACATTCCACCTGTAGTTTTTGGTCTCTTTATCCTTAGTAGTGTAACCAATACTCATACCACCTTCCTGATTCTCTTCATGATATTTCCACTTTGGACATTTATTTTCATAATACTTATACTTTCCACATCTGAAACATTTAATTTTAAACATATTCATACTAGTAACCTCTATTGACTATGAATAGAAATAAGAGTGTGAGAAACACTTATCATAGTAAAAAAACACATAATTATGATAAATTAATTATAGGATTCCTAAATCATGAAGCCTAATTTTTAATCTATGACACATTAGGCGTATCCATAGAGACATTCCTAGTCACATCCTTCTAAATATCCCTAGGGATCTCACTAATGTTTTCTTTTTCGAGTTTCCAAAGTTTTACTAAACCTTTTCTCTGATACCAACTATAATGACTTGATATTTTTTTACATGAACATTACATCATTTTTGGTGTAATATTTCATCCATTACACAAACACATGCCCAAATATAATATTTTTTAGTGCCTTTGGAAACATGTAATGCATTCTTCTAATTTGGTAAAATGTATTCAACATTCATAATAAATATATTCCCCTTTAGTAATCCTAATTAAATCCTTTATTTATAACCTAAGGAAAGGAAACATATGTAAGCGTGAGAAAATATGCTCAATAAGGGTAAAAATTAAAGATATTTAATCATAAGATGAGCATAAGGTTTTGAAAACAGGAGTATAACATTTGACAAGCATACATTTCATATCAATTAGCATAATCTGGAATCATGGAAATAAATATTGTTAGTTAACAAGACATGAATCATAAGGTAATAGAATCAAATTATCCATGAAAGTATAAAAATGGAATAAAACATGTAATTTGTGCACTACACATAAGGTTAAAATATCATATGTTCACGATACCTACCAAGAAATTCATAGTGTGTTAGACTTGGACAAATCAACCATGTACCTACTTCATAATTGGGATGAACTTTTGTGTACCTTCTAGTTTTGGGATTAGGATGACCTCCTATATACCCTCTTATTGTGGGCTTTGGATGACCTTTAAGGTACCCTCTTATTTCAGTGTTTGGATTACCTCCTGTGTACCCTCTTGTTATGGGATTAGGATGGCCTCAAGTGTACCCATTGATCTCTTAGAACAATTATCATTAACTAATGCATTTGAGGTAGATATATGTACCACTCAGAAATGAAAACTATAAATATTTGTTCCATAGGAACATTAATCATTCATCACATCAGAACACATGTAAATAAATGGTTTTCGTAAACCATTTCATCATATCAAAGCTCATTGAAAAGTAATTGTATTATTAAACATCACATCATAGAAAACATAAACCATTCATATAAATACTATGAATGGTACTCTTGGATCATATCCCTAGAAAAATATGAGTAAGACCAACATATGTCATCTTAGATGGAAAATAATTTTGAAGGATATTGTTATAACATTATTTGAGGAAAATATTTTTTCCACTTTTGAAAATTATTTTTAAATCATAAAACATTTAGAAAACATTTTTCATTGAAAATAATGTTGAAAACGTATAAATTAATCTTTGAAACCAATTTTTTAAATTTTTTAAATCAATATTGTTGAAAATTCTTAAGAAATCATTTAAAATACCTTTAAAACATTTTTAGAAATCATTATTTTAAAGGAACATATATTTCAAATCGAAGAGATAATAACACTAAATAAAGCTCAAAATGTCATAAAAATAAGGATATTGATGATACAATAAGTTAAAGGGAATTATATACACCCCGTAAAAGAATATGACATAACATATGTCATAAAGATGGATAATTGAGACAAAATTACTTTACCAAACTAGTAATTTTTGAACTGTGAACCCCGTGAAAGAGAGATCATAAAATGGATATGTAAATACCCATAAATTTAATGATAATAATCATAGATTATATTAATGGTAAATATATAACCACATAAAAGAAACAATTAGTGTATAAGGCTTGTGTCCCACACAGATAAAAGTGAGAGAAAAATCACATACCTTATGTATTGACTCTCATGGTAGTCATGAAGAAATCTTGTATAATAAATATAAGTTTATTATAAATATATTAAATAATCATATTCAATTATATAATAACATATATTATTTACTTATGGCCTTCTATTACCCATTTATTAATAATTCCATGTTCAAGTTACATTTTGGGTAATAGCTGCTTTGTTTTCCCTATGTGTCTGGATTTGTTATATTTTTTTCCTCTTAATTATATCAGGATTTAATCATATAAATAAGGATAACTGTGATATAAATATAATATATATTCATTATATTTTTATTTATAATAATATATAAAATATAGAAATTGAAAATGAAATACATTGTTCATGGAGATGGTAGGTCGTACGTGTGCATGAACACGATACCATTTTCTTATCATATTGAATGAAATTAAATAAATAAAATATATTTATATTTATATATAAAATATTATAGTATAATTATTATCTCACATATATCATATAAATTCACAAAACTCATCCTTAATACATTCCATGTAATGTATGAACGTATCACATCTCTTTGAGGAGGCGGTAGTCCACACGTCCACAGACGAAGTTATCATGTTTACACAAAATAGAAATCGTGATGGTATCTATTATTTAATAATTAATAAGGAATAAATACATCATAAATATAAAATATATAAAATAAAAAAATAAATTCCATCTTTATTCCCAACCTTGAAAGGTGGCAATGTAAGAATGAACAACATTTGTTTGCGAGGCAGTAGTCAGCCGCACACACGAGCGATGATTGCATATCCCATTTGATAGAATTTTGTATGAGTATAGGTCTTGAACATAGAAAAAAGTAATATAATTATTTTGATGATAATATTTTTATTATATAAACATGAAATAAAAATAACTTAATGGGTTTATGAAAGAAATAAAACAAGAACATTTGTTGATGAATGTTTTCTCCTCTTTGGGTATCTCCTTTTGGTTTGCTCCAAATGAACTCCTTGGTTGGATTTATTTATAAAGAAATGATACTATGATGAATTTAGGACATTTTAGAGGATATTTTTTTAGGGTTTGGATGAACAAAAAATTTTATGAAGTGTAAATAAAAGAGAAGAACATGTTCCCTTTTATAAGAGAGGGGAGGGGCACTCTTGGAATTTCAAAAAAGATTAATTTACAATAAATTAAATATTAATAAAATTATCTAAAAAATGAAATATATTAGAATCTATGATAATATAAGGTTTAAATTTCTTAAAAAATATATTTTAGGCAAGTTTTGGTGTTATTTTAAACCTTATAATTTTGATTAACCCTTTGTTAACCTATTTTAATTTTAACTATGGTAATAACTTTTTTAATATTAAAAGGTTGTAACATTTACATATAAAGATTAAATTTAATGATAGATGGATATTTTATGATATTTTATACCATATTTAATTTTAATTTTTCCTTATATAATATTTTTTATTATTTATAAATAACTTAATAAGATATTAGTTTCTTAAAATATCATTAATGTAAATTTTGACACTATTAATTACATAAAATTTAATAAAATAAACACAAAAAAAATAATAATTTCAAAAAAATATTTTAATACAACCCTAAAATGTAATATTAAACTATAAAAGTATTTTATAACATTAAATAATTAAAAATATTTTTATTTTAATATATTTAATATCATTTAATTGAATTTTTCATTAATTGGATAATTACTACATCGTCATTTTAAAATTATTTATGACAATTATTTCTTCACTATAAATTAAAAATAAATTTAAAAGAAGTAGATAACCATTTTCTATTTCATAATAATATATATAGTAAAGCATTTCATTTATTTAACCCCACATTAAGAATATTATACTTATTAAAATTAATAGTGTGAAATTTTTTCGCTCCCTTTGTTTTTAATTATATATAAGTCATTTCCATGGAAAACCTTCCATTAAATAATTAAATTTCAAAAAATAGCCATTAAGTGTATAATAAACGTAATTAAATAAATTTTTTGGAAAGTTTTAGGGTATTTTTATAATATTTATAGTAATATTTTACCCTTAATTACCTGATTTACCCTTAACAGTGGTAATAAAATTTACTAAAGTTACTATTCATATTTTTCCAAAAATAAAAGGGTCCTATTTAGTAAATTTTAACCTTATGATTACCAAAACAGAATCAATTTTTTAAAATTCCAAATAGATATTTAGATAACGTTAATTTAAAAAATAATCTTATTGACGGAACGAGAAAACATGTTTTTAAGGTGAAAACGTTGAAAAGATTGAAATGTTTTAATATCCAAATTCAATGAGTAATTGATTATAGTTATAATGACCCATACTTTACATACATTTTTATTACTTCATAATTGAAGCATACTTATTACAACATATAAAAAAACCATGAAAGGACCATATAGGTAAGTGTCTTTAAAAACTAGGAAACATAAACAACTGGTTCATAAATCATTTACACTACCTCCCTTCTATTTTATCATATCTAGAGTCTCTTTTGGAATATCTTACATAATACCCTTCTTCATGACTTGGGGAAAAGAAAACATACAAAAGGGTGAGCTCAAATTCTCAATAAGGGTAATCAAAAGAAATATCAATCACATCATATTCATAATAACATAACATTTTAAAAATCTTAACCTGCAAAAGAGATCATAATTTCATAACATGAGATAAATCATAGTAGTGAAATGTAATCCCAAAAATCATAACATAAGACATGAAACTTTGTGGAATACACACATAATCATATAGAATCATTTTTTAGTATTCAAGACTCATTTCCAATATTATCTTAGCGGACAAAGTCCATTTCTGAACTGAGTTCACTCCTCGTTTTAGTCACGTATCACTGAAATGGATTAACCTACCATTCCATCCATGTATATCTAATGAGATATAAATCTTTACCCAATTCATTGGAGGGGGATATAGGTCCCACCCATCTCATAATGATACCATTCTTATGTGTTCCACAAGATCATAAATCATACATCATAGCATAACCCATGTAATAAAAATGGGATTCTTAAACATCATGCCATCATAACATAATCCATATAAGATAAAATGACATTATAAAAATAATTACATCATAACATAATCAAATCAATGTAAAAATAGGGATAGAAACAGAACCCTATATTATCTTAGATGGAAAATAATTTTGATAAAACGCTTGAACTCCATTATTGAGGAAAATATCCTTTATACTTCAAAAACATTTTTCCTTTCTTAACATGTCATAAAATCTTAAACTAAAAGAATTTGATTAAAAATAAACATGAAAACTTGTAAAGGAATAATCATGGAAATAATGTTCTATGAAATCATAATAATCCATTCATGCCGTATAAGTAACAAAACATTTTTCTCATACTTTGGCCAGAAAAGTCAAAAAGTACCTCATGCTAAAAATGACAAAAGATTCCTTTAATATATTTTAATAAAAATTCACCAATGAGTAAAATTGTATTTAAACAATTTTAGGAGGATAGAAATAATATTACATATTTAGGAAACATGAATTTGGATGAAAAATATCCCCCAGTAAATTCTAAAGTATAAACAATCTTGGACAAAAATGAGATTGCGAGATTTTTCCTTACCTTTGGTCCGATTTGCTTCGTACATGTCCGAACCTCCTGTATAATGATTTAAATAATTTTATTTACTTATTACAGAATCATACTCATTGTTATGATATCATATATGGTCATATTCTTAGCTTCGTATTAGTAATATTTCATTGCTACTTGTTATTCGGGTGTTTATTGCTTTTTGTTTTTATGCGTGTTTTGTCGAATAAATTCTTATTATAATTTTTAGGTTATAGATACCTCATTTCCAGAATGTTTTTAGTGTAATATATATCATATTTATTCATTCAATTCATTTATATAATCATTATGCATTGAAGATCATGTAGAACGAGTGACATCACATCATGGAGACGGTAGGTCGTACGTATGCACGAGCGATGATATCGTTCCTATGATCGTGTAATTTTATTGAAGTGAATGTATACTATTTCAGAATAAATATAAATTTACAATAATAAAATATAGTTATTATTTACACCATTATACCCATCCAAGTAAGGTGGTGGTGGAAAACAGATTACACCACGGCGTGGAGACAGTATTCCGCACGTACGCACGTGTGGTGATTTCATTTTCTGTAGGATGGATAGAAGGTGAAATAGGGTTGTTTCATATTTATAATAATATATAAGTATATTAGTGATACTGATGTTATTAATTTACAATGAAACAACTAAATAAGAAGAAGTATAAGAAGAAATAAAGTTGAAAGAATCAGTAAGGGACATTACCTCTTCATTGAAGCGCCTCTTCTTAACCTCCTCTTAGGGCACTAAAGATGGTCTTTAAAGAAGACCAGTACCTCTAGGATGTTTCTAAGGAAGTGTAGAAGAGAAATTGGAAGGGTTTGACCGAGCTTGAAGGCTCAATGTTTTGCAAAGAGGAGAGGGAGGAGGTTCCCTTTTATAAGGGAGGAGAGGGTCACTTTAGGAAAAACATAAAATATTATTTTATAATAAAGTCATATTCAGTTTTTAATAGCTCCAAACTGATATATTTCTAAGCTAAGGTGGGGATGGGTCACAATACTCTCAGCCAATATATTTTATAAAAGTTTAGGTTACTATTTTAACCTTATCATTTAGATTTAACTCTAAGTTAAATAATTTTACTTTTATCGTGTCTTCTTGTTTTATTACACTATATGGTTAAAAAACATACTATAACAAGCCAAACGAACAACAAGTTGTTCCTTATTAATATATATAACCTTATCTAAGTCATTTGGCCGAATCTTATATTTTTAGGAATAAAATAACAATTAATAATATAATATTTGTTTTAAAAACTATTTTATGTCACCTTTTGACACTATTTGGTAATTGATTTTTGTGAAAATCATAACAGCATGATTAGTTCGAACAAAGTAAATTAAATCAATACTAACAATTCATATTAACCTAGAAAATTATTGTAATTCATAAAAAGTCTCAAATTACATTTATTTGGGTATTTATAATATCAATTATTTTAATATTTCATTATTTATGTAATTACTGCATCACCTTTGTGTCATAAATAAATTAAATTATTTAATGTATAAAAATTATAAATAATATACCATTAGTTGGGAAATAATTTTATCTTTATAGTTAATATTTATAGTCGAATTTATCTTATTTATAACCCTATATTAAAAAATTTTAGTTATTAAACTTTGATTTTAACTATTTTAACTCTTCTTTAATAAAATAATATTAAATATCCTAATCTAATCCAGGTGGACCTAAATTGTCATATTTTATTCGTAAGGTTGTTTTTGGTCGAATTAAACTTATCCAGTAGAATTAGGAAATGTTTTAGGGTAATAATAATACCATTTTTACCCTTAATTACCCTATTTACTTTTAACAGTGGTAAATAAAAGTAAAAAGTTACTATTCACAAAAAATTATTTTTAGCTTATTGAACCACATTTTACTCCTTGATATTAACCGTGTCTCTCAGATTTTTGAAATTACTCTCATTGAAGCGGTAAAATTAAGTTTTATGTAAATTTTCAAACTCTCTTAGGAGGTGGGTAAAAGACGGTGAAAAGTTCAATAAGATTTTTATATATCGAAAATTCTTATAAAATGACTCCAATATATTACTTTTAAATTAAGTAGGTATTATGTATAAATTTTTACCTAAAATAAATTTAAATAAAATAAATAATTATTTAAATAAAAAGTCAGTTTTTAAATAGTAACTGACTGTTTTCACTATTGATCAAAAAGTAAATGTTTTCAAAAAAATACCAAAAATTCACCCTAGGATAATTTTGATATTCCGAATCCAAAAATGAAGTCCATTTCAAAAGATAAAATTTATAAAATTTCAAAAAGTGGGTATTTCTATTCATAACATCTAGTTTTAAAAATATTTTAATAGCATATCGTTGTTTAGTGAAACTCTGTATTGCGTACAACACAAGCTATCGAGGAAGGTCGTGATTATGTGTAAATCAATCCAAGATAGTGTTGTGTGTAGTGAAACATTCCTTTGATGATTTATGTAACACAAAAACAAAATATTTCTCATAAAAATCACGGGTGTTACATTCTACCCCCCTAAAATGAATTTCACCCTCAAAATTTGTCACTTTGTAACAAACAGAGGAGGATACCTCTCCCTAGTCATATCCTCAAGCTCCCATGTAGCTTCTTATAATTGGTGGTTGCTCCATAAAACATTCACCAAGCGAGTGGTCTTGTTCCATAGGACTTTTTCACTACGATCCAGAATCACTATCGGTTGTTCTTCATAAGAAATATATTGCGCCAGCGGTACAACTTCTGAGGTGAGTACATGTGAAGGATTGGGTATGTACTTTCTCAGGAGAGATACATGTAACACATCGTGAACTTGAGAGAGATTTGGTGGAAGTGCCAATCGGTAAGCTACCTTTCCAACACGATCTAGTATTTCAAAAGGACCAATATACTTGGGGCTTAGATTTCCCTTCTTTCCAAATCTCATTACTCTCTTCCAAGGAGATATTCGTAAGAACACATTATCACCCACTTAAAACTTTAGGTCTTTTCTTCGGTTTTCATCATAACTTTTTTGTCGACTCTGAGCTGCTCTTATGTGTTGTTGAATAGATCGGACCTTTTCTGTCATCTCATCAACAAGATCAGGTCCTAATAGCTTTCTTTCCCCAACTTCATCCCAACAATTTGGAGTCCTGCATTTCTTTCCATAGAGAGCTTTATAAGGAGCCATCTGAATACTGGAGTGAAAGCTATTATTATAAGAAAATTCCACCAAAGGTACTTGTTGATCCAAACCACCTTTGAAATCCATAGAGAAAGCTCTTAACATATCTTCTAGAGTTTGAATTGTTCTCTCAGACTGACCGTCTAACTGAGGATGATAAGCAGTGCTGGAACTCAACTCTGTATCTAGAGTATGATGAAGACTTCGCCAGAACTTCGAGGTAAACCATGGGTCCAGATTAAATATAATGGAAAGTAGTACTCTATGAAATCTTACCACTTCCTTTACATATATCCTGGCAAGTTGATCCTGATAGAAATATTCTCTGATAGCAATGAAGTGTGCCGACTTCGTAAGACGATCAACTATGACCCAAATAGCATTATTGCATTTGGATGTTTTAGGAAGTCCAGTGACAAAGTCCATAGTGATGTTTTCCCATTTCCATTTGGGTATGGGTAATGGTTGTAACATCCCCTTTGACTTCTATCTCATAGCTTTATCTTACTGACAAACCAAGCATCGAGAGACGTATTTAACAACATCTATTTTCATGAAATCCCACCAGAAGTACTCATTCAGGCCCCTATACATCTTCGTGCTTCCAAGATGAATAGATAATGAAAAACTATGAGCATTATCTAGTAGCTCCTTCTTTAATTTTGGGATGGGAGGAACACAAACCCGATTCCTGAACCTTATTATCCCATCACAATCAAGGATTAATTCAGGAACATTTCTCACATTTTTTGTAATTCTACTTCTTCTTTTTGTGCCTCTTTAATCTTCACATGTATAGATGGTTGATCATTCATTTGAGAAAGATACGATTTTTCCCCTTCCATTATAATTCCAAGATCCATCCTTCATAAATCCATAAATATTGGATCTTTTGTGATCCTCATCATGGATAAGCTAGCATGGTCTTGAAGACTTAATGCATCTGCCACCTTGTTTGCTTTCCCAGGGTGATAATGAATTGAGCAGTCATAATCCTTAGTCAGCTCCAACCATCTTCTTTGGCGCATATTCAGCTCCATTTGTGTAAAAATATACTTTAAACTTTTATGATCAGTATAAATATTACACCTTTCACTATAAAGATAATGCCTCCATATTTTTAATGCAAAGATTACCGCAGCTAACTCAAAATCATGAGTTGGGTAATTTTGCTCATGGATTTTCAACTTTTTTGAGGCATAAGCTATCACCATATCATTTTCCATGAGAACACACCCCAGTACCTTCTTGGATTTATCACTATAAATCACAAACCTTTCTCCACTACAAGGTAGTGTGAGCACATGTGCACTGGATAACATTCTTTTTAAATCCTTGAAATTCTCTTCACACTCCTCTGTCCAAGTGAACATATCTCCTTTTCGAGTCAACCTGGTGAGCGGATTAGATAATCGTGAAAAATATTTCCCAAAACGTCGATAATATAAAGCCAAACCAAGAAAACTTCGGATCTCACTTACTATTGTTGGTCTCGACCATCTTTTAATAACCCCTGTTTCACTGGATCCATAGATATCCCCTCTTTTGAGATTACGTGACCCAAAAATGAAACTTTTTGAAGCCAAAATTCACACTTGGTAAATTTGGCATAAAGCTTCTCCTTTCTCAGGGTCTTCAATACAATTCTCAAGTGATCTTCATGTTCGTATTTTCTCTTTGAATAGACATAAATATCGTCTATAAAGACTACCACTAATTGATCAAGAAAGTCTATAAGGACTCTATTCATTAGATCCATGAAGATAGCAGGGGAATTATTAAGTCCAAATGGCATCACTATAAATTCATAGAGTCCATACCTTGTACAAAAAGATGTCTTTGGTATATCCTCCCTTTTGACACTTAATTGATGATACCCTGAACAAAGATCAATCTTGGAAAATTATTGAGCTCTGCGTAGTTGGTTAAATAATTCATCAATGCGTGGGAGAGGATATTTGTTATTGATAGTGATCTTATTAAGTTCTCGATAATCAATGCAGAGTCTCATTGATCCATCTTTCTTCTTAACAAACATAACACATGCGTCCCAAGGTGATGCACTAGGGCGTATGAATCCCTTATCAAGATTATCTTGGAGTTTCTTCTTCAATTCCTACAACTCAATTGGGGACATTCTATAAGGTGTATTTGAAATGGGCATATCACCCAGTATGAGTTCAATTGAAAACTCAACTTCACGATTTGGTGGAAGACTCAATAATTCCTCCAGAAAGACATCATCAAACTCCCATACAATCAGAATATTCTTAATCGTGAGTTTCTCTCCAACCATTTGAGATAAATAACCCTAATTTAGTGGAATCAGGACCCATAAGATGGAAGAAATTTCCACTCGAAGGTTATGTTCATCCTTGCATCGATAGATGATCATATATTGATTTGGAATATGAAATGTGACTTCCCTTCTTTGGAAATTGATATGATCTCCATATAAATAATGCCAATCCATGCCAAGAATCACATCAAATTCCACTATAGGAAGGATCACAAGATTTTCAAGAATCACTTTCCCACAAACTTCAATCGGAGAAGAATTAAAAACTTTTGATACGACTGTTGTGCCATTAGGGGATGTCACAGCTAACTCAATATCTAACTGCTGTGGTAATATGGTGATACCCTTAGAAAATTATTCAGAAATAAAAGAGTGGGTGGATCCAGAATCAAATAAAACATTTTCTACTTTATAGTGGATGGTAAGTGTACCTTTCACCTCTTCATTATCGTACTCCACAACCCCGATATAAATTGCATGCAACTTTCCTTTATCTTTATCCTTAAGAGTTTATTGACGTCGATCATCATCAACAAACCATGGATTAGGGCATTGATTTTCATAATGCCCCATTTCCTGGCACTTGTAACATTGAAGTGTAGGAGGTTCACTCTATGTAGCCTTTTGTTTGTTCACATCATTAGACATCTTCTTCCCATCATTGTGGCATTCAAATTCCCGATGGCCTTCCATTCCACATTTGAAACATTTACATGTCTCTTTAAGACAACTCCCTCCATGTTTATTTCCACACTTTGAGCATAAGGGAAAACTCATATTCTTTTCAGTGTGATCTTTAGATTTCCCTTTAAATTCCATTTTCCTATTCTTATCAAACACATATGACTGATGGGTTACTCCAATCTCTATCTCAACCTTGAGAGCACATCGAACGATTTCCTCGTAGCTATTGAAGTCCCTTATGGCTAACTCCCTTCGAAGACTTGATTTTAAGCCACTAAAGAATCGATCGATCTTAATCTCAGGTTGGATAATAATCCCCGAAGCGTACCTTACAAGTCTTGTAAAATCTTCTTCGTAGGTACAAAAAAACTCATCATCCTTTTTCTTCAGTTCAAGAAACTTCTTCTCCATCTTTGTTCGAAGAATAAGAGGGAAGTACATATTGAAAAATAAGTTCTTGAACTCGTCCCATTCCATGGATTCAATTTCAACCATTTTCCTCGTATTCTTGATAATATTCCACCATTGATCAGCTTCACCTTCCAAACGATATACTGCTAAGATGACTTTATCATGTTCAGAACACTGACAAACTGAAAATATCTTTTCAGTGGTTCTGATCCACTATTCATCCACTAATGGATTAGTATACCCACTGAATGAAGGTGGACGCTACCTCATGAAGGATTCAACAGAATGTTGCTTCTTCTTTTGCTCATTTGGAAGTCCTGCATGATTCATAGTTTGAGAAAGTTGTGTGAGCATGGCTACAAGATTTTTCATTCCAGCTCCCATAATGTTTGGTTGCGCAGGGGGGCAATCATTGCATTTCCTGTCACATTCCACATTAACACGGTTCCTTCGGGTTCCATCCATTTACTAAAACCAAGAAGAATAGTGTGAGCAACACTAATTATAATAGGAAATCCACATAATTAAGAATAAATTTCACACTTAAGGTCTTATCATAGGTTATTCATGGCCATTTCAAAAACACCAGGATTTTGTCCTATGCTTAGACATATCCTTAGGGTTCATACAAAGGCTTTCACATCCTAGTTTCCAAAGGTTGACTATACCTTTCCTCTGATACCAACTATAATGACCCATACTTTACATACATTTTTATTACTTCAGAATTGAAGCATACTTATTACAACATATAACAAAACCATGAAAGGACCGTATAGGTATAGTGTCTTTAGAAACTGGGAAACATAAACAACTGGTTCATAAATCATCTACACTGTCTCCCTTTTATTTTATCATATCTAGAGTCCCTTTTGGCATATCTTATATAATACCCTTCTTCCTGACCTGGGGAAAAGAAAACATACAAAAGGGTGATCTCAAATGCTCTGTAAGGGTAAACAAAAGAAATATCAATCACATCATATTCATAATAACATATCATTTTAGAAATATTAACCTGCAAAAGAGATCATAATTTCATAACATGGTATAAATCATAGTAGTGAAATTTAATCCCAAAAATCATAACATAAAACATGAAACTTTGTGGCATACACACATAATCATAGAGAATCATTTCTTAGTAGTCAAGACTCATTCCGAAGACTATCTTAGAGGAAAAAGTCCATTTCTAAACCAAGTTCCCTCCTCGTTTTAGTCATGTATCACTGAATCAGATTAACCTGTCGTTCCAGCCATGTCTATCTCATGAGATTTAAATCTTTACCCAATTCATTGGAAGGATATATAGGTCCCACCCATCTCATAATTATACCATTCTTATGTGTGCCACAGGATAATAAATCATACCTCATAGCATAACCCATGTAATAAAAATGGGATTCTTTAACATCATGCCATCATAACATAATCCATATAAGATAAAAGGACCTCAAAAAAATAATTCCATCATAACATAATAAAATAAATGTAAAAAAAGGGATAGAAACAGAACCCTATATTATCTTAGATGGAAAATAATTTTGATAAAACCCTTGAACCCCATTCTTGAGGAAAATATCCTTTATACTTCAAAAACATTTTTCCTTTATTAACATGTCATAAAATTTTAAACTAAAAGAATTTGATTAAAAATAAACTTGAAAACTTGTAAAGGAAGATTCATGGAAATAATGTTCTATGAAATCATAAAAATCCATTCATGCCGTATAAGTTAAAACAAAATTTTCTCATACTTTGGCTAGAAAAGTCAAAAAGTACATTGTGGTAAAAACGAAAAAAGATTCCTTTCATATATTTTACTAAAAATTCACCAATGAGTAAAATTAGATTTAAATAATTTTAGGAGGATAGAAATAATATTACATATTGAGGAAACATGGATTTGGATGATAAATATCCCCCAGTAAATTCTAAAGTATAAACAATCTCGGATAAAAATGAGATCGTGAGATTTTTCTTACCTTAGGTCTGATTTGCTTCGAACGTGTACGAACATCCTGTATGATGATTTAAATAATTTTATTGACTTATTACATAATCATAATCATTGTTATTATATAATATATGGTCATATTCTTAGCTTCGTATTAGTAATATTTCATTGCTACTTGTTATTCAGGTGTTTATTTCTTTTTGTTCTTATGCGTGTTTTGTCGAATAAATTCTTATTATTATTTTTAGGTTATAGATAACACATTTCCAGAATGGTATTAGTGGAATATATATCATATTTATTCATTCATTTCATTTATATAATCATTATGTATTGAAGATCATGTAGAATGAGTTGCATCACATCGTGGAGACGGTAGGTCGTACGTACGCACGAGCGATGATATCGTTCTCATGATCGTGGAATTGTATTGAAGTGTATGTAAACTATTTCAGAATAAATATCACTTTAAAATAATCATATATAGTTATTATTTACACCATTATACCTATCCAAGTAAGGTGGTGGTGGAAAAAATATTACACCACAGCGTGGAGACGGTATTCCGTATGTACGCATGCGCGGTGATTTCGTTTTCTGTAGGATGGATAGAAGGTGAAATAGGGTTGTTTCATATTTATAATAACATATTAGTATATTATTAATACTGATGTTATTAATTTATAATGAAACAAAAAAATAAGAGGAAGTAGAAGAATAAATAAATTTGAAAGAATCGGTAACGGACATTACCTCTTCTTTGAAGCGCCTCTTCTTAACCTTATCTTAGGGCACTAAAGATGGTCTTTGAATAAGACCTGTACCTCCACGATGTTTCTAGGGAAGTGGAGAAGAGAAATTGGCTGGGGTTGGCCGAGCTTTAAGGCTCAAAGTTGTGTAAAGAGGAGTGGTAGGAGGTGCCCTTTTATATGGGAGGAGAGGGGCACTTTAGAAAAATCTTAAAATATTATTTTATAATAAAGTCATATTTGCTTTTTAATAGCTCCAAACTGATTTATTTATAAGCTAATGTGGGGATGGGTCGAAATGATCTCAACAAATATATTTTAGACAAGTTTAGGTTACTATTTTAACCTTATCATTTAGATTTAACTCTAAGTTAAATAATTTTACTTTTACCGTCTCTTCTTGTTTTCTTACACTATATGGTTAATAAAATTACTATAACAAGCCAAAAAACCCCCAAGTTGTTCATTATTAATATATATAACCTTATATAAGTAATTTGGCCAAACCTTAGATTTTTAGTAATAAAATAACAATTAATAATATAATATTTGTTTTAAAAACTATTTGATGTCACTTTTTGACACTATTTGGTAATTGTTTTTTGTGAAAATCATAACAGCATGATTAGTTCAAAAAAAGTTAATTAAATCAATAATAACAAGTCATATTAATTTATAAAATTAGTGTAATTCATAAAAAGTCTCAAAGTACATTTATTTGGGTATATATAATATTAATTATTTTAATATTTCATTATTTAGGTAATTACTGCATCACCTTTGTGTCACAAATAAATTAAAATATTTAATGTCTAAAAATTATAAATAAAATACCATTAGGTAGGAAATAGTTTTATATTTTATTGAATATTTATAGTCTAATTTATCTTATTTATAACCCTATATTAAAAAATATTTAGTTATTAAACTTTGATTTTAACTATTTTAACTCTTCTTTAAATAAAATAATATTAAATATCCAAATCTAATCCAGGTGGACCTAAATGGTAATATTTTATTCATAAGGTTGTTTTTGGTTGAATTAAACTTATCAAATAAAATTAAGACATGTGTTAGGGTAATATTAATACCATTTTTACCCTTAATTACCCTATTTACTTTTAAACGTGGTAAATAAAAGTAAAAAGTTATTATTCACCAAAAATTATTTTTATCTTATTGAACCAAATTTTACTCCTTGATATTAACTGTGTCTCTCAGATTTTATAAATTCCACTCATTGAAGCGGTAAAATTATGTTTTATGTAAATTTTCAAACTCTCATAGGAGGTGGGTAAAAGACGGTGAAATGTTCAATAAAATTTTTATATATCTAAAATTATTATAAAATGACTCTAATGAATTACTCTGAACTTATATAGGTATTATGTATCAATTTTTACCTAAAACAAATTTAAATAAAATAAATAATTATTTAAATAAAAAGTCGGTTTTTAAATAGTAACTTAGTGTTTTCACTATTCATCAAAAATTGAAAGTTTTCATAAAAATACCAAAAGTTCACCCTAGGCTAATTTCGTAATTCCGAATCCAAAAATGAAGTCCATTTTCAAAGATAAAATTTATAAAATTTAAAAAAGTGGGTATTACTATTCATAACGGCTAGTTTTAATAATATTTTAATAGCATATCGTTGTTTAGTGAAACTCGGTATTGCGTACAACACAAGCTATCGAGGAAGGTCGCGATTGCGTGTAAACCAAGCCAAGCTAGTGTTGTGTGTAGTGAGAGATTCCTTTGATGATGTATATAACATAAAAACAAAATATTTCTCATAAAAATCACCGGTGTTACAATAGTGACCTAAATTAGATTAAATGATAAAAACTCTATCTAATTATACTTCAAAACTATTTAAAAATATAATTTAACACTATAAATTATTTAAATGAAATACATGATTTCAATTAAAATGTAATAATTTTTCATTATTCATCAAAACCTGAAGCTTATCAGAAAATAAAAAAATTTCATATAAATTATAATTTTAATATTATTATTTCAAATAAGAAGATTATTTTTTCAAATAATTTTTATCAAAGTGTCAAAAACTATATTTAAAACAAGTGAACCATCAAAAGGCGGCAAAATGTATTTTTTGAAAAATAAATAATTTATGTGTAAAATTGTATTTTTTTATATCATGTCTAGAGAAAAATAGGATGAATGTAAAAAAATAATATTTTATATTTTATATATAGATCATATTCATATAATTCAACAAGTTTGATTTATTTATTTTATTGGTATTAAATACAGTTGGGTGCATTAAAATAATTTTTCAGAAAAATATTTCCTTTTCATTTCAAAAGTTTTTTACTTGTATAAATCATACTTTAATAATTAAGTTAACCCTATTATTACCTATAATTTTAATGAATATATTATAGTTTTCTTGTTTAAATAGTCATAATAATAAAATAATGTCTCATAGAAACTCTGTGTTGTGTGTAATGTAAGCTAAGCTGGTGTTTCGTGTAATGTAAGACATCAATCAAATAAAATTATTTCTGAAAATATATCTCTTAAAAACTATAGGTGTTACAAAAATGGTATAAATTTAGGCTTTTTGTCATGAGGATGATGGGCCATCTATTGTTGGGATGTTCTATGTTATTCTAGTTTCCCAAGTAGTAATGGAATTTAATAAATGATAACATTGAAATTTAAATGGCTTGGGATTGATTTAAATATAGGTTGAAATGAATAATTAGAACATTAATTAAAGTGTGTCATGAATTTTAAATGGTCAATATTTATATAGGAATTAATGGGATTTAAATAATGGAATTAATTGGCTATTTAAATTATATGGGTCGGTAATGGATAGTCTTGAAAATGGATTAAAATGAGAAAGATGATGAAATGTGAAATGTGCATATTTTCTTGTTATGGGGTGTTATGAATTTAGTATTGGAAAAAAATGTGGTAGAGGTTGTAAGGTCATGTGGGGATGTTATGAGTTTTGATGATGTTCTTATTGTGAACCTACATGTTAGTTTTGTGTGTCGTGATATTATAAATATACATTGTATCTCCATTTGATTTTCTATACATGCCCCACCCTTGTCAAGCACCTAGTACCAAAAGCTAAAAGTTTTCGCAGTTTTTCCCAACATCTCAATGGTGAGGATTGATAGTTTTTCACCGACTATTCCCCACTCTCTATTCCAAGTGACACTAAAAAGAATGGGTTGTGATGGCTGGAAGTTAAAAGTGCATTGCCGAGATATTATATGATGAGATGGCCCATGTGTCTTCGGGTGAGGTGTGATTTGATAAACTGGATGTTTTCAAGTGATATGATGATATGTCTTATAGGGGGGGTCATGCATGGTTGGATGAGGGAATAAGGTTTATGTCCTTCATGTTCATGATACCCTACTGTTCTTGTTATGGATGCGATGCGATGTTGTACAAAAGAGGTGGGAGTGCTAAAGCATGCGGTGTTGGGGTGTGAGAGAAGCTAATTAGTGGAAAAGTATTGCATGATACCAATCATAGATACGCTTACTATTATGTTATTATACATGGATGCGTTATTAGGGGAGATGGGGATTGGTTAGTTAACCTATTTAGGTGTTTTTTGGTTCTTTAGTTTTCTTTTTGGTGTATTATAATGGCTAATTCACATATAAACAAGAGACATTGGTTACCTTATAAAGTATAATTTTATTCCCAACCTATATATATAAATTTATTTTATTGTTTCCAGGGGGATTTCATGGACCATCATAGACATTACCAGCTCAGACCTTTGGATATTTGGTGTGTTTATACCCTAGAATTTGTTTTGGGTATTTACTTTTTAGGACTTTTATCTGATATTGATTGATTTACACATGGTTTTTGGGATGGTTTTTGTTAAATTTTTATATTATTTCATGGACTTTTTTGTAGTTGATTATTCATATCTTTATATCTTATGTTATTATAGAGATCTGTGCCTCCTAATTATGAGATTTATATACCCTCAATGTTAGTTTCAACCTAGGGCCTATTGGAGGCTGGACTCAGGGGTTCATTATCTCTCTTCTTTTATTTTGGTATCTTTGGTGGGAGGTGACCAAGACATGAAGTCCCAAATGAGTAGTAAAGAATCACACTATTTCATCAGTCTTTATGTCATTTTACCCCCTTCTAGCACCATAAAATCACATTTCTCCGTTGCACTATAGCATGTCGTCCCTCTATCCAACATTGAAAATTTATGTGGACAGAGGTCCAACTGATAGGTTACAATTCACCTATATCTCTTTAAATCCCCCCACCTTACCATAAATTCTTAGGTATATCATTTATATTTTAAATATAAATATATTCTATACGAGATTCTTCATACATTTTTTCTTCAAAATTAATAAAGAATGTATTACTATATTTGAATGTTGTATCCATATGAACTTGTAATATTAGTGATAGTGGAAGTTGAACTAGGAGGTTAAATGTAGTATCTAAATTTATTTTATATTGATTGGTTGATACATTAGATTGTTTTAATTCAGTTTTTTATTTTCTATTCTTATTATTTTCCTATAATAAAATTCATCAATTTATTCCTTTTTCAATAATTGTTCAATGTTTTTCAGAAAAACAAATTTTATAGGACATTCCTCATTATCGACATGAATTTTTACAAGATCAAATAGATATGATGTGAAAGTAAAAATATAAATTTTGAACGTTTTAACATTCATTCCCTCAAGGGGAATAGGTAGATCATTTCTAAACTCAGGAGCTACATGAATTTTTACTCTTAAATGATTTTTTGGAGTTTTTGTGTGTATAATATATCCTTAGATATTTTAAATTATACCACTCGTAATAAGACAATAGATAGTTGATGATAGATATAAATCAAATTCTATTTCACCCAATAGAATATTAGTATTTAAAAGGTATAATTATCTACCTGATTCACATTTTCATGAAAAGTTATGAAAAAATACATTACCTCTGGTAAGGCAAACCTTTGAGGGGAATGGTTATCCTCAAATTTGGGGGGTGTATTTTCATATAGTGGTTGGTTTTTGTGTTTTTCTTCTCTTTGATACATTCCCATTAAATTAAATAACAACTTGGTTTACCAATTAAATTTTTCTTTTAGATTATTTATTTATGCCTCCATATCATCGATTTTATTATCTTTATCCACTTTTCCATTTCTTTTCTCAAAATATGATCGAGGTGGCTCTCCAAAATCCACACATTTAACGTGGACATATTTTTTTGACCACTTCAATTAAACAAAAATTAGTTTTTTATCAGTTACATCCAATTATTATTCTTATGTATAAACCAAATAAAAAATATAAAAAAGTTATTTATTGTTATGTAATACCAATTTAAAATAGAAACAGAATTATTGTGTCATGCTTAACATGACTCCCATAATATTTTTGTGTTTTATATACTATTATTCTATGTTTATTTTCATGATAATCCTTTCATATCACAATATATGGGATGGAAGTAGATTTTTATTTTGATTAATCAATCTATATATAAACAAAGGAACATATTTATGTTATATCTAAGGTGGGTGATGGTTTACTTTCCTATTAGCATCCTTGATATGATGCATTGTAATAATTATATGAAAGTAACTATGATAATTTTTAGTGACCATTATTATAAATTTAATTTGATAATTATCTTGTTTAAATGCACCTTACAAGGGATAATAAGGAGTAAATCAATATTTTATTATTTTATTTTATAGTAAAATAGAGAAGTTATATCATAATGTTACAATAATGTCATCCCAAATTTGTGTATTCATCACAGGAACAAAATTATATTATATATATAAATCAATAATAATATGATATATAGTTTATATGTAAAACCCTAAGAATTTAAAGGAGCATTATGTTCGATAGCGTATATAACACACAATACCGAGCTAAAACGAACCATGAAATATTATTATTTAAATATGACTGATATAACATAGTATTTGAATTATTGTATATAAATATATGAAACCTAATTATGAAATAAATATAAATATTTATTTATTTCCTACATAATACAAATGTAAAGATTAATTCTTAAAAAATAAGACTCAATTTTTTGAAAATTCATTTTATGCTTCAAAAATACATTTTCTTATAAAATAATATTAATTAAATGTTTTTGATAAAATATTATTATTATTTTATAACATTTTAAAAAAATTATTTGATAAAAATTTCATCATATCAATATTATATTAAGGTGAATTTTTTAGATTTTCCTAAAAAGATTGATTTTTCTGTGAATAGTGAAAAATACTGATTTTTTTTTGTTTTTATTAAAAATTCACATTATGATATGAATTTTATATAAAATAAACATGAGATTAATTTAATTATATAAAATATAATTAATTAAATTTTAATCATTATTATACATTATTTTGGTAAAATTTCATTTTTAGGATTAAAAATACATTTTTCGAAAAATTGTTTATTTATATTTTACAAATTTATGTAAAAATTATTTTTTATTTTTCTATGGAATTAATATAATAAAATTAATCCCATATTTAAAAATAGGATATTCAAATTTTTTAAATATTTCCCTTTAATTTTTAGTCATTATGAATAGTAACTTTAGTAAATATTTTGTCACCTTTGTACGGGTAAAATTGGTTATTAAGGTTAAAAATAATGTGATAAGGCCTAAAAATAACCCTGACATTTGATTTTATTCTATTTAATGAGTTTGGTTTGAACATTTCATTCATTATTTTATGTTATGGAATTTTTTTACATTTTTCTTTGAAAATTACTTATATATTATTTTAAGAAAAGGGAAATACAAAATCCCACTTTATTGCATCAAAATTTTTCTTATTTTATCACATAGGGATAAAAATAACTTTTGAATGAGTATTAAAGGATATTTTGAGAATAATAAAATTATTTTTATGATTTTAATTCATTTTTCATTTTTATTAATGATGTAATTTCCTTAATGTATTGTTCAACATCGAAATCGTTCTTGTACAAGTAGTAGAAAATCAAATAAATGATTTAAAGAAAATTAAAAGTGATTTATTTTTAAATTTATAGTTTCACAAGAATTTTATAGATATATATAACATACTGGGTGGTTTTTTAAAAAACTTTATACTCAAATTCCATTATTATATTAATGAATTTAAAGTTAAATAAAATAAATAGTTCCAAAAAAATACATTAATGAAATTTCATAATAAAAATTATTTTATTAAATTATTTAAAATTAATTAAAATCCTATGTTAGACAATGTGAATGGGATATGGTTGAAAATATCAACCATGGTTAATCTAGGGGTATATTTTCATTTTATATTAACTTTCTTGACCCCAAAAGATTAAAAAACATTGATATCGTGGTAATCATCAAAAAGGTTAGTGGGGGTTAAAACAAAGAGATAAAGTTGAAATCATCCCCAAAACATGAAAATTTTTTGTTTTATTAGAGGATTTAGACTCATCATAATATTATATTATAAATATACTAGGTTTCTTCCAATTTTCTATGAAAATTAATATATATTGATTTAATACATTATGTAATTTTAAAAGTTCTCCATCCATCACATATAAAAAAGAACCCCCTAAATTCTCTTCCTCTTAAATTCTGAGAACTATAGTTTGGAAAATACATGACCAAATACCTTTCAAACATCCATTCCGACTACCTAGAGTTTCACAAACCAAGTTGGGGTACCATCCAACCCAACACCCATCCCAATTCATGGCGGGGCTCGAAGGGTATTCCTGATCCCCATGTGATGGAAACTAGTGCATGGGTATTAACAATAAACTTTGGGAATGATTTAACCCATTTTTATAATAAAAATTTATAAAAAAATAAGAAACACAATAACTGATAACCACAACCAATTTAGGTACAAAAATTATTCGATTCAAATTTTAATAACTTTAACCAAAACCAAAAGTACTACAATAGAATATGAATAGAAAAACCATCCCAAAAAACATCAATTTAATATGAGGGACATAACCCTTAAACCACCACCATCAACACCAGAAATAATTGGAACACTAGGAACTAGATCCACTATCACCACCATGATAAATCTTACCTTTACCTGGGTTATACATAACAAATTCTACCTACACCTGAAGATATATGTACGGTGTGATCTAAAGACCAATAATATTCCACCCAAAAGAAATATTACTGGAGTTAAAATTAGAATAAAAATCAACATGCACTTTTCCACAAGAATAACTAAAACATTTCTATGAAATTTGTTTAACAAAAACATTTTCAAGAAACAATTTTTAAGGAAAACATTTTTCACAAATAAGATATTTTGAAAGAAAAATGTACACAAATTATATCGTATGTTGATGTCTATCACCACATCACATGAGAATCATGTCACAAGAGATAACCATGGGAAAATCACCATAGGTAACTAGAACAAGTGGTTCCATTTGAACCTGCTACCTAGGTGATCAAAATCATCCTACTAAACAACCAACAATGTTCCCGTGCAAGAGCCACTATAGGGGAACAAATCCCATGGTCTAGTGGTCTCCAAATAATATGTCAATACAAACAACATTCCCATGCGCGAGCCACTATTGGGGATCCCATTCCATTGTTATAGTGTTCTTTGATCGTATCACATGTTTATTTAGTGTGGTAGCATCAATCCTTCTAGATGAATCTGGGCCTCGCTACTACCGAGTCAGATAGTATACTAGTTCTAGTTTACCCACCTAGATACATAGGATTACCTCTGTACTTAAATTCCATTTCACATATCATATAACTAATAACATTCACATACACATACCAATAATCATAAGCACACAAGGATATCACCACTTTCACTTTTTTTCAAATCGATCCAACAATCAAAATCCATAAGGAAAAACATAATTTTCCATAAACAAAACCACTTTCCATTTCACACGCACACTAAAACCATTTGAAAATAAATTTTGTACCAATTTAAAAATTTATGAAACCCATTTGGAAACACATCAAGAAGAACACATATTGAATCTAACCATTTCACTGGGAAAATCCCCTTTCAAATTCATACTCACATAAAAACCATTTTATGACATTATTCACATCACTTCCACAATTCAAAGACACATTTTAGGTTCACATAAAAAATGGAAACATGGAAAAAACCATTTCTCTTGAAAATTTCTCTTTTAAAACATTCAAACTATTAAATCTCTCTATAAACAAAATTTTTACATTTCATGAAAGGCATAAAACATATTCCAGAAACACCACAATGATGCACACATGAAACATAACCACTTTTCTTTGGAAATCCCATTTTCATCACATGTGCATCTCAAACCTTTTCATAAAAATGTTTTCACGAAAAAAATTAATCCTTAAAACATATTTAAATAAACAATCAAGCAGTACAAACTCATCTAATAATGTAAAAGCATGGAACCACCAACCTCACACTTAGAAACTTCTAGAAATCAGTGCAAAACCACAACCGCACCTCTATAAGAACCAATAAAGTCAATATCAAGAAAAACCCATCAAGATCTCTCCCAAAAACACAAGATCTGCCTTTCCTTAGGTCAACAACATGATGGAAAAAGGAAAACCCAAGAATAATGAAATAATAACCCTAGACAAATGGTGAAATCGATGGAAATGAGACTTACTTGATAATTCCTTGAAGAATCGTGGACAAAAACACCCAAATATTGATGCAAAAGAGGTCCAAGTTGGTGTTGAGGGAGTTTATTTGGATGAAAATTTTATATGGGGTGGATGGGATGTGATTTAGGGTTAAAATAGAAGATAGAACAAGAGTAATTTTCCACTTTTTAATGAGCTAGATAGGTAACACAGTTATCCGGCACATTTTTTCAAATCATGTGATGAACATGAATCCCTCGCTATCTAAGAGGAACAAGATTCATATTTAGGCCACATGGTTTTCCAAACCATGCACCAACTGTGTAGTCACTACAATCCTAATGAACATTTTCCACACTGTTTCTTGGGTGAGGGTGCACGGTTTCCCCAAACTGTGCACCAACCATGTGCCACCTGCTGTCAACCACAAAATATATATTGTTTTCCAAAAACTCAAGGGTAACCCAAGGATAAATACAAGGAAAAAAATAAACAAAAAAACTCAAAAAATCATGTATGTGACAATTATCCCCACCATGAAAACTTCTTCCCCTGAAAGTCACTCCAAATTTTATTCAGAAAATAGAAATAGATACTCCTCCTAAACCCAAGACTTCTTCTCCCATGTCTCATGCATATCACTACATTTCTACCAAATAACTCATAATAATGGAGTAGATTTCCCATGAGGCACCTTCTCATGAGAATCCACAATCCACACTATCCACTCAAACATATAAAAATCAGGTTCAAATTTTAACTCTTCCCAATTCAATACATAAGCCATATCTAGTTTGTAATGTTTTAGTTGAGATACATGGAACACATCATTAATTGATGTCAAATGGGAGGGAAAAGTTAACCTTTATTCCACCTTAACAATTCGCTCAGAGATCTCAAAAGGTCTAATATACCTCGATGTTAGCTTTCCTTGATATTCCAAACAACAGTGACCTAAGTGAGGTTCCACTTTAAAGAACACCTAGTCACCCACAAAAACTCTAAAGATTAGAAAATATGGTTAGAATAAGACTTATTGCTACTATATGCCCCCAAAAAATATTTTTTGATCAACTTGATTTTTTAATAAGTTTCCTGCACAAGGCTCAGTCCCAACAATGAGGTTTTATCCAGCTTATTCGAATAGAAATAGACTAACAAGGATGACCATAAAGTGCATCAAAAGGATACATTCAAATCGAGGATTGGTAACTATTGTTATATGAAAACACAACCCATCCCAAATGGATATCCCACTAACCCTATAAATCCAATACACATGCTCGGAGCATGTCTTCCATGATCTAATTCACCCTCTCCATCTAACCATCTTTTTTGAGTGATATGTCATGCTCAACTTGACCTGTGACCCCATATTAATCTAAAGGCCTTCCCAAAATCTCAATGTAAAATGGATATCCCTATCTGAAAATATTTTCAATACAATACCATGAATCCTCACAACCTCTTGAACATACAACTCACCCAACTCATCCACATGGGCTAAATCCCTTATTGGAATGAAAATGGGATGATTTTGTCCGACAGTCAATCACTACCCAAATGGCATTCCTCCCTCAAGGTGTATGGGGTAATCTGGAAATAAAATCAATGGACATATTATCCCACTTCCAAGTAGGAATAGGTAGTGTATTAAGTAAACTGATGGGACTTTGGTTCTTTTCTTTAATCTACAAAAATTTATAACACTGTGATACAAAGTAAGTTATGTCATACCTCATAACTTGCCACCAGAACAGTCAACACACATCATAGAACATCGTGATGGCACAATGATGAATAGACCACTAGGACGGGTGGATATCTTGCATGTACCCCTTTCACAATTATAATGGTAACACAAAGAGACCTATAAAACCAAAATATCACTCATGAGATAAAGAACAATCATAGGGAAACTCCCCACCATTTAAGAACTACATAGACAACTAGCACAACCCATCCCCAGGATTCCCCCACTGAATAAATTCTAGAAGGGAAGGATTCATCTGAACAATGGCCATGAACACACTTATATTATGATCCTTGGTCTCTAAATTCATCTGGGAGAAAAGAACCATCAAAGTCCACCCATCACTGGACTTCCTCAATTATTACACTTTAATGTTCTTGTTCAAATCATCTTCAACCACATTACATTTTCTTGGGGTATAAACTATATCAAAATCAAACCCTTTAAGGTACTCAACCCAATGGCGCAGCCTCAAATTCATATCTTTTTGTGAAAAAATTTAGTCCAAGCTCTTATGATCTAAATAGACCAAACAATTCTCCCCAAAAAGTCAATGACACCACATTTTCAAGGAATGAATCACCGATACCAACACTAGGTCATGGGTTGTGTAATTCCATTAATGTGGTGAGAGTTGGCATGAACCATAAGCAACCACATGTTAATACTGCACTAGAACACACTCAAGACCCATAACCAGGGCCTAAAAATTGACAACATATCCCTTTTCATATTCTAGAAATTTCAAAATTGGGGTTGTGGTCAACCGTCGCTTAAGAACCTCAAGGATTCCTAAAACTCTAGGGTCTACTCTAACTTCACCCCCTTCTGGGTGAGAACCTCCATGGATGAAGAAAGATGATAGAAATCTTGGACAAACTTCTTGTAATACCCTACTAGACCTAATGAACTTCTAATATAAAAGACATTATTTGGATTCTCCCATGACATCATTGTAGTAGTCTTCTTGGGGTCCACTGAAACCCATCGTTCTGAGATCACATGACCCAAAAACTTCACCTCCCTAATCCATAAGGTGCACTTAGAAATATTTTCATAGAGTTGATTATTTCAAAAGGTTCCAAATTCAATTCAAAAATTCTACTCATGCTCCTCCTTTTTCTCGAAATAGACCAGGATTTTATGTATAAATAACATGAAAAAAGAAATCGAGATATTGGTGGAACACTTTATTCATGAGTTATATAAAGAATGTTGGAGCATTTTTTATCCTGAAAGGAATGACCAAGTACACAAAATTATTGTACCTTCTATGAAAGGCTATTTTCAGAACATCCTCTTCTCTAACTCTTAGCTGGTGAAACCCAAAATGCAAGTAAATATTGAAAACCCACTTTTCCACCTTGAACTGGTCAAAAACATCATCAGTATGGGGTAAGTGATACTTATTCATGACCATTACCTTGTTCGGATTTTGGTAATCAATACAAAACTAGATAGATCCATCGACCTTTTTTTCAAATAAAACCGGGGTGCCCTAGGGTGAGACAATCAGTTGAATAAACCCTTGGGATACCAAATCATCCATCTATACCTTTAATTACCTTAACTACGTGGGGGCCATATGGTATGTGGGAAGAGATATCGGTTGCATTCCTAATTTAAAATCAATGGATAACTCCACATCCTGATCAGGAGGAAACCTGAGAAATACTATGGAAAGAACTCTAGGAACTCATCCTCCATATGAGGTTATCCACCCTCAGGAGAACCATCATCATCATACAACATGAGTGATAATATCCCATAAAAAAGATTTCCCAATTCCATAAGTGGCGGTCTAGTATGTCCTGACCAAGGATCCCATTCACCTTGAAAAACCTGGGTACTACCATTAGGTGCCACAAAACTCACTCACATAAAAATCGATGTGAACCTGAAAATTAACCATCCAATCCATACTAAGGATCATGTCAAAGAGGTTAATCTCTAAAATAAGAAAATACAATTCCAACTCGACCCCTGACATGGTGAGTGTGTAAGAAGGACAACTGAAACCCTTCTTTCACTTCAAACCAAGAGGTGTTACCAACTCCATCACATATAGAATAAGATTGGTTTAAAATTTAACACATCCATGAGTCAGGTAAAAATAAAATAAACATAAGCACCAGTATCAAATAGAACAATTGAAAAATATAATGAAATAATAATGGTACCTCGAACACTCATAGGCCCTGAATTAGATTCCACTAGCACTCATTCCACAACATGAAGTTTCCTTTTATTATCCCGACCCTAAGAGAGACCAGTGACCTTCAAATCTTCCCTGAACTGACTCTACCGGGAATAAGAACTATATCTACCTCTACAAATTCTAAAATATGATTCCACTATACTAAACAGTTATGACCATGCTAACATCCCCTTATAAGCCACAGATCCTACACCACCTTGATATGGGTGTGAACCCTTGTAGAACAGTTTCATGTTCCCCATAGATCTACACTGGTGACAAGGTCTAGGTGGGAATAAATATAAAAATAGAATATTCACTACATTCCCACACTGATAGCACATGACTGACCCAGTATTTGAAGCCACAAAAGAAGACAACCAGGAAGGATGGCCTAAACTACCACCTCCCTTCTTCCCTTGTTCATCCCACTTCATCTTCTTCTCAAATGAACTGCCACTGCCCACTTAAAAATTTACACTAGAGGAAATAGAATTTCCCTTATAACCAGTTCATACCATCATGGCATGATCAACCACCTCAACAAAAGTCTTCAGCTTTAACAAGAAGACCAAATATTGGATTTCTGGTTGCAACCCCATCTCAAAATTCTCACCCTTCAGTTTCTCATTGAAAATGATCTCAGGTACATACTAAACCAGCTCTTCAAAGTTTCTAGCACACTCCATCATGGTCCAGTATCCCTAGATAAGATCTAAAAACACCCCATACCTCAAAAAGGCCAATATTCTAGGACAATACTTCTCATTGAAAAAAACCATGAAATTATTCTAACCCATCTTCTTGTGATTTCTAGCGTGCACCGTTAGGTCCCACCACTTATGACTAAGACATTCCAACAAGAATGGTGCATACTTCACTCTAACCCCCTTCAGAGTATCATGCAACTCAAATACATTTTTTATATTCTCAAGCTACTCTTCTTCTTCTTGGGGTTTTGTGCTACCTTGGAAAGAAGTAGTATTGTTCTTAAGGAACTCCATAGATTTTTTACTTTCTAGGGATTGGTTCAAATTTTTTAACACTTTCATAAATCAAAAAATAAAAAAATACATCCTAATAAAAATAACAAAAAAATCAACCTGCCACCACCCAGTGTCTATATACATTCTGAAGCCTGTACATCTCACCTGGAGGACAATTCCAACCAAATATCAACATCCCATGGCAACTTGACTTTTGTCACAAGGTGTGTTGGCTAGAAACCCACACTCATGACCAGAACCTCAAACCCCAACAATCGTATATGTAGTCAATCGATAATTTATCTCTAAATAAGAATACCCAATAAGAGTGTAATCTTATTTGATACAATTTTGTCCTGAACCAAGCTAGGGTTCCATCCCACCTAACACTCGGCCCAATTCATGGTATGGCCCGAAGGGAATTTCAGATCCCCACAGTCTAGAAACCAGTGCCTGGGAATCAACAATACACATTGGTAATGACTTCACCCATTTGTATAATCATAAAAAAACAATAATAAGAAACCCAATAACATATATCCACAACCAAATACGGTACAACAATTTTTAATTCAATGTTTTATAACTTTAACCAAAACAAAAAGTACTAAAACATAATGGGAGAAACAAAACCCTCCCAAAAACCTCCATGTAATAAGAGAGACATCACCCTTAAGTCACCACAATCAACACCTTCATGAAGGGGAACACTAGAAACTATATCCACCATCAGCACCATAATACAAATTTATTTTACTAGGTTTATACATAATAAATTCTTCATATACAAAAAGCTGTATATAGGGTGTTATCTAAAGCCTAAAAGGATTACAACCAAAAGAAACATACCATGGTATACCATTAGTATAAAAATCAACAAGTACAATTCCAAAATAATAACTAATACATTTCTAAGAAAACATTTTAAGAAAAACTTTCTCAAGAAACACATTTTATGAATTTTTTTTTTAATAAATAATATTTATTGGAATAAAAATATACCCAAGCTCTACCATATTCCAATGGGTAGAACCAAATCATCTAATCATTATTTCACAAGAGAGAACCATGGGAAAAGAACTATAGGTAATTAGCACAAGTAGGACCCTATGAACCTCATACATCAGTGATCAAAATCCTCTAACTAAACTACCAACATTGTTCCCATACATGATCTATTAGAAGGGAATTCATCCCACAGTACAATAGTCTCTAAATCATAAGCCAATAAAAAAAGTGTCCCACGCACAAGACACTAGAGGGTATCCTATCCCAAAAGGTCTAGTGGTGTGTGATTATATCAAATGTTTATTTAGTTTTGTAGCATAAATCATGCTAGATGAATCTGGGCCTCTCCAATACCAATTCAACTAGCATACTAGTTCTTGTCCACCCACCTAGATACCTTTGATTCCCTTTGTACTCAAATTTCATTTCACATATCACATAAATCATCACATTCACATAAACATACCAAGAAGAAAAAGCACATAAGGAAATCACCGCTTTCACATTTTCACATTGATCCAACAATAAAAATCCATATTGAAACCACCCTTTTCAAACTAATTTCCATTTCACATGCACACCAAAACCATTTGGGAATACAATTTCCACCACTTTCACAATTTATGAAACCCATTTGTAAATTCATAAAAAATAACACATATTTAATCCAACCATTTCCATGGTAAAATCCCCTTTCAAATTCATAATCACATCAAAACCATTTTATAACATGCTACACATCACTTCCACAATTCAAAGACATGTTTAAGGTTCACAAAAAAGAATCAAACATGAGAAAATCCACATTTCTCTAGAAAAATATACTTTAAACACATTATCACCTTTAAATATCATTTAGAACACATTTCACACCTTTCACACATGGAATAAAACATATTCAAGAAATGATACAATGAATCTCAAATAAAACATGACCAAAATTCTTTGGAAAACCCATTTTCATCACATAAGAATCTAAAACCTTTTCAAAAACATGTTTTTTAGCACACAAATAATCCATAGAATGCATTTAAACAATCCATAATGAAATTCAAACTCATCTAACAATATAAAATCCTGTAACCACCTACCTTACACTTGGTAACTTCTAGAAATTGGTGAAAACCCACAACCTCACCTCCACAAGACCCTATAAAGGAATGATCCAGCAAAAACCATCAACAAATCTCACAAAAACACAATATCAACCTCTTATTTGGTTAACAAATCACTAAAAAAACAAAAACCAATGAAGGAGGCAAGAAAAACCCTGAAAAAAAATTATAAATCATTGTAAATGAGACTTAGTTTATTGTTCCTTGAAGAACCTGGCCCAAAACCACTAAAATATTGATGTTCAATAAGTTTTAAGGAGGACTATAGGGAGCTCATGGGGATGAAAATATCATGTGTGGTGGATGGCAGGTGATTTAGAGTTAAAATTGAAGAGTTTACATGAGTAATATTACACTTTTTAATGACATGGATAGCTTACATGGTTAGCCTTCATGGTTTTCAAAACCATGGGGTGACCGTGTGTCCCTCACTATCCAAGAGGAACAAGTTTCATAGTTCTCCTGCATGGTTTTCCAAACCATGCACCAATCGAATGGTCACCATTGTCCAAAATGAACATTTTTCACACTGTTTCATGGGTGAGGGTACACGACCTCCCTAAACGGTGTTTCAACCATGTGTCGCCTGATACCAAGCTCAAAATCCTAGTTTTTTCACCAAACACTGAGGGGGGGGGGGAGAAGGATAAATTCAAGTAAAAAGATAAACAAAATCATACCTCTGAAAAGCATGGATGTGACATAGAGGCTCTGGTATCATCTAATGACCATCCTGAAAGTCTTAAGGTGTAAGGAAAATGTGGTTCTCTAAAGAATAGGTATAACTCTTAATTGTGTGTTTTCATTTTAATTATTCCACTAACTCTTTCAAATATTCTTTACCATGATGATATAATAACATTAATATATCCCATATAATAAAATGTTATTATTCTTTGGTTGTAACCATAGTCCATCTCTTTATTCCATCAAAATGGAAATGAAACCATCATTCAAGTATATGACGAACTACCACCTCATCAACTGATGTATTTTTTTCCATGGAAATATATAATGGATGGTTATAATGATGGATTTAATGTATATTTATAATATCTAGGGAATAATTATAATTCTATAAAGATAATATATTCTATATTTTCTTACCATTCAATCTATTAAAAAATGATAACTTCATTCATTTATATGTGTGGATTACCACCTCCACCAAGCAATGTGATTTTTTTCATCACCGCCTCACATGGATGGTATGTATAATTATATTTAAATATTTAATATGATATTTATAATATAATAATAATTTTTTAAAGATGAAATTATGCTTACCTTATTTTAATAATGTTCATTGAAAAATGGAAATGTTACTCATACATACGTAGGACCTACCGTCACCATGATTATAACATAATTAATTTTTCATAACCATCACACATAGTTGGTCATAAAATTATAGTTAATGTATAAAAATTATAATTATTTTTTGATTATTATTTTGGATATTATAGAATAATTACCCCTTTTGACCATAGTTAATATATTGAAGCTATTTTTCAACTATGAACCAAACATCCTCAAAACACCCAACATAGTATTAACTGATTAGGTAATTAAATATATCATTAAAATAAATGAAATAAATGGTTTAAGGATAATGGATTAGTCCAATAAAATTTTATTAAATAATTAAACAATTGATATAAAGTTATTATAATTGTTTTAAAGGATATACGTGGTATGTCTGAACTTGTGGTAAAGGATTTCTTCTCAATTTCCCATTATTGAGGAATATTTTAATATTATATATAAAACTTATTTTATATGGTGTATATAATACCATTTAATGTGATATATCATGAATCCTTTACAATTCAAGGTATTTTTATTTAAATTTTATATTATTTCATCCATGTATTTGTTATTCGGAAATTAACAAAGTGGTAAGGGTTTTCTTAACTCAATTTTCCTTCATTGGGTTATATCACTTTTTCATTGAATATATTTTGAATATATTATGTGTGAAATTGAATTTTTAAAATTTTTTTATTTACACATTTTTTGTGGATTTATATTTTTTACACATAATCAATCCGTTAATTAATTCTCAATTAAATTATATTATCTTTGTAAGGGTTGTTAATCTCAAATTATCTTTATTTAGGACATGTGTTTATTTTATGCACCTATATTCTTTTACATAGTGTATATAATACCCCTTTTAAATTTTATATCATGAATATCCTTATACTCATGATATTTAAAGACTCATTTGATGTTATTCCTTCATGGGGCTTAAGATTAAAAAGTTACCAAAGTGGTAAGGGGTTTATGTTTCAATCCCATTTTTAATAAGGATTTTTTATGCTTTAATTTCCTTTAAAAAACAATTATATTTATTTGATAAAATGATTTCATTTTTATTCTACTATATATATATGTTTTTAAATTTTATTTGTTTAAGTACTATTTTTTCTATTTGGTACTCAAAATGGTTCATGAAATGTTCCTAAGAAAATATGAACTTATTTATCCTCTTTTGGTCAAAAAATATTTTTCTTATATATCAATTTTTTCTAAAAAAAATAAATAACTTTTGCTATATTATTCAATTATTTTCTAAATTTATTTTTCATCTTTTTTTAATTTTCATAAAAAGTTTTAAAATTATTCTTTTTCATTTTTCTGGAAAATTACTTTTTACTAAAGGTGTGAATGAAATATTTTTTTTAATGATAATGGAATGAATGAAATTTCCCATTGTCATGAATTCTCAATGGTTTAATGATTCCTTAAAAATTTACCATGGTTATTTTAAAAGAAATTTTTTTCATAATAATATGGAAGTTTTTAGTTTTTAAAATTTATTATCAAAGTGGAATGGGTATTTTGCTCAAAAATTTTCTTAATATTATTTTTATGGTATTTCTATTGATCAATAAAAAACCTTTATTTTAATTATGCTATATTAGAGGAATTATTTAATTATATCATCCATATTTTTTATATGGATGGATTATTAGTATTTCAAAGATATTATCCTGAAATCAATTTCTTTTCCATGGGTAAATCAATTTATTAAATAACAATGGTTATTTTAATATTTAAAAATGTAGGTTTTAATGTATTATAATTATGTTAGAGTTCTTGGATATTATTATTGATGTTAGATGATCCTGATATAGCTCATGATTATGGGTGAGACCAATATATATCTCTAATGCATTGGGTAATGGTATGTATTTAACTAGTTATGGGTTTCTCTAAATATATTATTGTAATTTACCATGTATTTTATTGCATTTTTAAGAGTGATATGAAAATGATGTTCCAAGTTTCCAACATTTTTTATTTATTCTAGAATCATGTTTAAATATATCCTTTTCTCAAGGATTGTTTTCTAATGGCTCATGAATGTTTACTTATATGACTATTGTCTTATGTTAAATATTTATACCATGTATCAAGATTTATAATTAAGGTTTTTATGGGTTTAAATTTTTTGATGTTATGCTCATGCACAATGATTATTCCATCATTCAATTATTCTCATTTTATGTTAACTTATGCAATTCAATTATTAATTCTTATGATTATCCTTACTAAGTGTTTGATCTAACCCTTATTATGTTTTATATTTCCCTGAATTATGAAGACTAGTGTTATTTTAATTATGTATAGAAAGGTTTCATGTGGGATTAATTTTACGGGAGTTTTTGAAGTCTTATTATGAAATAAGAAATGATGGGTATAGTACACAAAAGTGATCACTTGAAGACATGGGTATTTTTATGTAAGAGTTTTTCCTTATTCTATAAACTCTCAACCTAAAATGTCATTGGGTATGTAACTGATCCAATATTTTAGTTTGATGTTATATATTTTTGGATGGATAAAATTGGATCATGTTTATCAGTATCAAATAAATAAATAAAAAGATTATATTTTTACCACCGAATCTGGGAGTGAGGGTTTGTGGTTATTATAGTTGGTATTAGAGTATGTTTTCTATATCTTTAGAGATAATGAGTTTTTTATGTGAGGCTAACTTTATATTTATAGATATCATCATGGGTTTATATGTTTAAGGTTGATTATAAGTTCAATGGAATATACACCCTTTTGAGGTTTTAAATAATTATTTTTTAATTTAATTAATTATATTTTGGTAGATGTCTTATTTGGTTGAGGTATATGTAACCCTTAGGTTTAACATGAATGATTATTTTGGAAGAATTCAATTACATTTTTTATGTATGTTATAAGGTATGAGAAAACCTTTAAGGTTAAACCATTTCTTTAATTTTGAGTTTATTATGATTAATTTATATACAGGGTTATTTATTTATGGAATGATATATCTTTAACTATTTGGTTTTATTCTATAGATTAATGTATAATTTCTAAATATGAAGGTTTATTCATTTTTGGTATTATATTATCAGGTGCTAACCATTTTGGTTTTGATAAACATAGTAAGAATGAATTTTAATCCTTTTATATAACACATGGAAAATCATAAGTTAATTACATTGCTTTAGTTAATAAATAATCATACTCATCATTTGATGTAAAAGATGAGACAAAGGTGGAAACCTATTGAAACATGCAACCATAGGGTGAAATTAAGTTTAGGAATTTGAAGAAAATAAAGCAAGTATATTTCCTTATATTCTTATTATAGATAGAAAATTAATTAATCAACTCTAAGTAAAGAATATCGAAATAAAAATTCTATCTTAATACATTCATTTCTGATTAATCAAAAGTCTGTTTCAGACATAATTTATTTATGGTTTTGTGGTCATTGATTTTCTCATGATCATTCACTTTCTTATGACAAATGTTCTCATTCACCATTCATTATTATTTTAAAATTAATTTTTTCTTCCATTTCCATATTTTATATTCTTTCTAATTTTCACCATATATGGAAACCTAGTCATGTGTTTTTTCTTATGACCTTCATATTTTCCATTCCCCTCTTTTCTAGAGGAAGTTTCATTAACCCATTTTTATGAGGTGGGATTTCAAAAAATGTATTTTCAAATGTCAATCCCTTGATTACCAATATAAAGTTATAATTTTTATGATATGATTTATTAAGGAGGGGGATAAAGTGATACCTTGATATTTTAATAGAAAATTGTGTTTGATAGTGTATACAACACGTAACACTGATAAAAAATGAACCACAGAGTATTATTATTTAAATATGACTGATATAACCTAGTAATTGAATTGGAAGATATGAATATGAGTAACAGAATTATGAAATATATATAATTTTCATACTCAATTTAAATGTATTCATTAATTCTTAGTAAATAACACAGAATTATTGGAAAAGTCATTTTAAGGTTAAAAACACATTTTTTTTAAAAATGAGTTTTATTTTTTAGGGAGAAAATATTATAATTAATGTCTTCCACTTTTATAAATTGTACTTAATAAATAGGATATAATTTTTAAAATCATAATACCAAATTTATATTAGGGTTAATTTTTTGAATTTTTTTGAAAAAATTGATATTTCAGTGAATGGTGAAAATACTGATTTTTTATAAAACTATCATTACTTTCATTAAGAAGTCCCACTATGATTTTAATTTTTTATCATAGTAAAATATAACTTATTTAATTTTATATAATCTAATTAATTTCATTTTAATCATTATTATACCTGATTTAGGTATTAGTTCATTTTTGTGCATAAAAATACATTTTTCTAAAAAGTGTTTTTTATTGTGTTTTATGCATTTATGTTAAGATTGATTTTTTTCCAACTCTAGGAATTTAAACATGAAAAATTGAAACCATATTTAGAATCTGTTTGTTCAAATTTGGTAAATATATCGCATTTAATTTTGCTCATTATGAATAGTAATCATAATAAATATTTGTCACATTGGTAAGGGTAAATCATGTAATCAAGGTTAAAAATAATATGATATAACCTAAAAATAACCACAAAACTTTCCTTTTATATTTTTTATGAGTTGGATTTGACCATACTCGTGAAAAAATATATGTTAAATCAATTTTGTTCCATTTTTTAAAATATGAAATATATATTATTTTAAGTAAAGAAAAATATAAAATTTCAGGGACTTACTCTTTTGAATTTATTTTAAATATTCACATTGGGATTAAAATAATTTGTATGGTGAACCATACATTTCATACATAAATATCACATATTATTAGATGAATACTCAATACATTACATTATGTTATAATCCTGAACCATATAGGCATAGTATCTTTTGAAACATTGATAAATGAACAACTTTATTATAAGAGATCTACATTATCTCCCACTGAGTTCTTTTTCACTATCTCACTTCATAGACATATAATATTTAAAACCTTTCTTCATAACTTGGGGAATGGAAACATATGAAAGGGTGAGATCTGATTCTTAGTAATGGTAAATAAGGGATATGTTAATGATAAGTTAATCATATCATGAGAATAAGGGTATGATAACATGACCATACCATTTTAAAAACATACCATGTATACCATAGATCATAATATTAAATAAAATAATAAGTCTTGGCAGTTCATAAGACATGAATTATAAAGAAATAAAATAACAAGATCTATGAGAGCATAACATTATCATAAGACAAAAAAAAATTAGTACACAAAAAAGCATATAAAACCATTTTCTTATAAGATAGGTCTCAATTAAAAGACTATTGTAGTTTATTGTGTTCATACCCCTATTCCATATTATTAGTCAAGGTTCACTCCCAAAACTACCATAGTGGAAAAAGTCCCTTTATAAACTGGGTACAATCCTCATTCTGATCTTTATTATCTCATGAGATGTCAATCATTATCCAATACAATGGAGGGATATATAATTTTAGGCGCAAAAATCACATAATATTAATATATTCATATGTGTTCCTTGATATCATAAATTGTTCATTATATATGATAAACCATGGAAATTAAATGGGTTCTATAAAAATTTCATCATTTCATTTTAGTATAACCCATGGAAAATAAATGACTTTCGTAAACATCATATCATCATAATCATAAAACATCCATATAAATATTAAAGATAATATCATTGGATCATATCCCTAGGAATGCATAAATAATATCAAAGGATGTCACATTAGATGAAAATTCAGTTATAATATCACTTGGAATATTTCTTGAGGAAAATAAAATTTTCTCTATGAAATCACATCTTTAAAATATAAAAAAACCAAAATATTATAGGGAAAAATTAGTAAAAAATAAATTGTAAACTTGTAAATGTTGTTTTAAACATTGATCTGTCAATATGGTGAGAAATTTTATTCGTTCCATCCATGTTAAAACAAATATTCCATTAACATGTTTTGTAAAAAATCAGAAGTACCTCAATAAAAAAATGACAGGATTCCTTTTATAAAAAAATTAAAAATCAAATAATGGGTAAAAATGAATTTAAAAGTTATGTTATAATATAAAAACATCTTTGAAAACCTTTTTAGAATACATGGATATTGAATAAAATGGATTTTCGATCGAAGAGAGAAATAAAGTTGATATTACTTAAAAAATATTTATGCCTCTTTAGTTATTAATGAAAATAAAATGAAAATAAAACATTTATTCTCTATAAATAATTATATTAGAATACAATTAATGACTTTACGGTGTATTATATCATAAAATTCTATCTTTATAATCTTAATCATAAATAATCTTCACAAACAATGAAATTGTAACGTAAATCTCGTACCTCAAGTACAACTTACTTAAAATGTTCTATATTCTGATAAATAATAAATTTAAGTTTATTATAATTATATTAAATAATAATGTACATACCTATAATATAATATATTATCATCTTATAATATTTCAACACCCATTTATTAATAATTACTTATTAAAATTATTGTTTTTATATATTAACTGTTTCATTTTTTATGTAGATTTTTGTTTGGTAATTTTGATCATGGTAATTTGATCATAGTTCCAAAATCTATATAATGTTATCCATAATATAAATATCATATATATATTCATTATATATGTATTTATATTCATCCATAAAAGGTAGGGATAAAAAATGAAAAACATCTTTCCTAGAGATGGTGAGTTGTACGTACACCTGGTTATTGTTTTCAATTTTCAAAAGAGGATACTAAAGAAAGGTAAATAATAATTTACCCTTACAGAATAATTATAATAACATATATAATCATTAAATATATCTTCATTATCAACCATTTAAGTTGTAAATGAAAAAAAACTCACATCGCTTCATAGAAAGGGTAGTCCAAACGTACGAACGAGCAATATTATCATTTTACAACAGATTGGAAGGTAATAAGTTATTATAAATAAAATAGTATAATTATTTTATAAATATAATTTATAAACATTAAACTCATAAAAATAATCATCCATGAATTTGGTGCTGTAAAATGAATTGTATCGCTATGTGGAGGTGGTGGCCTATACGTACACACGAGAGATACTTTCACTTCTTATTTGATAGAATAGAGGCTGGATATTAGTGGATAATAATCATAATAACATTTTATTATATTCAAGATATTTAATTTATTATTTTATGATTAATACCTTAGATTTATAGAAGTTATATGAACAAATAAATTGGTATATGTCATGTAAGACAATTACCTCTTCTTCAATAGGCCTCCTTTATATCCTTTACTAAGGACGGTTGGAATGGTTTTTTAATAAAAAAGAGCCTCAAATTTTTGTATAGAAATGTTTATAAGATAATTTACTAGGGGTTTGTTGATATAAAAGGCCCAAAGTGGTGTAAAGAAGTTTAAGTATGGGATTCCTTTTATAAATGTGGGAGCAGACACATATGGACTATCTTATAAGAATAAAATATAATAAAGTAATTCTCTAACCAAATTATTATAAATGGGTAGATATCCAAAGGTGGTATAGGATGAAGTTTAAATATGTCTATAAAATAGTATTTATAAAAGTTTAATTTTCAAAAATTCCCTTATCTATTTGTTTAGAACCCCTCAGTAAACTAGTTTTAACCATAAGTGCAGTAACAGATTTTAATAACTTTTATTATTCATTGTTAGGACCCTTGGGTTAGATAACCTGAGAGGGGCTGAATTAGGGTATGAAAGATAAAAACAACTTCCCATTTTGATCTTGTTTCACTATTTTGAAAAACTCTCTTCTCTCTCTTTCTTATAGTAAAGTATAAACTGAAACTAAGTCATGCACATGAAACGATGATTTTTACATGGTTCACCCTCACTGGGATACGTCCAAAGAGCATACACCGATGATGTGTCGATGTACCAAATCCACTAGAAGTGCACTTATGTTTAAAAGTTTTAGAGTAGACACACTTTCCCTCCTGGTCTACAACCACTCACAATATGAAAGCTCACTGCTCTCTCAACTAAAGTGTGCTGACTGCTTCTTCAGAAGATCCACTCATAGTTTAAAGACTTGTAGATCTCTTCATTTTCACAAATGAATGCATCTTCCTCTGTATTTATATGCTCTATTGAAGTTTCACTTTCATTTACTGATTAATAAAAATTTACCATGGATGTATTGGGAAATTGTTCAAATTTCGCACAACCCTAGAATAACTGGTGCGCTTCTCTATGTCTGGCGCGCTTCTCTAATACCTTACATGCTTCTTCAAGCATAGAGTGCAAGTGTCCCCTAACCACTTTTGCGACACTACCTTATTCAACCCAAAACATTCGATACTCAAACCCTTTTACGCCCAAATCAGTATTGGCGTACAACTATCAATTGTCGTGCAACTTATGAATCACTTTATACTTGCACAACAAAACCACCACTTGCACGACCGAAACACCTTCGCGATTGGAGATCCAATTTTCACTAAGTGTTGAACTCAATAAAAAACGAGGAGGGGTGCAATTATATTTATAGTGATTTTGGATACCTTGACCATCAGTTCGCATGTCTCTTCTCGGCACGCAAGTCCAGCCACCCTAGTCTCTATCGCCCTAGTCACTTGCGCGTCCAAACCAAAACATGGGAACCCCGCTTACCTTTTCTATATTTTGATGTTTTGATGATGAAAAACATATGGGGCACAAGTTTCCAAGATTTCAATACACCAACTCACTAGTCCCTTTCCCAAAAATACTTTTCTCCATTTATCAATTTTGAGGCCCAAAAATTTGGCAAACATTGGAGAACGACACCACCTTCTATTTGCTCTTTTTTTAATACCTCTACATAGTCCATTCCTTTGTCGAGGTTCTTCAATAAATTATCGATTGTAGAAAACATTCCTTGAACTTGAAAAATCACCATGTAAACCCCCTTTGTCAAAAAATATGTACACCATGGTCTTCTTTGTCAATAAACACAACAGGGAGGCTCACTTTGTCAACAAAACCAATCACCTCAAAAATGCTTCAATGATACCTTGAGGTATTTTTTACCAACAATCTCCCCCTTTGGGTCAGTTGATAACTCTTCTCATAAAAATTCTCTACCCTTTGATAACTCCTAAAAGTTTCATCCAACTACTACCACCATTCACCTCTTGCGATCTTGATAGTGTTCAAGGATTCAGTTAACACATACACTAATCCCACACGAGCAATGCTCGCCATGGGAAACAAGAGTAATTGAAAAGTTCATCAATGAGTCACTTAATTTTAGACACCAATTATTGACACCAAACTGATACCAATTGAAAAACTGATACCAATGGTTGATACCACATTGATACCAATTGGTGATAGTTGGAAACCTTCTCGCACCATTCCAACACTACTCTTCTACTTTTATCCCGATCCTTAACGGTCGTGATATATACTCTTTGATCGATCACTTATAGCATCATCAGATTTAAAACTCTCCCCTTATCTCATTACTCATCCCCTATCTCACTACTCCACCTATCAGCTTCTCCCCATGTCTTTAACAAAGACATTTTCTCCCTTCATTAGCCATAGTTCCTCCCCCTTGAGGAGTCACAATTTCTCCCCCTTTTTCAATGAACCCAAAGGTCACTCCTTTGTGGATGAGACATTGGAAAGAACACATATTAGCATTGTAGAGAAAAACACACCATACCTCGAGGAGAGGGGTGGCTCCACATCCACACTTTTTCAGGCTTGGGGAGTCGACTGAACTCCCAAAGTAATTTGATGCCTCTAAAAGCTTCCTTGGGTAAGGCCTTCATCAGAATGTCTGCAACCTATAGTTCTGTTGGCACATACTCTAACTTCATGATTCCCTGCTCAACCTTCTCTTTGATAAAATGATACTTTATCTCAATTTACATTGTCCTTTAATGATGAATGAAATTTTTGTTGATATTTATAGCACATGATTTATCACAATAGATTCTAGTAACACCCCAGAATGATAAATGGTTAAATGACTAAATGATATTACTCATGTCAACAAGGTGCATCTTCCTTTTCGATAGCCTGTCTGATTAGAACTCCACAGTTAAGCGTGCTTGGCCTGGAGTAGTTATTAGGATGGGTGACCTTCTGGGAAGTATCCCAGGGTGTGTGTGAGTGAGGACAAAGCACACTGGAAAGGACAAGTGTTAGCATGTGGGGACTGTCATTAGTTAGATAACCCGTTCAGGCACGTGGGTGGACCCTGGGGTGGGCCCCACGTGTCTGCGGGGCAACTTGTGGTACCTGGTGGGCCATGACCCGACGACCATGTTAAGGCGGGGTGTCTGTGCTGTCACCGGGACCCGGTTGTCACATTTGGTATCAGAGGAGGTACCCAGCCTTAAGTGCGGTGCACTGCCTGGGTTGAGATGTAGGGCCCACAACGAGGGCGTTGTGCTCTAAAGGGGGGGTGATTGTAACACCCCAGAATGATAAAGGGTTAAATGACTAAATGATATTACTCATGTCAACAAGGTGCACCTTCCTTTTTTGGGAGCCTGTCTGATTAGAACATCACAGTTAAGCGTGCTTGGCCTGGAGTAGTGATTAGGATGAGTGACCTTCTGGGAAGTCTCACAGGGTGTGTGTGAGTGAGGACAAAGCACACTGGAAAGGATAAGTGTTGGCATGTGGGGACTGTCATTAGTTAGATAACCCGTTCAGGCACGTGGGTGGACCCTGGGTAGGCCCCACGTGTCTGCGGGGCAACTGGTGGTACCTGGTGGGCCAGGACCCGACGACCATGTTAAGGCGGGGTGTTTGTGCTGTCACGAGGACCCGGTTGTCACAATTCTGATTAGAGACATCACTTCAACTCCCATATCATCAAGCTGCTACTTCATCCACAATAACTGAGTATATGCTTGAGTGGATGCAATATGCAGAGCTTATGTGGTGCTCAATGAAATGAAATCTTTTTTCTTGCTCTACCAATAAATACACAATCCACAAAGAGAGAAAGCACCTCTTGATGTTGATTTCCTATCATTGGCTAAACTGGCCTAATCTGCATCAGTATATCTTAATAACATTGACTAAGATTTGTCACTATATATCAAGTCAAAATCCATCGTTCCCTTGATAGAACAAAGTATTATTTTCACTAAAAGCATGTGAATATCCTTGGGATTGATTTGATATCGCGCTGCTTGGAAAGTGGCGGAAACAATATCATGTCTCATCGCTGTTAGGTATAGTAAACTACCAATAATCTGCCTATATTCTATGATATTAACCACTTTATCATTAACATCTTTCAATAATTTCATCCAAGTAGAAACCAGAGTCTTCATCTCCTTGGTATTTTCAATTAAAAATATTCTTAGAACCACCTTGGAATATTCAGATAGAAAAATTAATGTACCATTACTTCCTTATTTCACCTGTAAACCAAGGAAAAAATTCAGCTCACCAATCATAGACATTTTAAACTCATGTTTCATGAATTCAGAGAACTGTCTGCACCATGATTCATCTGATCCGTCAAATATTATGTCATCAATATAAACCATCACCATCATCCTTTTATTACTATTGTTATTGAAATAGATATTGTAATCTACTCCACCATGCTGGAAACTAGGATTCTTCAAATACTGATCATGGTTTGAGTACCATGCTCTCGATGCTTGTTTCAGCCCATATAACGCCTTATTTAGCTGAAAAACCTTTTTCTCATCCTCATGAATGCGAAAACCATATGTCAACTCAATATACACTTATTCCTCTAGAATCCCATTCAAGAATGTAGATTTTACATCCATCTGAAATACTTAGAACTTCTGTTTCACTACAATGGATAAGAATAATCTGATTGTCTCCAGCCTTTCTACCGGTGCTAATGTCTCATCGACAACAATTCCCCCTATCTGGGAGTATCCTTTTCACACCAATCATTCTTTGTTTCAAATCAAGGTTCCATATTCATTCATATTATTGTGAAAGACCCATTTTTTCCCAATGACATTATTATCAGTTGGCCTCAAAACAATCTCTCATGTCTAATTCTTCTCAATCTGATATAGCTCTTCATTCATAGCTTGAACCGAGTTTTCATCTTCAGTTTCATTAGTAAAGCATTTAGGCTCTACCTGAGATAAGAAATATGTATGATATAGTGATTTCATTATTCTCTTCTGAACTAGAGCTGATTGATCACCAATGATATTCTACCTATAATTCTCTACTCGACTCTTTGGCTTCTGTGCAGAAATAGATTTTTCTTCTTCTTGATTATCATCAGTATCTTCTTCTGAATTAGCTTCATCCAGTTCTGATCCTTCTTCATTGCTTTCCTCCTCATCACTTTTATTAGGAAAATGTTCATTGTGTTGTTGAATGTTCTCATCATTTTCCACAACAGTGAAAACATTTCTCTCAACTACTTTTCCCAGCCTTTTATTAAAGCATTTATATGATTTGCTTTTTCTTGAGTAGCCAAGGAATATTCCCTCATCTCTAGGTGACTCAAATTTCCTGTTTTATTCTTTCTTGAGTATAAAGCACTTATACCCAAATACTTGAAATTACTTCACCATTGAATTCTTCCTGTACCACATCTCATACAAAGTCATTCTTTTTTGTGGACACAATAGAGCCCTGTTAGAAATGTAGACTGATGTCAATAAAGCTTCTTTCCAAAATTTCTTTGGTAGGTATTTTTTATAAGCATCATTATGTCCATGTTTTTGATGATCCAATTTCTCATTTCAACCATTACATTCTGTTAGGGAGTTCTCACTGAAGAAATTTGATGCCTTATCTTGTGTTTTTCGAGATAGCCTTCCACCTGACTGTTTGTGAATTTTGTACCTTTATCAGTATGAAACATCAACATTTTTTGTCCAACCATCCTTTTCTACTCCTTGCGATAATTGTTTAAGCAGTTTAAGACATTAGAATTATGGTCAATAACAAATACTCATTCCATTCTGCTATAGTCATCAATTAAAATAATATAGTACCTCTTTCTTTCAATTTCTCTTGGTGTGATAGGTCCTCAAACATTAGCATGCACCAGTTCGAGCACTCTTGTTGACTTCTTTTCATTTTCCTTATACGTCTTTATGATGAGATTACCTTACTTGCATGCATCGCACATGTGATAACAATCACATGAAAGCTTAGGGAGGTCTCTTGCTGCATCACACTTTACCATATCTTCCAAGGATGGTTGGCATAGATGACCAAGTCATTTATTCTATAGCTTGTTTTCTTCCTCTATGGACATAAAGCATATAACTTCTTATCAAATTACTAGGTATAGATTTATCTTTGTTCTTCTTCCCGATAGATCTACTACTTAGTCTATTCCTTTGATGATACAAATCTTCTTAGTAAACCTTATATAATGACTCGAGTCACATATTTGACTAGTGCAGAGAAAATTGTGGGTGCGGACTTCTACTACTAAGACATCAACACATCCCATCTCTTTGCCCCCAAAATTGGCATTTCCTTAGCCAATAATCTTTAGGCCTTCATCGCTTCCAAACTTGATAACTCCTTCTTTTTCATATTTTATGCCTGTAACAAGATCCTTATTACCTGTCATGGGAGATGTGAAACCACTATCAAGGATCCACACACCAGAGTGATCTGATGATTTAAGGGAAATTTGTGCCACCACTACCTTCTCATTCTTTTCCTTCTTGGTACATATTTTTTACTTCACACTCGGCATGGATTGAGACTTTTGATATTTCTCAGAGTATGATGGACCATTTTTATCTTGTAAATCTGCAAATCTATTGTGCATTTTCAACTCATCTATCGGTTCATTGATCTGCTGCTTGTGAACATTTTGATTCTTCTTTGGCATATTCCTCTGTATGTTGGAAGTATAGTACCAATCCATGTTCACAAATCCTCCACACCAAAAATAGTGTCCTTCAAAATATGTTCTAGAGAACCATTCTATGTTTTGTTTCCACCTCTGTTCTTATGCCCTTCGATACTATTGGTTATGGAACACACATACTGTGAATGTCCCATATTTCCACAAAAATAACACCTGATATACGGTGCATTCCTTCATGTCACATCATCACTGCTAGTTTCCCCTTGGGATCTCTGAATATTCTGATTCTACTTTATGACCAAATCAACCGTCAATATTGGAATGGGTGCTAGCGGTATGACTTCAATTTTTATAGCTTTTTGTTTATGATCAATCCCCCCATCGGCCTTAGCATCTAAACATAATTAATGCTTCCATTCTTCTGAACCACTATTCTCCACTTTCAGCTTCTCGATTTTTTGAGTGATCTTCTTTCCTGATGTCCCGACATGAGTCAAGAGTTTTTCTTTATCCTCAAAATTTTTCTGCAAACCACCAAATTATCTTTCAAGTTCTTCAATACTATTGATTTGATATTTCCTTGTGTTATTCAAGACATTGATCTCCCTTTTTTGTTCTTCAATCTTGATTTTAAACTCACTATTTGATTTTGGGTCCTATGGTGTTGATGACTTGAGTTTCTCAATTTCTTCCATCAAATCAGACTTCTCTTCTTCCTGCTACTACATATAGAGTTTGGTATCATGAACAACTTTGTACAGTTTATTTTTTTGGCTCTCCAAACATCTATCTCCTCAAGAGTAGCCTCTAACTCAGCATTCATATCAACTCTTCCTTCAACTTCTTCTTCTTCATTAATGTCGGTTTCTTCCTTTTTCTGAGTACTCATGATAGATTCCACCATATATTTTCTCTATGATCTTGGTAGTTTTCTCTCTCTTCAACCTCCTCAATCTCAGACTCATCTAAACTGCCACATTATTTTGAAAGAAGGTTCTTCTTCTTAAATAAATTCTCTTGAACTGTTTCTTGACTTTCCCATAGGCTGAAGACCACTTATTTGGAATTTCGATTTCATCGACATCATCATACTCTTGGAACATTTTGGGGGCACCATTCCATAAGATGTCCCACCTTTCCACATCAAAAATAAGCAACTGGAAGTTTCCCTTTAATCTTTCATTTTCCTCTTTGAAGGTTTGAGGAGAGGAATGGAATCACCTCATCTATCTCTTCTTCTTCCTGAGAATCTTAAATGGTGAGCTTCTTCATGGACTTGAATTCCACCTCTTTGGATTTCCCCTTTTCCACAGCATCGTTATCATCATTTATCATTTCATATGCAACATGGGTTTTGTGAAAGTTATCCAATGTCAGCACTTTCAGGTATTTATATTCCAAAACTAAAACTTTCATATTGAAACAGGGTGGAAGTTTCCTCAAGATGCACATCACAATCTTTATGTCTTCAATAACATCTCTAAGACATTGCATGTCTTCAACTACAACATTTACCCTATCAAAGAATGAATCAACATACTCATTTTGGTTTATTCTAAGATCTTCATACTTGTTCCACAACACTTGCATCTTTTCTTCTCTGACCTTGGAATCTCCTTCATATATGTTCAAATGTTTTTCCAACATGGGATTTTATGTTTTTCATGATATCACCTTCGTATAGATTGCATTGGATAGGGCTCCCCCAAAATCATTGATTCCCTTGGCGTCAGCATCCAATTCTGTTCACTCGGATACTGATAATGCACCAATAATTATATCAGATGTTTTACTATGCATTGTTGTTGTGAACACATACATTCCCAAAGATCGGAAGTAGTGTTGCATCGAGTTATTCTACAGGTAAAAATTGTTCATATTGAAGATCAGAATCCCTTTATGATTAGTGACCTCCATTTGAGAGAGAAGCACTGATATCAACCATTTTCTCTGATACCAATTGTTAGGTCTACTAGGTTAGATACCTAGAGAGGGGGTGAATCAGGGTATGAAAGATTAAAAAAACTTCCCCTATTGATCTTGTTTCATTGTTAAAAAAAACTCTATTCTCTCTCTTTCTTATAGAAAAGTATAAATAGAAATTGAATCTTGCACATGAAACAACGATTTTTACTAGGTTCACCCTCACTGGGATACATCCACGGAGAATACACCGTTGATGTGTCGATGTACCAAATCCACTAAAAGTGCACTACTATTTAAAAAGTTCAGATCAGACTCATTGTCCCTCCTGGTTTATAATCACTCACAATATGAAAGCTCACTGCTCTCTCAACTAATGTGTGCTCACTGCTACTTCAGAAGATCCAATCATAGTTTAAAGACTTGTAGGTCTATTTATTATCATAAATTAATGCATCTTCAACTATATGTAGATGCTCTATTGAAGTTCCACTTTCATCCACTAATGAATACATCTTTACCACAGATGTACCGAGCAATCTTCCAACTTTCGCACGACCCTAGAATAACTAGCATGCTTCTCTATTCTTGGTATGCTTCTCTAATACCTAGCGCGCTTCTTCAATCCTCGCACAAAAGTGTCAACTCACCACTTCTGTGACACTCCCTTCTTCAACCCAAAACTTGGGAAACTCAAACCCTTTTATGCCGATATTAGTATTGACACCAACTATCAATTGGGGAACAACTTCTGAAAAACTTTATACTTGTGTGACCAAACCACCACTTGGGTGATCGAAACACCTGTATTATTGGAGCTCTAATTTTCACTAAGTGTTTAACTCAAAAAAATGAGGAGGGGTGGACGCATATTTATATGCATTTTGGATACCTTGAGTGTCAGCACACAAGTCTCCTCTCAGCGCACAAGTCCAGCCGCCCTAGTATTTTTCGCCCTAGTCACTTGCGTACCCAAACCAAAACTTGGGCACCCCTCTTTCATTTGCCATATTTTCATGTTCTGATCATGAAAAACATATGGCATGCAAGTTTTTATGATTCCAAGACACTGGCATGCAAGTCCCTTTTCCAAAACGGTGCCACCTTGTATTTTCTCTTTTTTTACCACCTCCAGATAGTCCATTCCTTTTTTCGAGGTTCTTCAATCAATCTTGGATTGTTGACAACATCCCTTGAATTCAAAATCTCACTATTTAAACCCCCTTTTTCAACAAATTTGTACATTGTGGTCTGCTTTTTCAACAAACACAACATAGAGGCCCTCTTTGTCAACAAACACAATCACCCCAAATATGATTCAATGATACCTTGAAGGATTTTTGAGCAACATTAATTATGAACAAAAATTAATCTAAACATATTACATAATATTAATTATTATAATTCCAAATATGGAATATATTTAATCAAATTCTATTAATTGAAGAGGAAGAATTTAATTTAAAATCAAACCTGTATAGCACGATGAAAATCAGTTCTCTAGAAAAAAATATTTTCTTAAATATAAATACAAATTATACCAAAGTGCATCATAAAATTAAATAAAATAACCTTAGTTGAATTATTCACAATATAAATGAATTAATTGAACTTTTAAACCCATTTTAAAAAAATTGAAAATGTTAATTTCTTTAAAGGAAATGACATCTTTCAATATAAATAATTATTTTTCAATATCTAATAAAAACAATATTTTTAGAAAATTATAAAAAAGTGAATTTTAAAAAATAACATGGTGATTAAAAATATGATTATCGATTTTTTAAATAAATTTTACAAAAGTGGAAAAAATTAATTGTATTATTTTTCTCACAAAAAGAAATAAAACCATTTTTTAAGAAATTTTATTTTTAAAGCATATAATGACTTTACTAAAAATTTAGTTCTTATTTTTCATTATATTTGATTTATATAAAACATTAATATATAATTTTAAAAATGTTGTTATTACTATTCACTCCAACAATTTAACATCTAGGTTATAATGGTATGCTATCTTAGGGTTCATTTAGACTCAAGGTTTCATGTATAGAAAATTATCTAAAAATTTAATTATTTAAAAATAAATATATCATAAAATCTCAAGATGTTATATTTTACTCCCCTTAAAATGAATTTAAGCCTTGAAATTATATTACTATAATACAAAAAATGATTATATATTTGTTTCTTCAAATCCTCATGTTCCTAAGTAACATTTTTGAATTTTTTATTCTCTTAGAGAAATTTAACCATGTGAGTAGTTATAGAACTTTATCTCTATAATCAAATATTTCTCCTAGTTTTTCTTCATAGAAAATATTTTGATCTAGTGGTATAAGCTCAGATTTCAATACATGTGAAGGATAATGTATATACTTCCTAGTAAATATATATATAAAGCCTCATGAACTCAAGAGAGGTTATGTGGAAGCGCCAAGTGATAAGTTTCCATCCCTACTTGATTAAAAATACCAAAGGGGTCAATATACATAGGGCTTAGCATTTCATTATCTCTGAATCTCATAAACTTGTTCCATAGAGAAATCCAAATGAATACCTCCTCACCAACTTCAAATTCTATATTTCACCGATCATTTTCAGTATAAATTTTCTTTCAACTATAAGAAATCTTAATGTGTTACTGAGTGGCTCTAACTTTATCTACTATTTCATCATCTAACTCATGTCCCAATAGATTTCTTTCTCCAACTTCATCATATAATATTTGAGTTCTACATTTCTTTACATATAGGGATTCATATGAATTCATCTAAATTCTTGATTGAAATCCATTGTTGTAAGAAAACTCAACTAGAGGAAAGTTTTAATCCCAACTAATTTTGAAATCCATAGAATAAGAACTTGAAAAATCCTATAGGGTTTGAATGGTTTTATTATATTGAGGATTTATAATTCCTTAATTATAAAAAACATTATATCAATGGGTTACACCAATCTTTATTTCCACCTTGATAACACATTGAATGATTTATTCATATATGCTGAAATTCCTTATGGAAAACACCCTTTATAGACTTTGTTTTAAATAACTAAATAATTTATCAACATTAATTTTAGGTTGTATGATAATACGAAAACATTATACACAAGTCTTTTAAAAATTGTCCCATTGATACTAATGGATTCATCTTTCTTATTATTTAACTCATAGATTTACTTCTCAATTTTCATATAAAAAATAAATGGAAATTTATTATTGAAAAATAAGATCATAAACACATCCCCCTATTTGGAGTCAATTTATTTTAATTTCCTCACATTCTTGATAAGAGTCCACTATTTATCAGCTTCTCCTTCCAAATGATATACAACTAAAATAAATTGTTCATGTTTCAAATACTGAAAATGGGAAATATCTCTTTTAGTGGTACTGATACATTTCTTTGAAACTAGTGGGTTAGTATAACCACTAAAAAATATTAATGTTTCCTCATAAAGGAATAAATAGAATGTTTTTCCATTATTTACTCATTCTGAATCTCAATATGATTCATAGATTGAGTAAATATCATAAGAGAAACAATAATATTTTTCATTCCATCTCCTATAACATTTGGTTTCTCAAGAGAAAAAATTGTTTCGTTGTTCCTCACATTTAGCATTAACATGGTTCATTAGCATCCAAACCATGGAATAAAACCAAAAAAAACATTGTATAACAAATATTAATTATAGAAAGAATGTGCATTATCATGAAAATCATTTATATGATGTCTAAATCATAACACATTATTTTCAGTCAATGACAGCTTAGATTTATCCTAGGCCATTCATGGTCATTATCTATTCAAATCCTATATAAAGGATCATAAGGAAAATGATATTTATCCCTAAATATTCCTTAAGAGTGTCAAACAAGGTGTGTAGTAAGGGTGCACTAATTGTGAACCAGAATGATTGTTAAGATATAATCGACCAACTCTTTTAAGGGTCATTTCCTTTAGACACATCTATGTCAAAACCACGTCCACCTATAGTATCCATAAAAATATTATTTCTTAGTAAAATCACATTTCTTTATTTTCCATAACCTATAATTTTATCCTATAAATATTATTATCCTAAGGTTTCTCACTAATTTTTCTCATCCTTGTCTCCGAAGGTAACAAAACCATTCTCTAATACCAACTATATTAACCCATATATTTGATACATAAATATCACATTGTATTATATGAATATCAAATACATAAAATTATGTTCCATGGTAAATTTTTATATGTCTACTGTATTTGGAAAATTGGATGCATAAAAACTCTATCATAAGAGATCTACTTTATACCCCACCAAGTTATTCATAAATTTCACCCTTCTTAGACATATAATTCTTAAAACATTTCTTCAGAACCTAGGGAAAGGAAACATAATAAAGGGTGATCTATGATGCTCTGTAAGGATAGACAAGGGAGATATCAATGATAACTTAAACATAACATGACCATAATCATTTGAGAGCATGAGAATAAAATTTGAAAACTATACCCTATATATCATAGATCATAATCTTTAGTCATGGCATAAAAATTGGTAGTTTATAATAAATGAGTCATAAAAGAATCAAATAACATGATACACAAGAACATAACATTATCATAAGAAATAAGTTTTTGGAATAAACATAAACATATAAAATCATTTCCTTGGTTGTCAAGGCTCACTTCCAAGACTATCATAGTTGATTGGGTTCACTTCTAATTCCATTTTATTAGTCAAGGTTCACTCCCATGACAAACATGTTAATATATTACCTTATTGAACTGGGTTCACAACACATTATAGTCCTTACATCTCATGATATATTAATCTATACTATAAAAACTCTATTTTATCCCTTTAAAATATTGGAATATTTTTTAGGAAATATTCTGCGTTACTACGGGAATCTTAGGCCTGAGAAGGCTCGATATTTATATGATAAAAATATTAAATATATTATAGTATGTGTGCATAGTTTTTATGAAATAATGGAATAAGTACAAAATAGAGTCTCATATGGGAAATATATTCCCACGGTTAAATCTATAATGTGTGTTTTACCCTAGGTGTGATATAACCTTTACCGACATCAAGTGTTTTTCAAGTACACTTGTGGGAAAAAAATAATGAAATAAATTTATTATATTTATTTATTTTTCATTTATTTTAAGTGGACAAATCCACCCTCTATAAAATCCAATTTATAGACAAACCAAAAAGTTATCTTCATAACCCTTGAATTCATAATAGTTTCACGGAGGAGAGTTTGATTGATGAATATAGGATTGAGGATCAAATATTGATTTCGTCAATGCTTTTCTATGCCAACGAAGTTTGTGGATCTCACCAACAATAGCAACATGCAACCATTCTTTATTCGAAATTGATTAAAACCTGAGGTAGCGTGTTTTTAATGTTTGTTTAATTCCCTATTTGTTTATCACATGATAAATGCAAATTAATTCCACTAAAATTTGATTCATGGGTTGGTCATTTTCTTTCAGGTATAGGTTTATTTTCTTAGAAATAATAATTGATATTATTTCATTATTGATCTCTATTTTTCACTCTAACGACAATTAATTAAGACTAACCTGAATAATTTCCAAGTTTCATTCCTCATTCATTTGGTTTGTGTGCTTCTCCCATTGTTCATCATGCCTTCATCACCAACAATCCCTTTGGTTGTTGACTAAATAAATAACTAGTGAATGATTATTTCATAATAGTTCATTGGCACAAAGGGTCATCACTGCGGGTTCAAGTTTGATATTGATGACATGATCAATGAATATGGTGATAATAGAGAATCTATTGGGTGTACGATCAGGTGTTCATCATCTATGATTTGGGTTTTTAGGAATGAGGTGTGATATGGATTGATTCTTGAGCAAATTGGATTTCCAGAATCTATCCATTGGTGATGAAAATTCCTGGTCAATGCTATATCAGTGTTTTGTAGTGAGAATCATAACTTGAGTGGAGGTAAAATTAAGTACAGGGTGAAGACACATGATGTTCTTGGATTTCTAGTAAAATGCCAACATGCATGGTTTATATTCAAAAAAAGCATGTGTCATGTAGTCCCATGGTTGTGGAAGCTAGTGTTTTAGAGAAATAAAATATTACACACCATGTGGTGTGTACCACATTTCATGTGACTCATTCTCAGTGACTTGGTGTGTACCGTTGGGGTACACGAGAATAGACACAATCATGTACATGGTAAAGAGTGGCGTACACAGTCGAGACCATGTACTTAGACATAGGTAGAGTACACAAAAATGGCCTGGTACATGAGAAAGACCCAGTACTAAGAAATATCTAGATACCTAGACATAGCCATGTACATGGGAATGACCAACGTACATGGGCAGGGGGAAAAGTACACATACATGGGACAATGTGAATGGGTCATGAAGAGGTTCCCAAGATACATCATGTACACACAGTACACATGATATAATTTTCATAGTGTAGTTTTAGGGCCTTTTCACTTCATTCTATATAATTAATGGCAGTGTTTGTACTATTTGTCTATCCCAATGAGGGTTCATTGAGCCATTGCAGCCTGATCATAGGATGTGATTCCTAGTACAAGATTATCCATGGATAGAGTAATGAAATCCCTCAATTTAGCTCAGGATGTGATCCTCTATCACCCCCTCTCTTATTACCTATGTGGGTTTTTAGGAATCATCATGACTAATATAAATGGGTGTTTAATCCCTTAATTAGTGGGTTAATATAGTTAGGGATACAATAATCTCCTAGATTCCCTAGGTGTTATCCCATATCTATGTATCAAGATCTTCAATGTTACAACATGTGCATCTTCTTGGTGAGGCCTGACAAGTGCCATCAATGTTATCGGACTCAAGGATTGTATTATAATAGAAGGGTGTTACCTTTAAATCCTTGGGAAGAAATCCAAGGGTGGAATTATGGTTTTGAATTTACCTTACAAATTAGTGCCTATCTTGAGTATGTCTATGTTAATTTATTTATGTATCATATTCTAATTGAAATGACTTTGTGATGATGATATGAATACACTCTTGATTTCATGAATATGGTTATTTCAAGGTGTCACACTAGGTATTGTTATAATAACCCCTGCATAGGTTCTTCTTGAACATGTCGTGTCTTATGTAGAATATAGACCATACTATGGAGTCTTAGGTGGACTAAGAGTAGGCATATTGTTCATACTAGGTGTTTAGTTCGATACTAGTCCCCTCATTCCTAGTAGGTTTAACTCTTTTTATAGATTTTTGGGGATTCCATTTGGACCTTTATACTTTCAAGTACTTGTGTTATAATTTTATATGGGGTATAGATGTATGCACACATTTTTTGTTTTAGTTTTATTATAACATTCAATGTTGTATGGGTATTTAGAGATGTGTGTATATGTACAAGTACCTTAGGATAAGTCCTCTCATATGTTTGATATTCCTAATTAGTGTTTTTCACTAGCCATTGGCCTATTGGAGGTGGGATTGGGGTGTCACACTTGGCTTACCATCATCCAAGAAAGCCTCAGTAGGTCAGTTCATGACATACTGGTTTCAAATAGGGTTATCATATGACTGGATTTTAGATATTTTCTCGCTATTAAATTTGATTTTATAACTAGGGTAATGATGATAATGTTCTTATTTTTTTTCTAAATCCAGGGACTCTAATGTTTGTGCACTAACAAATGTATCCATTCACAAGGACCCTATTAACTTATTATTGACTCGGTACATATAGGCATTGTTTCCAGGGAAATTTTTTGTATTTTTATCATATATTAATGGGTTGTGGATTCCATATCCTCCTGGAGTCATCTCCCTAAATATAATCTCTAATTGTGGTAAGTCTTTTCCATTTTAAGATGCCTCCAAAATGACTTCCAGTAATGGTTCCACAGTATGATCACATGCATGATCTTCCTAGTGACGAGGCTTAAGTATGGGGGCATGTTCAAGAGGTGGTACCTTCAAGTAGTTTTTCAGTCTTACCACCACCCATCGATTAGAAGGTTTCACTAGAAATACTTTCTGAGTATGTTCATAGGCTAAATGCAATTCTTTAGTTTTAGAGATAGAGACCCCTTAGGTTTAAGGGTGAGACATACACCCAGGAAGATAAATACTATTTTGAGGAATTTAAATGAGTTTTCTTCCTTATTAAAAAACCTGCATATACGATGGTAGTCCTAGAGGTGAGCCTTCTTCAGGGCTCCACAAGGCGATAGTAGAGTTTGGTGAATCAAACATATGATGAGGCAACTCTTTGAAAGAAAACTTTTGAGGGTATCTTAATATATGATTTATATTCATATATGTTTCAATTGGTGCATATCTAATAGATTATATGGCTTCTTTAGGGTAGCATGATTATGGTGGAGTAATCATTGAGGTTCAACAACCTCTCATTATACTCCATGGATATTGTTCAAGATGCGTTCTTTCATGCATGAACCTTCATGTGTGGCATGTTAATGGAAATCAGGCATGGTGTGTTATCTCTTTTCATTCCTACTTATGTTGGATAGATCATGGGATATTTTGTGGTGAATATCTTATAAATTTAGAATTCTTCAGAAGTTGGAGGAGTTGGTGGGCACCCTGGAGATGATTCTTGGAAAAGTATTTTTAAGAGTAATGGTTGGTTAAATTTCGTTTTATCTATTACCACCACCACCCTAGGTGGTCCATGCTAAGCTTCAAGAGATCATGGTTAGGGACAAATAGCTATAGGTACTGAAGTCCTATGACTCAAAGGATCCATGGATGTTTAAAGGTATGATCTATTATTTTTTTACCTTATATATAGTTTCTAAAAACACATTAATGATCTATTAATTTCATTACATGTATCTTGTTTGAGATCTATAGATTCTAGTTGAGCCCTTGGATTGACCCAATCACTTGTATACTCTTACCAAAGGGGATTCAATGATCACACACTTTTTCTGATAGTGTATCCTAACTCTTAGAGGATAGAGATTCTTATGGAGTCTTTTTATAGTAGAAATGAGGCCTTATGATTTCATTCTAGGTATGTACTATATCTCCATAGTTCATAAAAATATTGACTATTTCAGGAGGATATGGTATATCTGCATTGATGGGATAATGTTTTCCTTCATCAATGATAAGTTTACCCAGGAATATATGGATAAGATAATAAACTTATGGATACATCCAATTACTTATTAGTTGGATAGTATTACCCTTTGATCAATGGATACTATGAGCATTCATCTTCTTGTAATGGTGGACGAGTTTGGTGATGTCTACCTTAAGGATGTTTCATAATTACCTCCTCATCAGGAGATAGACTTATGTATAGATTTGTACTGATGTACTACCTTGATATCTTCACCAACATAGTGGGTGGATCCAATAAATATTCATGAGAGAAAGGTGTAGTTGAAGGGGTTATAGATGAAGGTATTTGTTAGATCCACTGTATCACCTTGAGCATCTTGAGTTTTGTTCACCAAGAAGGTGGACAAGAGCTTGAGTTTGTGTGTGGATTACCATCACCTAAACCATATTAATTTCAATAATAAGTTCCCACTATTAATAATAGATGACCCGTTAGTCTAGTAGAAAGGGGAGAGATGGTTCTTGAAGGTTGACCTCAGATCATTCTATCACCAGCTATGAGTTAAGGATGAGAATATACCAAATATGGAATTGTGATGTCGCTATAGTCACTATGAGTACATAGTGATTCCCTTCATCGTGATGAATTCCCTTGAACTTTTCATGGGACTCATGAACTAGATCATTCATCCCTTATTAGATCATTTCATGGTAGTATTCATCAATGAAATTCTTGTGTACTCATCATCTGAGGTGGAGTATATGAGGCACTAGAAAATGATCTTGGACATACTTTGAGGGCACTAGATTTATGGGAATCTCTTGAAGTTTCAGTTCTAGATTTGATATGACTACTTCCTAGGACATGTCATCTCATTAGAGGGTGTAGAAGTGGACTCGATGATGGTTTTGTATTTGTTATCTTGGGATACACCAAAGAGTCTCACTAAGGTATAGATATTCCTTAGGTTGGAAGGATACTATTAGATATTCATACCCAATTTCTCTAGGATTTCAGAATCCTTGACTAATTTGACCCAAAATGGGAATCATTTTGTGTGGAATAAAATGTGATAGACAGTTTTTAGGAGTTGAAATAGAGGTTGATGAGCTCCCCCATCTTGATACTTCCATAGGTGGGTGTTGAGTACATAATATTTTACGACACCCATGTAACAATGATTGGATGTTCTCTGATGTATAAATAGGTAGTTATTTCTTATGGGTCCTGGTAGTTGATAATACATGAGTAAAACTATTTGACCCATGATCTAGAGCTAGAAATGGTGGTCATCACCCTAAAGATATGGAAACATTACCATATGGGTGATTAGTTTATTTTTTATTATGACAGAAATATTATAAATTATATCTTGTTGTAGAAGGATCTAAACTTGAGATAGAAGTGATGTATAGTGTAACTACATGTTTATGACTTACAGATAGTATATACTCACAGTAAGGGTAACATAGTGATAGATTCTTTCAGTAATAGATATTGCTTTCATTTGTTGATAAATGCATTAGAGTAGTCGATCTCATTGAAATTTTCCATAGTATATGAAGATGGTGTAGTATTCCTCTAGTGTAAGGTTTTTATAATTCCTATTCTACAGTGTATTAGGGAGGCTCAGCTTAGAAATACTAATTATGAGACCTTTAGTGTTTAGATATCCATTGGATTTTATCATGTTGGATATTTTAATTGTAGAGATCACATCGTCCTTTCCTAAGGATGGAACGTGGTGCCGGTGACACTGTGGAAAGAGGTTTTGAGGGATTTTCATACATATTCATTAGTGGTACATCTAGGAGGGATAAATATGTACCATGATCTTCTACAACAGTTTTAGTGGTTAGGGTTGAAGAAGTTTATATATGATTTTTCTCTCAAAGCCTCAATTTTTAGTAGGTAAAGGATGAGCACCATGTTCCTGTGGGTTTGGCTCAACCCCTTGATGTGCCAGAATAGAAATTGGATGGTATATATATAGAATTCATTAAAGGGATTTCATGATCATCTATAGGACATGATTCTAACTAGGTGATCATAGAATAACTCTCCGAGTGATCCCACTTCTTTTCCATATGATAGTAGAGTTCAATTGATATATTGGGACACCTTTTACTAAGGGTGATATTTCAACATCACTGAATTCCCTTGATGATCATTTAAGACTATGATACTCAATTCATGTCATGTTTATAGGTATGATTATAGGAGGTCTTTGATACTCACAATGTTTCACCCCTAGACTAATTGCTAGAGTGATCAGACAATTTAGGTTCTGGAGGACATGTTATGGGATTTCATGTTAGACTTTGTCCATAGTTGAGAGGATCACCTACCCTTGGTGGATTTTTCATACAACAATAGTTACTACTCACCCATCAGAATGACACCATTTGAGGCCTCATATGGGAGACCCTTTAGGTCACCATAATGAAACAATGATCTCTGAGAGTTAACAATCAAGGGCCCAGAGTTGATGTGATCTACAACAAAGAAGGTTTATATAATCTAAGAGTTGATGAGGACTACCCAGGGACATCAAAAGTCTTATGTTGGCTAATGAAGAAGGATTTTGGAGTTTTATGAGAGAGAAAATGTGTTCCTAGAGGCCCCACATCAGTGAGGATTGTTAATATTTATCCTAGGTAGCTAGTTATATTAAAGGTTAATCGGCCATTTCAAGTTACTATATAGGGTTAGTGGGGTGGTGTACCGATTATAACTACCTCCACAGTTAGACCAGGTACAAAATGTCTTCCACATGTTATAGTTGAGGATGTATGTGAATGAATCATCACTTGTTATCGATTGAGAAGAGATAAAAATCAAGGATGGATATACCTTCATAGAGTAACTGATAGATATTGAAGATCATTAGGAGAAGATCCTTCAGGGGTGAGTGATTCCCTTGGTTCATGTATAGTGGTAATATAGGAATCTTCATGAGAGCACCTAGGATAGAGAGATCTAGATACATTCTCAGTACCCTCAACTTATTCATTAGTTTTTTTCATTTTTGGATGAAAATATGTGAGGTGGATAGAATTTAATGACTTTATTTTTCCTTGTAAAACATTGGAATATTTAACAGAATATTTTTGAGGGTAAGCGATGAGTTATTGTGGGATTTTGGGGCCCAGGTGAGGACTGATATTGATATGATAAAAATATTAAATATATTATATATGAAATTGGTTGTTTTTATAAAATAATGGAATAAATCTGACGGAGAATAACTAATTTGAAATTTGGGGCCGGTGTTAAATCCAGAATGTAGGTTTTATCTTAGACATGACATAACCATTTTCAGCATCGTGTATTTTGTTAATGTGAAATTATGAGTGAAAATAATGAAATAAATTACTTAATTTTTCTAATATATTATTTAAACTAATCACCCCTCTATAAAATCATAGTTATAACGAAACCCTATAGTTACCTATATAACCATATCATTCCTAAGAGGGCTATAGAGGAGATTTTGGAGTATGAAAACTTGATTGAGGATTGAATATTAATTTTACCAAGGATCATCTATACTAATGGAGTTAAACTGTCCTACCAATGAAAATGATGTGTGGCCTCTCTTCATTAGTTATTGATCAAAAAATGATGTAGGTTATTTTTTTCTATTGGTTTAATTCCCTTTTTTAACCCATTATGAATGTGAATCAATTCTACTAATAGATTTAGTCATGAATTGATCATGGATTGTGGGTATGGGTTTATCTTATTAGAAATAGGAATTGATTTTATTTGATTATTTTTCATCATTCACAGTTATAAAAAATTTATTAAGGCTAACCTGGATAATGGATGATATTTTTTTGTCATATTTTTGGTTTTTTTATTTCTCCCCTTTTTCATTCTGTGTTCATCATCAGTATTCTATTTTCATAGTGATTCACAAATACTCGATGAATTATCATTGCACATTAATTCTTTATTATAGTGGATCGTTTTTGTGGGTTTGTGTTCAGGATCAATAATGGGATCATGATGCATGATAAAAACAGAAGATCAATTTTGTGTTGAATAAGATGTTCATATTTTGTGTTTTGTAATTTCAGTAATTAGGTGAGATAATGATCCATTTTTAATTGGATTTGATGTTTGGAATCTGTACACTAGTGATGGAAAGGATTGGTCAATAATAAATTTGGGTTTTGTGATTTGAATCACGGCTAGCGCAGAGACAGTGAAGGCATGGGGTGAGGATGGAAATTTTTTTTTATTTCTAGAAAAATACTCGTATACATGGAAGGTAATACATAGAACACAAGCCATAAAGTCCCCTGGATATAGTGGATATTGTTTTAGTGAAATAAAATATCACACGCCTTGTGGGACCTACCACACAGCATGTGATATTAGTCTTGAAACTCAGGGTGTACCCTCGGCGTAAACGGGCATGAAAATAGCTAGGTACATGGGCATGACAAGAGTACACATGTATGTATCACTAATAGAACATTACCAGAGTACCCAAACATGGCATGGTATATGTGAATGACTAGATTACCTGACCGCGACCCGATACTCAGACACATCTAGGTACCCCCAACATGGTTATGTACATGGGAATAACCAAATAACATGGGAACATACCAAAGTACATGGGCACGGGCCATAGTAAATGGGTAGACCCAAGGATTATAAGACACATCGTGTACTCACAATACACACTGTGTACTTTTCATTGGCCAATTTGATGCCCTTGTTTACTTCAGTATAGATAAATATTAGTATAGTGTGTCCCCAAGTTCTATAAATATGAGGGTTCATTTAGGAATTAAATATTATGTATATGATGTGATCCCCTCTACATCATTAATTATAGATAGAGTTATATAATCCCTCTGTGTGACCCATGGTTTGATCCACTATCACCCTCTATCTTCTTCCCTGGTTGGGGTTTTAGGAGTTGTTGTGACTAACATACATGGTAATAAGATCATATACTTAGTGGGTTAATGCAGTTAGTGTTTTATAAATTCCTCATAGGCCCTGGGTGAGATTCTCTATCTGTGTATCGAGATATTCATAGTTCCATCATATATATCTCTTTGGAAAGGCCTAATGAGAATTAATTGTTGGATGAGATCCATCGGTGTTATCAAACATGTGGAGTAAGTTATTCTAAAAGAGTATTACCTTTAAAACCCTAAGCAGGAATCCAAGGCTTTTAGTATGGTTGTGATTTTATATTGATACTTAGTTTCTATCTTGATTATATATTTGTTGTTATTTTTATGTCTTATATTCGGATTGACATTCCTTTGTAATGATGAGTTGACTACTCTCTGGATGAATTATGTTTATTTATTTGATGGTTTCCTATAGGGTATTGCTATACTCACCCCTATATGGGATATTCCTGCATATGTCGTATCTTATGAAGATGATAGTACTTTCTATAGATTCCTAGGTGGACTAAGAGTAGTGACAATATAGTTGACCAAGACAGACAATGGTCCATACCAGGTGTTTTGTTGATATAAATCACCTCTTTAAAATCATTTTGGACTCTTTTTATAGATTTTGTGGGATTTTATATATCATTTTATGAATTCCAATAATTTTGTTTTTCTTTTATGTGAGAAACATATATATTCATGTATTCTTTATATCAGTTGAATTCTACATTTCATCATTGTGTGGGTATTTGGAGATGAGTTCATGTATACAGGTACCTTAGGATAAACCCTCCCATTTGTGTGATATGTCTACTCAGTACTCATCATCATCCCCTGACATATTAGTGGCATGCTTGGGGTGTCACACCCGGCTTACCACCAGCCAGGTGGGCCCAGTGGGCCAGGTAGTGCAATTTACTCAATGCATTATAGGGCAATATAAATTCCAGTCGCACCCATAAAATAATTATAATCCATTCATATGTGTGCTTCAAAATCATAAATAATACAGTATGTATCATAACCCGTTGAAAAGAAATGGGTTTCATAAACATTTAAATATTTCATCATAGCATAACCGATGAAAAATAAACAAGGTTCATTAACAACTTTTCATCATAATCATAAACTATCTGGAAAATGAATAAGGATGATGTCATTGAATCATATCCCTAGTGAATCATAAATTATATCAATGGTTGTTATATTATTTTAAAATTCCTTTAAATTATCACTTGGAATATTTCTTGAGGAAAATATCCTGTCACTTTGAAATAAATACCTTAAAATATAAAAATTTGTTAAAAATTATGGAATATATTTTATTTGAAAATAACCTTTCAAAATTATAATGTGTGAATCAAATCATTGATCCCTCTTCATGGTGGTAAATTACGGTCATTCCTTTTACATTAAATCAAATATTATTGTCCCATTTTTGATAAAAAAATAAAAATTACATTGCTTGGAAAATGATACAAAGATTCCATTTAAACCATTTTGTAAAAAATAAATCATGCATAAAAAATTTCTTTAAACAATCATAGGAGAATATAATAAGATCCTTGAAAATCTTTTTTTAAAACATTTATATAGAAGAAAAGGTGTTTTTGACTGAAGAGAGAAATAAAGTCTTTTTTTTTGAAAACGTACTTTCAATCTCTTGAGTTCTTAAAGTGATTAAAATGAATGTAATACGTGTATTCTAAAAAAATAACCATAAGATAAGAAATTTTAGTAGTTTCTTGAGAGGTACATCATAAAATTAAATCATCTCAAACTTAATAAAAAACAATCCTGATAAACAATTAGATAATAAGAAAAATCCCTTACCTCAAGGTTTAATTTCTTCGAAAAGGTTCTAACATCATGTATAATATATTAAAATTTATTATAATTCTATAAAAAACAATTTAGATAATTATAATATCATATATGATCCACTTATAACATATATTTACCCATTTATTAATAATTCCTTATTAAAATCATTATTTTTGGGTGTTAACTGCTTCGATTTTCATGAGAATTTCAGTTCAAAATTTCGAGTTCTTGTACATTAAAATTGGTTCCATAATATCCGAAATTTTAATCATGTTATAAATATCATATATATTCATTATATATATATATATATCCATAAAAGTTAGATATAGAAAAATTTGATACAGCATTGATAGAGACGGTAAGTCGTACATACACATGAATGATTTTTTCTCTTTTCAACGGATGGAAAAAATGAAAGGTAAATAATAATTAACTTTTTTAGAATCATTATAATATAATAAATATCATATATATTTTTAAAATATATCCTTATTACCATCCATGTAATGTATAAATCAAAAACGAATCACATTTCATCATATAAATGTTAGTCCACGTATACGCACAAGCAACAATATCATTTTCCAATGGATTACAAAGTAATAAGGTGGATATGGTATTATAACTAAAAAACCATAATTATTTAATAAATATAATTTATAAACATTAAACCTATAAAAATAATCATCCATGAAATTTTGTGAGCTAAAATTACTTGTACCAATATGTGGTGGTGATAGTCCACACATATGCGTGAGTGATACATTCTCTTCCCAATTTATGAAATAGTAGGTTGATATTGGGGGTAACATAATCATAATAAAATTTATGTTTATTTATAATTATTCTTTATTTATTTTATAATGAAAACCATTAATTATGATAAGTTATAATAAGAAATAATTTGATATAGGTTGGGTAAGACAATTACCTCTTCTTCGGTAGGCCTCATTTAGTTCCTTTATTAAGGACCCTTATAATGGTATTTTAAGAATACCTAAACCTTCAATTAGTGTATACGGAATGTATAATGTAATTTTGTAGGTTTCAGTGAATATATAATTCTCAAAGTGGTTTAACAAAGAGAAAGGGGGTCTCCAATAATAAGTGGGGGATAGGAAAAACTTGGAATTTCATAAAATAATAAAATATAATAAAATCATTCTGAAGAAAAATTATTCAAAATTGATAGATATAAAAAAATGGAATATGATTAGGTATAAATATTTCAAGAAAATAGGATTTATCCAAGTTTTATTTTCAAACTGACTCTTATCACTTGGTTTACACCCTCAGTAAACTCATTTTAACCATAAAATCATTACAAATGTTTACTATTTTTACTATTCGTTATGAACAAAAATTAAGTTAAAATTGTTATATAATATTAATTATGATTATTACAAAGAAATAATCCATTTTATCAAATTAAATTCATATAATTGATGGAATTTAATTTAAAATTAATCCCTTAAAATGCGACGAAATGCAGTTTTCTAGGAAAAGAATATTTTTTTAAGTATAAACTTTTTATATATAAAAATATAATTAAAATAATCAAAATGAACTTAATTAGATTATGAAGAATTTAAATGAACTGATTTAACTTTTAAAACCATTTTAATGAAAATATATTTTTCAATTATTTAAATAGAAATACATCTTTCTATTAAATGATATTTTATACTATTCGAGAAAAAATATAACTTTTAATAAACTTTTCAAAAAATTACTTTTTGAAATTTTTGAAATTTTTATTTAAAAAATGAATTAAATTTTTAAAAGTAAATTTCATAATAGTTTTATAAATTAATTATATTATTTAATCACCAAAAGATAAAAACCCAATTTTGTGAAGAATTGTATTTTTAATGCAAATAACGAATTTACTAGAAATTGATATCTTATTAATCAATATATTTTATTTATATAAAACCTTTATATATAATTTTTAGAAAAAAAATCCTATTCACTCAGCCAATTTAATGGTTAAGATATAATGGTGTACTATATTACTATTCATTAAGACTTGGGGTTGTGTGTATTACGTGTTATCGAAGAAATTGAATTATTTGAAAAGAAATATGTAATAAAATCTCAGGGTGTTACAGGTTTTGAGTTAATATTATGATTTATTTTGATCATAATGAAATTAATTTTATTATCTTAATTTATTCTTAGTTTTTAATGATAAAATAATTACCTTAAATGTATACATAACATCAAAATAGTGTTTGTGCATACGGTAGAAAAATCATGTAAATGCTTTTAAAAACATTAGAAGAAATTTTATTTTGGTGAGTTATTGTTTACCAAAAATGTAATAGATATATATAACTTATGAGGTATCTGTTAAAAATCTATATTCTAATTCCATTTTTATCTTAACGACATTAAATTGAAATGAAATGAATAGTTCTAAAAATGATATTAATGATATTTTATAATAAAAAATATACTATTAAATGATTTAAAATTAATAAAAATAATATATTTGACCAAGTGTATGAGATATGGTTTAAAATATCAATCATGTTCCATTTAGGGGTCTCTTTTCTTTTTATAGTAAGTTTATTTTCCCCTAAATAATAAAAAACATTAATATTGTGGTAATCATAAAAAGGATTAACGGTGGTTAAAACAAAGAGATAAGGATTAAAACATCAACTAAATTTGTCTAAATTCAATTGGATTATAGGATTTAGTATAATTCAGATAGTATATTATAAATATATTAATTTTATTTTAGTTTTATATAAAAATTAATTTATATTAATTTAATACTTTAACTGATTCCAAGAGTGCTCCTCCCCTCACATATAAATGGGAATGTCCACTACTCTCTTCCTCACACATTATGAGCACTATATTTTATCCAATATAATAAAAAATCCCTTAACAACCTCCAGTCACATGAAATAGAGGCATTGGTCTCATCAAAAAACCAACCTAGAAGGCTTAAGGTGTAAGCTAAATGTGGTTTTCCAAAAAAAAAAGAGGTATGACTTTTAATTGTGAATTTTCATTTTACTTCTTCTTACAACTCATTAAAATATTCTTATAACCGGTTGAAATAATAACTTAAATATATACCATATACTGAGATGTTATTTTTTTATGTATCAACCTTAATCAATCTCCTTCTTCAATCAAAGAGGAAATGAAACCGTTGTTCATGTGTACGGTGGACTACAGCCTCAGGAACCGATGTAATTCATTTTCTATCAAAACCTCTTATGGTTGGTTATAATGATTTATTGAAATTATATTTATAATATTAATGAAATATTTATAAATATTTAAATTTTAAATATCATCAATTTTTTTATCATTCAATCCATTGAAAAATGATAACATCAATCGTGCATATGTGTGGATTACCATCACGAGGAAGCGATCCGATTCATTTTTCATAACCACCTCACAAGTATGGAATATATAAGTGTTCTAAAAGATATATTATGATATTTATGATATAATAATAATTATATATTTAAAAAATTTTACTTACCTTCTTTCACACATTTTGTTTGAAAAATGAAATCTTTTCTCATTAGTAAATATTGCATATTGTCTCCATGATTGTAACATAAGCCATTTTTCATAACCATATTACATATTTGGTTATAAAAGTATACTTAAACTATAAAAATAATAATTATTTAATGTTAATTATTTTGTATATGGTGTAAAAGTACCCTTTATACCATAGTCAACATACCAATGTCGTTTTTCAACTATGAACTAAACATCCTCAAAATACTCGATGTAGCCTTAACACATTAAGTAATTAAAATTTTCATAATAATAAATGAAATAAATGGATTAAGGATAATGTATTAACAATTTAAATGGTTATTAAATATCTAAATAATTAATATAATTTTAATATACATTTGTTAAAGTACATACATGGAATTTCTGGACTTGAGGTAAGTGACTATGTCTCAATTTACCTTCATTGAGTCATGTTTTAATGGTATATACGTAGTTTCATTTATATGGTTTATATAATTCCATTTTATATGTTATATCACTAATCATTCATTATTCTTGGTAGTTTAAGTTATATTTCATGTTATTTTATCCAAGGGGTTTTGATTTAGAAGTCACCAAAGCAGTATGGGTTTTCTAAACTCAATTTGTTTCACTAGGATATATCACTTATTCATTGGTTATATTATTCCAAGATTATGTGTGAAATGGAATTTTTTTATTTATGTTGTATCTATACTTTTTTTACTTACATTTGTTACACATAATCTCTCCATTGATTAATTCTTAGATCAATAATTTGATCTGTGTAAAGGTTATTCATCTCAAATTATATTTCTTTGGGATATACATTTATTTTGTGAACCTATATTATTTTATGAGGTGTATATAAATACACTTTTACATTTTATATCATTAATATCTTTATTTTTTATGATATTTAAATATTCATTTGACGTTATTCTTTATTGGGGATTATGGTTTAAAAGTTACCAAAGTGGTAAAAGGTTTATGTTTCCATCCCATTTTAACCAAGATTGTTTATAATTGAATTTAAATTTAAGAATTATATGATACTTATTTGATAAACCCATTTAATGATTCTTCCCCTCAAGATATTTCTATAATTTTTTATGTTTATGTATGATTTTTCTCCCTTTGTACTCAAAATAGTTTAGAAAATATATTTAAGAAAATCTGACCTTATTTATCCTCTTTCGATGAAAAAAAATTCATACATATCAATAATTTATATATAATTTTATAGATTTTTTTGTATATTATTCAATGAATTTTTAAATTAATTTTCACTCACATTTAACTTATCACAAAAAAATTAAAATAATATTCTTATTTTTTTCTGAATGAAGTAATTTTTACTGAAGGTGTGAAAAATATATTTATTTTAATGATTACTGTATAACTAGAATTTCTCACTATCATGATCTATCAATGATTTTAATGTTAATTTAAAATTTTATATGGTTATTTTCAAATAGATTTTTACCCTAAAATTAATGAATATTTTAGTTTTTAAAATTTATTTTCAAAGTGGAAAGGTAATTTTCATCAAGAATGTTCTAAATGATATTTTATGGTATTTCTAAATCATCAATGATAACAACACTTTATTTAAATTATGATCCACTAGGGATATGTTGTAATGATACTATACTTAATTTTTCTCTAGATAGATTATGATTATTTCATATTTATTTTTATGGAATTCATTTTCTTCACGAGTAAATCAATCTATGAAAGAGCACCGATTATTGTAATATTTAAATATGAAAGCTTTTATGTGTTCAAATTAAGTTATGGTTATTGGAAATTTGTTATGATTTTGGGTGATCTTGATATAGCTCATGATTATGGGTGAGCCTCATATAGCTCTCTAATTTATTGGGTAATGGGATGGAGTTAACCAGTTATTGGTTTCTTCTAATAGTATATTAGAGTTTACCAGATATGTTATCCCATTTGTAAGAGTGATTATAATAGTGATATAAAAATGATGTTCCATGTTACCAATATGTTTTATTTTTGCTTTCACCAAGTTCTAATGTATCCTTTTCTCAGGGATTTTTTTCATATGGATCACAATTTTTTAATTATAGCACTTGGGTATTATGTTAAATTTTTATACCATGTATCATGATTTATGATCTAGGTTTTAATGGGTATGAATTCTCTTATGTTATAATCATGTAAATTTATTATTTTACCATATCATTATGATAATCTTATGATAATTGATGATATTAAATTGTCAGTGCTTATGTTTACCCTTATTGACCATTTAGGATCCCCCTTATTGTGTTTTCTATTTCCCCACATTATTAAGATTTATGTTAAATGAATTATGTCTATAAATGTTTTAGGTGTAATGAATTTTACTATATATGTTAAATACTTGTTCTAAAATAAAAAATATAGGTATATTAGGATAAATGATCATTCAAATACATGGGTATTGTTATATAAGAGTTTTTCCTCAGAGTTTGTCCTAATTTTCTAAACCTTTAAACCTAAAGGCATTTGGGTATGTAAGTGATTCAATATTTCATGTTTATGTTGTATGTTTTGGATGGACAAAATTGGGTTATGTTTAACGATATCAAATCTAGAAATATAAAGATTATATTTTTATCACTGGATCTGAGAGTGAAAGTCTGGGGCTATTACAGGTGACCCCAACAAAACTAATGAAAATGTACTTATCGGGGTCAATAGGCTAGTCATGTTCATTCCATACAACCTGGAATTTTATTCCTTTACTTCTAACCTTAATATTTTTTTAAAATGATTGTGCTTTGATGCTTCTATTTTTTCACAAACATTGTTTTTTCATATTCTACCATTTCCTCAATTTCAACATTGTCAATATGTTGTTCCTTCGGATTAGTAGCATAAAATGTGGTGAAACCTCTTGTTCCTTGGGATTGGGTTCATCAGCATGTAGGGAATACATTATCTATAGAATATGATAAAATTTTCATTTATATTATGTAAATATAGTAGTGAATGCATAATAATATGTGGAAACATAATTTATGTTAAAAAAACATTAACCATACTATTGAACTCTCTTTTTGTCTTTAAAGGTTGACGGGATTTTACCCCTATATAAAGAATCCAAATCCCCTTCTTAAGGTCTCCTATAACATAAATAACCCTATCTACAGTGGGACCGCTGTGAAATAATTATGAAATTACAATGAAAGGTTCATCCCCAGTTTAATTGACATCTGAACATGTAGTGATTTTGGTTGATAATAGAATATTTAACAAATTTCTATTTGTAGGATCCATTATATAAAATACTTGTATTGCCTATGATGAAATTATGAATAGTTCTTTCTTATAACCTTCCTCACTAAATTCAAGTTTCAAAAATCCCAGTTCATTGATTTTAACTAAATTATTATTATCAACCCACTTTCATTGAAAAATAATTAATTCTATGTTTTTATAATAAAACTCCCATATTTTTTATATGATGAAAAACTATTACATATTCACATAAATTGGATCTTTTCATTGGTACAAGATACATGCATCAAATCCACCACAAGAGTAACTCCACTATTTTTCATGGTATTGTGTTCATCATGAACCTTTATATAGAACATATAACCATTAATCACATAACCATTATAAGATAATACATGCACACATGGTTCCCTAGACATCCATCTAATTCATTCTGAAATTGAATTCGTATTTTTAACTGACTCCTTAAAAATATGGTATCAAAACCGTCCTATAAAATATCAAACATGTATATTTGATATCTATATTTCATCCCATAATGGATTAAAATTATTAAGAATCAATTTTTGGTTTTTAACATATATAAAATACTCCAAACCATTATGTAAAATGTAATTGTGATACTGCTCGCACTATGTAAAAGTAATTGTGAAAACATCTATTTTGGATAATTATTTGGCCACAAGTTTCCCATTGTGATAAGATTTTGGAAGACCAATTCTTCCACATCAGATATGCAGTTGATATAAGATTAAATGGATTCCTAAAAACTATATTTCATTATATTAAAACCTTATGGAATTATTCAATTTTTAGAAAATATTTCAAAATCTTTATATATATTTCAATGGAGTACATCCATTTATAACGTATAGAACCAAATATTCAGATTTCTCTAACCATATAAACCGTAAATTGAACCATTATGTCAATGAATGATATCTGAAAAAACAGCTCCAATTCACATAATATGATGGTAAATTAATTTTCAATATTTTCCAACTTCATCAGGTCTCTAAATTTATTACATATAGTTTTGAAAAAGAAACAAATATTGGTTAATGTTTGATGGATATTTTTAGGAAAAATGAAACATAAAGTTACAGGAATTAAATATTACATAAAAACATGGAATTCATGTAATTTCAGGACCTTTAACATTAAATTATTCATTGAAATGATATTATTGATATTTGATGGATTCCCCTCTGGAACATTTACATAATTCATAGAAAGACTATAAGTAGTTGGAGGAAGAAAATTCTACCTTTCAACCTTCAATGGTGCCAAATCTTCTAGTATACCAATGTTAATCATATCCAACCTAGATTTAATGTCCTCCTTTATTTTTTTAGGTTTATTTATTAATGTATCAAGGACACTATCTAATACATTTTTTTCTATGTGCATGAAATCAAGAAAATGGATGATGTACTACCAATTTTGGTATGATAATTCAAACAAAATTGATCTCTTTTTTCAATCTATTTTAGTAATATTTTTCAAAGAAGTTTTAACAAAATTAGTGACCATACCATTTACTTTGTCAAAAAATTGATCACCTATTAATGGAGATGGTGTTATTCTATCTTTTTAATTCTCGTCAAGTGGTATCATCTAAGATTGATATTTTTGTCTTTGGGGTAAAAATTTATGACGTCTTAGAAAAATATTATTCAACGAATGTTTCAACCTAACTGAGTGTGTACCAATTTCACAAATGGGACACCCTTTAATTCCATTTATTATATATCCTAAAAAATATAAATATACAAGAAAACCATTTATCATCCCATACAACATGGCTCTCATCATGAAATCTTAATTTTTATAATCATCATATAATATAACACCCAAATCCCACATTAATTCTAGATCTTAAAAAAATGGATCCAAATAAACATAAATATCATTAACCAGTTGTTTTATCCCAAATATATGTATACATAACATAATATATTTTCACTTCATGCATAACCATGGTGGAAATTTATTATTTACCAACAAAACTGTACTTGTAATATGAGTGATAAATTGTATACTAAAAGGATTCATTTAATGTGTAGATAGTGCAAGATGAAGGTTTATCAACACATTTTCAAATATGGGATACCCATGATAAATTTTAATCCATCAGGGAGAGTCTTTCGGGTGTTTAAAATTCTTATCTTGATGTCTTTCATTTGGGCGCCATGTTAATTTACTTATAGGCTCGTCCCTTATATATAGGTGATTAAACCTTGTAATTATTAGAGGGTACCCTAAAAAATTCTATGGACTTTAATCAATTTTATTTTATTAAGATGAACCACGCTTTGGGCATTTTTTAAGTGATTCATGATCCTTGTGAAATAATATTCAATCATTTTGATATATATGTATTCATTCAATGATCATACCTATTAAACATAGCATTATTTTAGCATTATATGTTCAGTAAGTAAATTAATTATCTTATGGTAGCATATAATTCAAAAGTGTAGTTAGTTAAGTAAATCTAGATTCATTCTATCAGTTGAAAAATATTACATTATATAGATTTAGTGTGGCTGAAAATATTGTATATTTAGTACAAACAGTATACAATGGAAACATTACACAAATCATTAACTTCTAAAATAGTTTTAGAAAATTGGTAAGTTCATCTTAAACTGTCATTTTCAAATCCTTAATATTATATTTATCATCATCTAAACTTGTAATCATATCCTCAATAAAATATTCATCATCATTCACACTTGTGGTCATATCAAAGGATCCAATAAACATAGTGTTATCTCATTCACTAGAAACATTCAGTTCTTCCCCGTGTTTAGTTCAACATTTATAACTTGATCTATTCCATGATAGTTCAAGTGTTCTTCCAACTCCTCTAGACTAATTAGATTTGAATAAAAAAAATGTAAACACACGCCAAAATGATTTGAGAAGTGTCATATATATTATACATTGATAACTTGATGAACTACTTAACCAAATATTTATACTCTTTTTTCATATGATTGGTATCCATCCATTTTCAATTCATATCCAACATATTTGTTTCAGTAATATTTATATTTAATAAAAAAACATAGAAGGTATGAACTTATAATCCAGAAGTCTATTATTTATACACACACATGTACAACCTTCATATTTGATATTAATTTTCATCGCATCAAAAACTTTTTGATCATATTAAGAAGAATAATTATACGAATATAATGTATTATAACACTTATTCTTTATTAAAAGATGTAACATATCAAAAATCATTCTGTTTTTTAAAATGGATTCATCAAGAGAGATAATTCGCTTCGGGTTGGGGAGAAGGCTTGGATAGACTAAAGTTTCCCAAGTATCTCATATGGCATAGCCAATCATGTGAGTATTATTCAGATTCTTCTAGTGACTCCACTAAAGTAGTCATAATTTCTTTGTTCTTTTGGGTTTCTTTTTTGAAATCTATTGATTTTGAGTCACTTCTAAAGTGAGTCTTCACTTGTTCGAGATGGGTTAAAGAGGGTTCTTTGTGTTATTTCTCTTTAGTTGGGGTAAAATTATGAGATGTTTTGTGTTTTTTAGTTTTGGTTAAGGGGTTCAAATCTTTTTCAGGTGAAAAGGAGGATTTTATAAAAATCACGGTGTGAAAATTTTGATTTTAATAAGTTTTTTAGAGGGTTTTAGGATTGTAGTGAGATGATTAAGTGTCATGGTTATCAAGGAAGTTCACATATATATTAGTTAACAATAGAAGATGAATATTCTAGGTTTTTAATTTATTGATGGCAGTTTCAGAACTGAAACATTTATTTGTATGAAAATGATAATTTTGTAGTGTATATAGGTGAGAATACATCCAAACTGTTCTTGAAATATGCATAAAATAAAGGAAATACTTAGATAATGATAAATATTGAAGAAACTAAGTTTAGATAGATGATAAATTGATTAGAAGAACCATTGAAGAATTGGTTTAGTTTGAAGGAGATCTAAAGGAAGTTGAGGCACATTGAAAATCATTGAAGATTTTATTTTTAGTTAAACTAAATAGTGGAAAATAAATTAACACATGCTTCAAGATATTTGAGGTGAATTTAACTGGATGAAGATGTTATGAAAATGTTTTGAGTTTTACTAAAAAATGTTAGATTTCTATTCATGAACAACCACTTTCATCATGGTGAAATAAAATATCCACAAAAATGAGTACGGACAAATATAAGTGAAAACCAATCTATTACAATAGAAAACACATGTCATGAAAATTATACTGAATCATTTTTTAGGAGATCTACTTTTTTTTGAAGTTATATGATATATTTTAAATTGAGGTGAAGTGGATGAGGTTATTTGGAGTGAGGTTGAAAATGATAGAGAAATTTTAGAGTTATAGGTTTTTTGAATTGCAAGGTTGATCAAAATTATTCAACCAAAACCTAAAAATCACAAAAAATGATAAAAGATCATTAAAAATGATGAAATAATGATAAAAATGTGTAATGAATAACATACCTTTAATTAAAGAGGTTTGTTTTTCTAAAATATTTGAAGGAGGCTGCAATAAGATTTGACTTTCACAAGAGCTTGAACAGTGTGAGAAGGGGTGATCTTGGTTATAGTTTTTTTAAAATGGGGGAATGATTTTTTTAGAACTTTTAAAAAATGATGATAAAATACACATTTCTCATCACTAAAATTGAAGGCACTGATAAATCCATCATTTATCAAGGCTAACTAATAAGCGATGATAATTGTAACTTTAATTAATGCTTAATATAACGCTGATAATTACTAGTAGAAAATAAAAAAAATTAATAAATTATAATTAATAACTAATTAAGAAAAATTAAAAATTAAAAATTACTTTATAATAAAAGAAAATAAATATTAAAAATAAATAAATTATGAATATACTAAAAAGTAATAAAAAATATTGCATAAATTACATACATTAATAAATATTATAATATTTTTCTGAATATATTATATAATAATAAATCTATAAATATTATGGTTAATAAATAAATAATATTAATTATGTATGTCTAAAATATTAAAAAGAAATAAATAATAAAAATAGAATATATTAAAAAATTTATAAATTACTAAATATTAGAATTAAAACCCATAAATACTAAAAAAAATCATTTGAATAAAAATATTTAAAATAAATTACTAGTTTAAAATGAATAGATAATAAATGTATAATGATTTATATATAAAATATTTAAATAAAATTAATAAATATTAATCTTATAAATTAAAAAAATGTTAAAAATAATAAATATTAATAAATAAATATGTATAAGTAAATATTAAAAATGAAAAAAACATAGAAATATTAAACAAATAAATATTAAAAATGAATAAATTAAAAAATAGTAAAATTGAATAAGCATTAAAAATGAATAGATAATAATAAATTAACAAATATTACAAATGAATAAAATTTAATTATGAAAAGTGAATAAATTGAGTAAATATAAGAAAAATAAATTAATAATTTTAATTATATAATTCAACGAAATACTAAAAATGAATAGATATTAAAATAAAGAAAATACTAAAAAAGAGATTTAATGAAATATATTTAAAATAAAGTACAATTTATTAAATAATAAATGATAAATTTAGAAATATTTAAATACAAATATTTTAAAATAAAAATGAATAAATATTAATTATATAAATTGCATTCATATTAAAGTAATAAATGTTAATATTTAAATATGAATAAATAACTATCAAAATCAATATATTAAAAAATATTAAATGAATAAAAATTAAATAATTGAAATTATATAAAGTACAAATAATTATTAAGAAATGAATACATAATATTAATTATATTGGTTAAAAACTATTAAAAAAAATAAATATTAAAATAAAAATGAATAAAAATTTAAAATTACATTTAAATTCAAGAGATTCACAATAAATATCTAATTTAAAATGAATTAATAATAAATTATATAAATTTAAATAAAAAATGTACTTAAATAAAACAAAATAAATATTAATTAAATAAACTAAAAACATATTCAAATTATTAAATATTTACAATTAAAAATGAATAAATAAATATTAAAATTTTAAAAAATTATAAAAATATTAAATATGTGTGTGTATATATTTCTATATATATTTTTAATTACATTTGAAAAACGTAATATCTTTTCCTGTAGTTGTGTGTACATTTATGTATTAGTGTGTGTGTGTATACAGACATATACTATAATGAGATATGTCAAACTAAAACAACAAATGGCTTTTCTTATTATATAATGATATCTTCATATACATATACACAGATATATACATTACATCTATACACATACATAAATACACATAGATATACATGCACACATATATAAACATACACATACAAATACACATTCGTATACACATATATACACATGCTTTCATGCACACACGTACACACACATATACACATACACATATGTAAAATCACATATGTGCACATACACATGGATACACATATATACACTTACTACATAAACATAAACACACACACACACAACACATATATTAAAATATATACAAATACATACAGGGGATTACAGATGTAAACATACCTCCAGATAAATATACATACATGCACATACATAAAAATATATTTTTATATTTATTTAATATGAATATAAAATATAGATAAATTCAATATAAGATTTAAATAAATATATATTCATTTATATATTTATATTATTGTTTGCAAAAAATATTCATATATTATATTTATATAAACATTTGTTAGTTGATGTATATAAACATATCATTAATCATTTTTTTATTAATATAAATTTGGTAATTATATATAATATAGTTATATAAATTATATTTATATTATATATATACTTATGTTTATAGAAGTCATATTTAAAAATATATAAATTTCATTATATTAATTAAATTTTTCATGATGTTCTTTTATCAATTCTTTTAGTTAGAACTAAAAAAGGATCCCCTTTTTTAATGTTTTTAGCACTGATACATGGTACTTATAAATAGATGAATCTATAGTAGTGACACATATAGATCTTCATATATTTTTTCCTGCCATTCACATCGCGTATTTTGTTTAGTCACACAAGGAGTAGATTCACTAGACAACACATCACACCACCCCATGCCAGCAATCATCAAATTGTGATTCCTTTCTTTGTATCATGGCTAGGAACCCCTCCATCCTACATCAAAAAAATTTGAGTGTGAATAGGGTTGGATTATAATTTTCAACACATCAATTTCTCTTTTGATCCACCCACCCTGTGATGACTACCTGTTTCCATGTCGCACTACTTTCTAAGTCACACTACATCATTTTCATGATCACATTGTGTACCTAGCTACTATTTGTTATGCAACACTATGATGACCAGAAGGCCATGTGGCCTGAAGACCCAAATATTAGGTCCAAAATCCCAATTCATATGAATAGTACTACTGTTGGTGTACCCCTCTACAGTTGTTGATCCAATAACCACCATGATACAATGATACTATACTATTATAGTGCCACCCCACTCGGATTTGAAAGAAGATTTTATATAGGATTATGGGGTGACATTAACACTTAGGTAAGCCTCCAACTATTAAAATGCAATGCAAGGAAGGAAGTATAAAGGGGATACAATAGGGACTTTCAGGTCATAATGAAAGAGTATTTCGACCATAAAATGTGGGACCTTTGGTCTATAAATTGTAATGGTCCAGCTATGTAGTGGGTTAAACCCTTGGATGGGTGTGTCTTGTCCTTGTTTGCACATGGATCTGTACATTTTTTTCTTTTTTGTAACCTCTAGGACCATAATAAATTATTATTCAATATATTGTTAATGATATTATTAATTGTTAATTGTATTATTATTTACTATTTTTCTTATTAATTATATTAATAATATTGTTAATAACTAATTGTTAATTAAATTGTTAATTATTAATTATCAATTATATATAATTATTAATTATGTTGTTCTTTTTAATATTTATATTATTTATTTTTAATTATATTATTCATTTTTAATTAGTTTATTAATTATATTATTAATTATTAACTATTAATTATATTATTAATTATTAATTATTATATTACTAATTTTCAATTGTTATTTATTAATTATTAATTGTATTATTAACTATTAATTATATTGAAAATAATTAATTATAATATTAATTATTAATTATATTATAAAAAAATAATTATATAATTATATTATTATTTAGGCACCCTGTAATCCTAGAAGAAAAAATTGGGTTCAAATCTAGGTGGGATAAGGATTTTCATTAGTACTCTAGTAGGTATTGTAGTAGTGGTACTATTCAACCAATTTTGGATATGTGCCTTGTATTGGGTTTTCATACCACTGGGTCTACAAGCCACAAATATTAGGCAGCAGGAAAAATAGTGTTACTAGGAAGAAGGAATGGTGCTATAAGAAGTTGGTGTAGTGTGACAACTTGCATGCATCATCAGGTGGGTGGATTCAAAGAGTGATTGGTGTGTTGCTGCCTAGCGATCCTCCCTCTACACACTCAAACATCTAATGTGGGATAGAGGGGTGCTCTTCAACATTATGATCAACATAGTGGTACTAGTCATACGACATGACACAACTATGTAAGTGGGGTGGCGGGGGACCACACAGGCATTTCCAAATCAGCATCTCAAAATAGTGATGGATGCATTATCTCTTATCAAGCAACCCTCCTCCCATACAAATTTTTGATGTGGGGTAAAGGGGTGTTTTTCTTTCCTATCTAGGGGTGGTGTGACCTTTATATGAGTGGTATAGTGAGATTATTAATGATAAGGGGTGTTGTAGTGGAAGAATGATTACTGGATGTGATGCATGCATCTCTTTTGGGACTTTAGGCTATCTCTTATAAAGTGAATTTGAGCTAGAATCAGTGGGGTCTTCAATCCATCTTGAACGTGAGCCTTCAAGACACTCCATGAAACACAATAGGTCAAGTAGATTTCTTTAATGCTAGTAATCCCAAATATAATGACAATAATTTTAATGCTATTTAAAATTATTATGTGTATATAATAAAACAACGGAAAATAAAAAAATCCGAATAATGAAATGATATCACACTTTTAATTCAAGGGAAATTATAAAAACAAAAATTCCATTTCACTATTTTAGCACTCACAGATTTGGGTGATATCATGAAATTATTTCACAATTTTGTGACCCATTTCAGTAAATAAAGTTGAAATAGACCCAAAAAACATACATTTATTTTTGTCTGTTTTCTACCATCTTCCTCATACCATAACTTCTTCCATGTTCAATTACCAATTATCTTTCTCAAACCACTCTATCCATGGTGCTCCCATTAAAATCATAAAAACCACCATTCATATGCCTAGGGTTCGTCAATATATATGATATAGTCACTACCACCTTATGAAATTTCAAGATCACTCACTTCTCAACATCACTACATGTTATTCTCATTAAGAGTAACCACGGGATTAAACCCATCTACATCTCACCACTCCCACATTGATCAACTGAACACCACTATATTTAACTTCCTCAATCCCAAATATAAGGCTCTATAACCCTAATCTTATGAATGAATACTATATGAGAAGAAATTGGATGATTTATAGCCATGGAAACCTTGATAGACCCCTTATAATGAGTTTTCACCATTTATATAGCTACCAATATGTGATCCTCTTGATGATACTACTGCCAACCACACCAATTGTATGTGGGACTTCCTATCTCTTTCATAAAACCAAATGAAGTTATTCTAGGTGGGAGAATCCAGCAGTAGGTGGCCATTCATTCCCATGGTAGACGTAAACAGTAATGATAAAAATAGTAATATCATTATTAGTACTAATATAATAATTTCTAAAACTATAAAATATAATTAAACTATAAAAATTTAAATACATGAATGAAATTGTTATGGGTATTCATGATCTGACAATATGGGACCACTATAAAATCCTCTCAAATCCTCTTATTTTCTCTATATATTTCATATGCCATAATGGGGTTTAAAGTGTGAAATGGGATATTTATAAAAAGTTGAAACCGGTTTAGGTCCAGGTCGATCTCTGATCCCAACATCAAATTATTTAAATACTAAATAAAACCACAAATCTCATGAAATAGTAATCTACCATAATCTAAAACTAAGATATAGTTTACTTGATATCACTAATTTTCTTCAAAAAATGAAAATTGGTGTGTATGAGAATAAATTTATTAAATGATTGATTTAATAAGTACATAAAAAAACAAAACTCCTTTAACTCATTCAAAAGATTGACCATAAGATAAACACCATGTTATGAGATTTAAAAAATCAACAAAAACGTTTTCTAAGGTAGTTTTCAAGGTTAATATTATATTTTTTCACAATGGGTGTCAAATTATCAAAATTATCTTAAAAATTCACAAACATAAAAAAAATCAAAGCCTTTACATAATGTAAACACTCTTTCATGATGAGTTGAAGTTTTATCAACTGTTTTAAACTAAATATGATTTATGTGATAAGTATAATTGAATTAGAAATCCAACTAGAAATAAGTTCTACTACTATGTGAATTTAACTATGAGTCCTGTTTCCAAGTGAGTTAAACTAGTCATGGGTAAATATAAACAGATTACATATAGTCAAGAATGATTTTATAGGATATAGACATATATTATAGTATTATACAAATTGAAAGTTGATATCATACTAATTGTGAATGTTTTTCACCATTTAATTATGAACACCTACTACTAACCTACTATAAAGGATAGTGATACTAACCATGAGAGATTCTATCTACTAACTATGAAATAAAAATATTGATCACCACACTAAAAGTAAAAATATAAGGATATTACATTGGATTGTGTGTTTTTTATAAGTTAAAATTTCTTGAAGGAGTATAACTCATGATAAGAAGATTCGCCTATGAGAATTTGTATCTTAATAGAGTAATTTGTTTATCACCACTTGGGAGGTACCACGAGATTCCCATTATGTGAGGGAATATCCCCTCTATAAATTCTATATGAAGTAGATATACTCAAGATTTGATCACATGATCTAAAATAGATTACCATGATAATAAGAGGAATAGTTATTGTGCATGTAGGTAAAGTCATTGTGGATGACATAAGAACAGTTTTAGATCGTTATCTGGAAGTGATATTGGTTGAACATGGGGAAAACTCGCAATTAATATTTCTTGAATGCGTGTGAGTATAGTTTTATCTCAATTGGTATAGAATATATTTGGGGTTCTTAAGTGGTTTGATTGGGGTAGTATGGGTGAATCCAACATGGAATAAGCCTAAAAATTCCCAATCCATTTAATATCATAATTAATTCGGGCTCTAAAATATTTATTCTAGTCTATTCCATAGTTTACGTGAACTAGTCCATGGACCATACTTCATTTTTTATCAGATAAAAATAAATTTTAAAAAAACTACTTAATATTATGAAATATTAAATATTAAAAACATCAGATCTATCAAATAACAGTTAATTTAAAAATATATATATCCATAAAATAGTAACAATAAATCAATGTTTTTCAGGAAAAATTACTTATTAAATTAAAACAACATTAAAATAAAAAATAAAAAAATATATCTGACGCACGAGCTTGCTTACATTTTTTTAGGTCAGTCTGGTTAAGCTCTCAGAATCTTATCATTGACATATTTGATCACATTTAAAATATGATCCATTTTTACTAATATTTACCACCCCATAAATGTGTAATTATGGGCACGGCCCATGGGCCTGAGGCCCAGTAACCACACCTCGAATCTGTAGGGGAGGTTATCAAAATTGTTATAAACATAATGAGATCTATTGTGGGGGGATTCAAAAGTAGAGTTTGGTATGGAAGTGTAATGTAAAACTCTATAATGATCATTCCACAAAGATAAAATGACACATTGAATCAAGTAAGGTTACCAATCACTAGAGTCCCAAACATAGCATTGAGTGTATAATGTGTTTCTTTGGGAGTGGTTTACCCTCACATAAATCATCATAAATTTGATAAAAAATGACCAAAGTAATAATAATACACAACATATTGTGATACTAAAAATCATTAATAATAAAGCACTAATAATAATTAATTTTCCATATAAAAAAATCGGGTATAAAACATTATGCATCATAAAGTAATATAATCCAATAAAATAAAGTAAATGCCAAAAACCAAGCTACAACATTGGATCTAAACCCTTAAATAAATAATTAATATGAATTTCATCCACTAACACTTAAATATACAAGTTACTTGTTCTTTCATTCATGAATATATGAAAAATATACAAATTCATGAGATGTGAGCATACATGGTGTGTGAAATATATCCCAACAGGATTCCACCAAAGACCCCAAACATATCTTATATCCTAATATACTCATATTTGTAATGTGAAATTTCATTCCATGAATTTAACATATAAAATCAATACACAATCAACATCATTAAGAGCATTCCTGGTCACCATGACATCATGTTTTACCAGTTTTAGCCAATACTAGTGGGAAACCACAATATCTCTATAAAAACAAGGTGTAACCAAACAAATGAGAGAATATGTATCATGAAAAAACACACAATTTTTTTTTCATACATCCACACTCATAGAACAACTGGTATATTGTTCAAACACAAAACAATTCTCATATAGACAAACACATGGAAATTATCTCATCTAAGTTAAAACTTATAATTTAATTCATATTGTAGCCTAACCCAAGGCTTTACCTGAAATAAAACCAAACACTAGTATTAAAAAAATTATAAAACATATATCAATGTTATAATATCACAATATTAAATCCATCATAATACCCAACCCATACTCATGGATTTCATCATCTCTTATAAGATACTTTTCCTTTGATAATCATCTATAACTATTTCATAAACACTTGATCATTTGATTTTACATTTCTAGAAAAAAATATATATTAAAAACCTCATTTAAATTACCCCAAAAACATTATCAATCAATCTCATGTTATATATAAATCCATAAACAAATACCAAAAACTATATACAATTCATTTAATTCTTTTACATCTCCCAAAAAGAATAATTTTCCATGTAAAATTACATTTCTATGCCAATTTGATTTGTTAAAAATTCAAAACACACCATTATAATTAAATAATGGTTCATAATCACCTAATAATAATAAATCTATTTTTACATTTTACAGAAAAATAAAAATTCAAACACATAAAATCGTTATTTAATGACTCATTTCAACCAAGAATATTAATCCATCAGTTTACCATTTTAAGATAAGGCCTACTCATTACCTGTTATTGAATACAAATTATCAATAGAAAATTACATTTTAAATAATATATTAAATAAAATTAATTCATGTTTATATTCTTTTTTTGATTTTGATTCCAATTTTGCATCGCCTGACCAACCCTCAATTAAATCCACACATCACATTAGAAAAATTAACAAGTATGGGTCAATAAAAATCCAAAAGATGATCAAGATCACCAATATAATTATTAGGCAATTATTTTTATCAAAATTGATGATTTTTAATCATCAAATATCATTGATTAAAAAATTACCCCAAATACATATATTTAGAGATATCTCAAACTCCATGTTGTAAAATACCATTTTTAAAATATTAATTTGTATTTATTTTAAAATAGTGAATCATGAGAATTGGAGGTCAAATACCATAATAAAAAATTGCTTGAGATTATTTTACCCTATATAAGGTTTCAATTACATTATTATTCAAAAATAGAAGTGTTGAGATGAAATCATTTGGTGAGATGATGCACCTCACATCCCACACATTTATGCACACATATGCACATGATCGTGTAATATAGTGTTATTATTGTTAACATATCACATCATAATTCACATAAGTGTGAGGTTAATTATAGTTCCTTTATGTTTTTAATATATTTTTTAGATCTAATGGTACTAATAGGTAACATATAAGGTTATTTAACAACATTTTTCACCAAAGCTCAAATGAGTGCACTAATTTTATATCTATTTCTGGATGGGTCATGTCTTCTTAGTTAACTTAGTTCACCATGTAGAAGAGTTATAGGGTAAAAATTTGATCAATAATGATCTAATCAAGACATTTATTATTTTTTGGTTTTTTCTGGATATATGATTCGATCAGGTATGATCTGATTGATATAATTAAATCCAAATAGATATATCATTCTAGAATAATTATATTTCCAATCTGAAAGGGTGGGATACCCAATGAGAAGGATTATCTACATGATTATAAAATTAAGGATCCATGGGATGGAATATAAAATTTTGATTTGATTCATATTTCTATCATTTTTTTTCTATAATAACTAGAGTGTTTTTAAAACCATTTTTTTAGATTTTGTTAAAATGAAACAAAACACAATAGCCCAACTCCAACAGATTGAAAATATGGAACCTATTCAATATCAAGGAAAGGTCTAAAATAAAATTCAGCCTTAGAATACCAGTCACTAATCATAGTATACCCTAATAGGATCTCTATGTATATAAAATAACATCAAAATCCAGTGAATGGTCTTCTTGAGGACCAAAATATAACTACTAATGTACCACTAAAACATCCCTTAATTTATTAGGAAGAACTAGATCATGAAAAATGGAAACCATTATGAATATTATCCATGAATTATCACAACTATGATCATTATATGAATATATAAATATTATAAAATACAGTACCAATAATAATAATATTATTGTAAAAGGGATTCGGTAAGAGATTATCATCTTTAGGAACCTTAAGCTAAGGAACCCAAGAATCTAATGGAGCAAGCTAACCCCACATTAATATTTATGAAAACCTTATATTTTCATCTCATCTATATTTAAACTACTCATCATTCATCCTAAAAACATTAATTGGAAGTGGTAAACCATAGAACCAATGATGATAAATAAGTGAAGACATCCAATATAGAAATATCAACCTATAGTTACCAGATCTAAATACAGTTCACTTCCAATTAATAAGGGAGGTGATAGAACCCATCTAATGAAGAAACTGAAAACAAAAATAATAATAAAATACATTTACTAATGACATCCACTGATGCGCAAACAACCCCCAGTGACAAGGTAGAGACTGAAAGAAAAACTCTCAACCATGAAACGTCCCAGCCGAGATCACTCTATAGAAAGTGAATTAGAGCACCAAATAACCTCGGGAACACTTCTTTGTATATCAAAGGATACCAACTATCAATGAGGCTATATGGTGATACTATATAGATACTATAACAAAATCGTAGAATTATCATACAATTTTTCATCCTAATACTCAATAGAATAAAACTAAATACCACAACCAAATCCATCTATAAATAAATAACTTATCACATTCTATAGTTGTATTCATTATAAAAAATTTCATTTGATTCAAGTGTACATCAACAAGTTCTCCCATAGAAATATCATATATATCCGAAATAAAAACAAAAAAATCAAAAATTACTACAACCTTTCTCCAAGTATCGTCCTAATACCATCTACTGAATCCACCCAAGCTACTAGATAAACCAACTAACACTAGGACTCATCCCTACTTGTAGTTGTGATTAAGAGGTCCGATTAGGTACCAATGTGTTTGGGCCACCCGAGAATGTGTGAGAATAACTCAATAGGCCAGCAGAAACAGAGTCCCTAATATAACCAAATATATAGTACAAATAAAATGTGATATTCCTAATATATAAAATAAATTGCTTCATATAAAATAATTTTCATTACCATGGTAACTATCCACATCACTCTAGTGTGACCATACCTGCTTCATCCAGTGCTAGAGTGTCTTTGGGTATTATACATCAACATCCATGGGGGAAGAGTTCCCTTCCATATATACCATCTTATAACATATATCATTGGGGAGAAGATCATACATCCCTTATAATCCTATACATAATCATTAAGGGGATAAATGGACATCCCTAGCACCACCATAATCTTAAAGGAATAAAAAACCACCTAGATATCACCATAATTATTGGGGGATAAGTATTTCAACCATGTATTTCCATATATAATCATCATGTGGGAAGAGAGTCCTACCCAGATATCACTATATATAATCATCTATGTAAATATTGGTCCGCCAAGATATCACTAAATATCCTAATCATCACGGGGATAAGTGAATTACCCATATATCACCATATATATTCATCAAGGGGATGAGTGGTTCCCCCAGATATCACCATATAACATAATCGCCAAGGGGGATAAGTGGATCACTCAGATATCACTATATATCATAATCAGTGAGGGGATAAGAGGATAACCTAGATATCACCATATATTATATTAGGAGAAAGAGTGTATTTATAGTATAACCGTCTCATATATCATACAATAATGAGGGAATAACAACCTACCATAGGATGATCTTATATATATACATATATGGGGGAAGAGAAGCTCCCCCCCTGGAATGATCTTATATATCATAAAGTCACATAGGATAGAATAATTCATGAACCTGGCCTACATTTCCTAGATTTTCCTCTCATGAACTGAACCTATATCCATAACCATATTCATATTAGGCTAAAATTTATTTATCCCCCTTATTCCAACTCTCTTTGGAGTTAGCACAAGACTAGAGCACCCTCTATAGTCCCCTAAGTCACGTCATGTTCTGAACATCCCATATAGGTTCCTTTATCTTATTTATAACTATAAGGAAAATTTTCTTTCTCAAAGGGCATAACATATCTTGACATAGATATGATTAAATCATGGCCTCATTGGAAACATAACAAATTTCATATAAACCAACCACATTGAATGGTATATAATTCATCTCACTTTAATAATAAAGAAATTTTAGCCCTCTCACAACCAAACCTATATATACATCATTTCCATGTTGTACCCACTTGAATACACACCAATACTAGTGAATGAAAACTCTCAAAAACACTAATAAACTATCCCATGATTTCATATGGTCTACCAATATCCTATCCACTCCCAAACCAAAACATACCCCTACCCAGAGGGAAAAAATGCACTTATCACATGGTCTAATACATTTTAATCATTGAATTTATACCCCTATAGGGTTTATATGTCAAATAGCACGTATTTATATTCAATAACACTTCCATCCGTGATTGAGGAAACATGTTTAATTTCCAACAATACAATGTGGTGTAAGAAACATTTTTTCTTCTCCTAGTGATTTAAAGGTAAAATTCATTTTTATTTTAAGGCCAATCACACACAAGTGGTGAAACCACACATCAGATGTTAGATAACAATATTCATAAAGCATAGAAAATATTTTAGGGACCACCTAGTTAAATTTGAGTTATATCCTTTAAAAAATGTCATTACCCACCACCTAAACTCGTCTAATCCTAACTATCCATCTCCCATAAACACAATAACCTAGATCTATAAAAAATAAACCAAATTATATATAAACCATTTATAATTAAAATAAATTAAAATAATATTCAATCCATAATTAATTCATTGGTCATAATCAAATAATTACCCATTGCATATTTTAACAATGCCTAAACCTCAAGAAATGGTGTGTGGATCCCTATAGGAACACCCCTAAGATCATATACAACAAAATACTTTCCCTTTGATATCAAACCACCTGTCAATTATAGTCCAATTTGATAAAAAAAACCCAAAATAATTTAATTAAATGACTTATATAAATAAAACCACACAAAACCTAATGCAGTCATCTTCTCAGAAATTCATATTGATCGACCATAAAAAATATCCATCATATTGAGACAATTCCACCATGACTTAGTAGAATTGTTACCAAATACATAAAACCTAACAACAGAAATTATAGGAAAATAAAGGAGAAGGATGAGAGGGTTATGAATGGATGGTAACTCACCTTGATCCACAGATATATATCACCCAATATTCCAAGATACATGACGTTCATGGAGAGAAACAAAGGGGAAGAGGATCATAGCCTCCACTTGTTCGCATGCCCTGAAAATGAAGAATCACAATGGGGGATCCAATTTAAAATCCCCAAAAGACTATAATTTTATTTCTCAAAAAATCTGTAAAAGAGAACCCTAAATGATTGATATATTTGGATATTGATTAATACCCTAGACTTGTTCACCTCTCATAGTGTGGCCCTTCAGGTCATAATATGGTGTAACTCCCCCAGCCAGAACCAATGAATCCTACTTAATTTTATAGGGCCACACTATAGTATAAACCAACCTTTCATAGTGAAGAAACCTCCTAATGACTGTGATCAACATCATGGTCATCATACTTGTGGAGCAACACATCTCATCACAACCATCATTATAGTGAAAACCTTGGTGTCACAATGTGATACCCGATCTATAGGAAAAATTATAACTCTTATGGACCATGTAAATAACAGACTCGTTGTACCATCTAAACTGGTATTTGAGCTGATTCTCTAATAAAATGAATGGAATTCAAGATCCCCATAGGCTATAAACTAGAACTGGGCATCACGAAACAACCTTTTGGAAAGATTTCACCAAAAAAAGATAACAAAAACAAATAACATACTCAGTGGAAACATCAACACATAAGTAAATCAAGGAAACTATAATAGGGTACAAGGAGACGATAAAAAATGAAAGTAGAAAAAATAACTACAAAAACCCATCTCCTAGGGTCCCATGACCTCCCACCACTATCCAAATTACCCAACCTCATCCATCCAACTACGAGCCACCAAAGAAGACAAAGCGAACATTAGAACCTACTATAAGAACATAAAGGCTGAAAACACAAAATGGTTCATGTAGGGTATGAGCTACAAATCCCAATAAAATTTCACAAATAATTTCATATTAAACCCATATAAAATAAACTATTAATTATTCATTTTAAATAAAAAATTGGAATTAAAATATTTTCAAAGTTTACATCAAAATATTCTTGAATAAAATTTTTGATTTCTAATAATATAATATGTTAAAAAGTGAATTTCCATCAAATATGGTAGATATAAACAACTTTTTCAAATGGTAATTAAATAATAATTTCTCTCAAAATAGACATAAGTAAATAATTTTAATTTTTTTAATTTAAAAAATATTTCTAATCAAGTATATGTGAAGTATATCAAAACAATCTTAAATGATCATTTTTATTAAACAATGGGAATGAATAAATCAGTTCAACAAACACCAGAATGAAATAATAAAATCAAAATAAAGTACCATGGTAATAGTTCATGATGTTTAAAAATTCATGGCTCTTCGATTCTTACACTAATAAGTTAACCAATCATGACTAAAATTGTTCACGCATCCCTAATTCTTAGATTATTGGGATAAAATCATTCAACACCCCATCCGGGATAATTATATCAAACATTGTCTAGTTAGAGTTGTCATAATCAATCCATTTATATGGGGTTAGATTCCTAGTGATATTCTATTAGTCACCCACTAACTACTCATGCTCACATGGGATTTTAATTAACTAATTAATCAATTATGGGGAAATCATTATTTTCAATTTGATTCATCATTCACAATTAAAATGTTTGTTTTCAAGTTCCAAAATTTCATTTCAACATAAAAACAACATCATAGGTTTTTATCAAGGTCATTACTTTAAAAGAAATATTTCATCTTTATCCATTTTTATCAAAAATAAATATAAACTCATTTTGATAATATCACTTTTAATTATAATAATTATTTTCCAAAAAACACACCCAATATTTTCAAAGCCATTGAAAATAGTTTTATTTTACAATTTCATGCCTTTCATTTTAAAATCCAACATAAAATAGTTTTTATCAGAAAATCATATCCTACTTCTTTTAAATCATTTCAATTCAAATCATAAAAAATTTCATACCTTTTTATCTAATCAAAATCATACTTTTAAATCATAATATGAATTTAAGATCATTTTCTAGAAATCAACAATTAATTTTCTAAATCCACTTTAAATGGATTTTTTACACACACCATGCCATTTAAAAATATTTTTAATGAGTCTTAAATAAATATTTATAAATTAATTGAAAACCCAATTAAAAAAATTTCTAAAGGTTCCAATTGATAGATATTTATTTAGAAAATCCCTTACTTAAAATATAAAATTGTAGAACACCAAAAAATGGATCTGAAATAGTAACAGGAGAAGGTATACACCCCATGATCGAATAAAAACTATAGTAAAAAACACTTATGATGATCACCTAATAGATAGACACCCTAAAATATGCTCAAAAGGATAGAAAGAATCGAAGTATCAAGGTTTCAGGTATTTTAAATAAAAACCCCAGGTGCAGTAGCATTAAAGCCCCTCAAAATTAAGTATGCCAATTAATTTTTTATTTCAATCAAATATTAAATGTATATAATTTAAAATCATTTAATATAGGAGTTAAAACATTTAAATATTTTAAAAAATTAAATTCCCATGATTTTCATCTTTTAAAATTGTAAAAAGGTGTTTGAGAGGCGTGTTGGGAAAGGAATGAAAAAAAATGGTTTTAAAAAAAAATCTCAAAAAGGGAGTTGTGTAAGGGTAGAATTGTTTACCCTTAAACATATTATATGCATCATGTATGGGTAATTATTTTTACCCTTATCCAAGCCACATGCACAAGATTACCCTTATGTAGATCCATAGTAACCTTATGCAGCCTGTGTAAAACTGATGTTACCTACATAATTCATGGGGTACCCTTATGCAACTCATATAGGAGATTTATACCCTTAAAAAGTGGTTGGTTTACCCTTACATAATAATTTTCTTTACCTTTACATTTTATCTTAAGTACACTTACACAATGCGTGCACACAAGGGATTCCTTTATGTGGCTCATAGAAAAAGGGAATTACCCTTATGAGAAAATGGGATGACCCTTACACATCACATAAGACCATCGACCTACCCATACACAATACATGGAAAAACTTATTTTTGCTTATGCAGTGATAATTTAACACTCTTAACTTTACCCGACCTTTATAAATTATAAGTTACTTTTACACAACTCATAGGTACTTCATGAGGGTAATGTTTACATGAAAAATTATTAACTTTTTTATAAAAAGTCTTCTAAAATAAAACAAAAATTGACCTTTAATTATTTTAAAAATTAATGTTACAACTGACCCCAATATAATATTTTCTTCTATAGAAATATTCCATAAAAAATGGAAAAAAATAATAGACTAAAATACTTCCCACACTCAACCTGTGAGGTGGACAGTTCAAGAAATAAAAAAAGGCTTATATAAAATAATGCACTAAACAAAACTCTAAAATCAACACACATATAAAAAAACACCTAAAAACCAAGAGGAACAAGAAAAAAACCTAAAAGGACTATAATGAACCAAAAATAGTTGGAATGAACCAAACACCTAGAATAGATCTCCCTACTATTTAAATATTAACCAAAATTATTGAACACTTCTAAAAACATATTCCAAAACTCATCTCTTTAACTCACAGAAGAGAATTTGATCATACGTCATAATGAAACGTCAACACACAAAAATTGATACCTCAAGGAATGGAAAATTCATTACACCATAGAAATTTCCAAAAGAGAAAATGTTATAAATATTCATAAAAAATCCAACTATCCACAATAATGGCATATAATTAACAAGAATTTATACTCGAGGAAAGTAATTGATGATTACCTAGGATTTTCAACATCAACCCTTACCCCTCAATGAGCTTATAGAATCAAACACCAGTAACTCTTGGTTCTTAGTTCATAAAGAATCCACATCATCATAGTTTCCATGTACATTCCCAAGTTCTATACAAGTCCAACCATAATGAGATTGAAATAAAAATTCTAATGAAAAATAGGGCACTACACTGTCCGTGGGGAGATCATACAACATTTCAAGATTGATCTCTAAATATCAATTAGAAAAAGGGGATGAAAAGGAACAAAAATCAACCAAATGATTTCCAACACTGTCCATAGGGATACACCCATGGAATGAAGAAATGAAATCAATTATGAATGATAAAATCCTAAAACATCTTGAGGTTATTATAATAAGATACCATACCACCCCCAAGATAAAAAAGCTCAAGGAATAAAAATTGTTCAAGAAAATGAATAACCATTGAAAAGTGAACATCCAAAAAGCACAATAATAAAGATATCAATAAAATGAAACCATCATCATGATCACAAAAAAGTTATCCAATAAAACATCCACAAAGGACCTAAAGTAATTGATAAGAGATACCTAGAATAATAAATTCATCAGATAAAGACATGTTGTAATAAGAAAATCTCAAGTTATTTCCACTCCATCTTTGGAAAAAACAAACTAGATCAACATAATCAACCAGTGATTTATCTTAAAATATGTGAAAAGCATCACTAAAATTTCTATGGATATAGACTAATATTATTTAATCATATACTACATCATATTTAGGAGTTGATGATTCTCATAGTTAGGATTTGATGATTCCAAACTGAAACTTTCCCTTTTAATAGTGAAAACTGTAGAACCACTAATGGTGAACCAAACACACACCATTTACAAACTCTCAGAACTTTAAAATAGGAATTCTTATAATGAACGAGTGATTGACACCAGATGCACATGAAATTACTCTTCTTTTACTAAAAATACTATACCTACTCAAAAAACATACATGATCCATTATAAAAAACATATTAATTTAAGCCAACTACTTTAAAGGCGTTAACCACTTCCTGATGCTTTTCTAGATCCACTTAAACTGACAAGGACCTTTCAAGAACCAACAGATAAGAGATTAGACTCACTACTAGCATAGTAGGTGAAAACTATTTTTAAAAACAGTGAGATTTAAGAGAGTAATTAGTAACTAGATCCGGTGAGAAACAGATAAAACATTATAATTGATTGGTATACTCGACAACTGATAGCCCACCCTAACAAAATACCATGAACATAGAAACATTATCCTTCTTAAATTAATCAAGATACATCCATAAAATTAATACTAACATGAGTAATTCCCAATACATTTTTTTCATTAATACCTAAAGGAATCATGACAGCCCACCACTCTCAACTAGTTCCCTCAAACAAGGAATTTATATACTTGACCTTCATAGAATCATGCATCTTTAGAGAGTCAAATATTTCAAAAACATCTTTAATACATTTCATTAATTTAGGGTAATCCTCACTCCCCTCCATAAGAAGATGGATGATTATCCAAGAATTCCTTGGTGGGGCTCATAGACTATAAAGGCACCGACTCCACTACGTGATTCTGAGTCTGGGTAGATTCATCAACTGGATGCACCTCTTTGGAAAATGAGAGGGATTACTCCAAAAACTAGAATGATGAACAAACTTTCTATCCTTCTTAATGGATACTCTTGGATACATTTCATAACATCACAAAATATAGGTTCATCAAATAATTCATTAAACAAAAAAGGAAACAAAATACAAATAATCTAAAATATTTCAAATAATTCAAAAACTAATTTTATCAAAGCATCATAGTTTTCAAAGCACACAAGATTTATCTATTTATAAAAAATTAAACTTTTTTTCAAAAAATTGAAATCTTAAAATAAATCCATCACAGTTATAAAAATCCTTTTTTATCTCGTGGATATTTGTCAATGGTTTTAGAAGTATTAATCCCTTTTTACAAATTCAAGACCATTTCCATATTAAATTGACTACAAACCAATATTTTATTTTAAAAATACATTATCACACAAGATTCATTGAAAATCTGTTTTTTATCCTATATTTTTATAAAAACGCCCCTTTCAGTAATTGAAAACACTTTTCAAAGAAATCAAATTAAAAATTAATTTAAGCCAAATTTTTGTTTTCACAAATGATTTAAATCATAACCAATGGGATTAAAGTAAAGATAATAATACAATAACATGGAATAGACCACCCAAAATTTCCATTGAAAATAAGAACCCTAAAACTAACCTCACATGAGCGAAGTAATTTTGGAATATAATGGGTTGGACACCAAGTTAGAGTTAGAGTAGAACTATGAATGTCTTAGTCACATGTGAAGATAAACCATGCACAAACCTCACATTAGATCCTAGATTAACTTCTAGATTAGTCACACCAATTCATCGTAGTTTAACACACCATGAAGGCCCATTGTGTGGTCATATTTTTTTATTCCAACCAAAAACTCATAATAGATTCCTTAAATCAAATATAATCTCATAAATACTTTAAATCTCATTTATTATTAGGAAACCAATAAATCAAAAACAAATACTCAAGTCCCTACATTCCTTGGAAACTCGAGTCTCGTCATAAGGAGGTGGTGATAAAACACCCACCCACAAATTGTCTCTTGAGTGTTGACATATTCTAAATCTACTTTCTACCATATCTAACCCAAATAACATAAGTGATTTACAGAAAAATGTAATTTCTTTTGAAGAAAAACATGCTCTGGTGCCATTTTTAATGAACCAACCTAGACTATCATCTAAACTAGTATCTGAGGAGATTCTCCACTAACTTTAAGGGAATTCATGATCCCCGTGAGTTAGTGGACAATTCTTGGGCATTAAAAAACAACGTTTGGGGATCAATTTCTCCCAAAAAAAGATAACAAAAACAATTAGAGTACTCAGTAGAAACATCATCACAGAAGTAAATAAAAACAACTATAACAGGGTGTAAAGAGGTGATAAAAAATGAAATTAGAATAAAGAAATCAAAACATTTCTCCAGGTGGTCCATGGCAACCTACCTTGACCCAACTACCCAAACTCTACTAACTACGTGTGACCCAAAAAAATAAATTGAAGGGAACATGATTTCTTTCTATATGAACAAAAAGGTTGTAAACACCAAATAGTACAATCATGGAGTGAGCTATAGTTCTTAATAGTATTTCACCAATAATTTCAAAATAAATCCATATAAAGTAAATAATTTGTTATTAATTTTAAATAAAACATGAAATTGAAAGATTTTCACAATTTACATCAAAACATTATTGAATAAAATTTTTAATGACTAATAATAGAATATGATTCAAAAGTGAATTTTCAAAAAATATATTATATATAAATATATTTTTCAAATACACATTAATTAAAAATTTCTCTCAAAATAGACATGAGTAAATCATATTCAATTTTTATGTCAAGTAATATTTTAAATCATGTAGATGTCTAGTATATACAAATAGGGGTAAATGAACATTTTAAAAAAATAAAAGGGATTGAATAAATATGTTTAGTAAAAATTGGTATATAAAAATCAAATAGAAATTAATCACCATGGTCACATGTCTTAAGGTTCATTAGTTCCTTGATCTACAGTCCTAACACTACTCAATCAATCAATCATGGGTAAAATGGTAAACACGTCCCTAGAGCTCAGTCCATTGGGATTGAATCATTCAACATCCCCATCGAGGAAAATGATACAATTCTTGGTTTAGATAGATTTTCCATTATTAATCCATTGCTAGGGGTCATATTCCAAGAATGATTGTCCTACCAAACCACTAATTACTTAGGAACATATGTGATTTTATTTAAACAATCGATCAATTATGGTCAAATCATTCTTTCTTATTTGATTCATCATTTATAGTCAAAATTCTCATGTTCAAGTTTTAAAATTTCATTCCAAATTCAAAAGAAATAATAAGTTTTTTAGCTTCATCCATTTCTAAATTAAATTTAAATTTTATCCATTTTTTCCCAAAAATCAACATCAAATAATTTTATTAAATCCCTTTTTCATTTCCAGCCATTATTTTCTCAAAAATCTATCCAATATTTTCAATCCCTTTGAAAAGGGGTTTTATCTCACAATTACATGCCTTTCATTTTAAAAACCAACATTAAATGGTTTTTATAAAAAAACCAGGCTCATTTTATTTTAAATTATATCATTTCAAATCATAAAATATTTCAGGAATTGTAATCTCATCAAAATCATGATTCAAATCATCATTTAAATTCAAAAACATTTTCCATAAATTGACAATTAATTTTCAAAATCCACTGCCAAGGGTTTTGATTACACACATCATTCCATTTCAAATAATTTTCAAGAGTATAAAATTAATATTTAGATATAAATTGAAAAACTAATTTAAAATAAAAAAGTATTAAAGTTTCCAATTGATATAGATTGCTTTATGAAATCACCTACCTCAAATATAAAATTGCAGAACACCCAATGAGGGATCCAAAACAGAAAAAGAAGAAGGTTAATGCCCCACATTTAAATATAAACAATGTTAAACCCCCTTTATATGATAACCCATCAGTTGGAAACCACAAAATCTACTAAAATGAATAGATTTAATTGAATCATCAAAGGGATCGTGTATTTTAAATAAAAACACAGGGTGTAGCAGCATTAAAACTCCAATATAAATAATTATAATTATTTTGTTATCTAACTCAAATATTGAATTCAAAAGGTTTGAAATATATTCGGAATGATTTATAACATCTAAATAGTCCAAATAATTAAATTCTTGTGTTTCTCAAGTTTTAAAATCGTAAAAAGGAGTAATTGAAGAATGTTGGGGAAGAAGTGAAGAAAAGGGGTTTTTAAAAAATACTCAAAAATAGAATTGTTTAAGGGTTACATGGTTTTATCTTATACATATCATATTCATCACATAAGGTTAATGATTTTTAACCTTATATAGGCCCCATGCCTAGTCTTACCCTTACATAGAGTCAGAGTATCCTTATACAACCTTCAGAAAACTAAAAAAACCTTTACTAGATATCAGGGTTACCCTAAAAAAACTCATATGAGAGTGATATACCCTTACACAGTGGCATTAATAACCTTAAATATCCACTATAAAATAATGGGTACCTTTACATATTTCCTTACGTACCCTTACAAAATGCATACACACAAGGTATTACCCTTTTGTAGCCCATTGAAAAAGGGAGTAACCCTAACATAAAGCTAGGATAACCCTTATTCATCACAAAGGATCACCATATCACCCTTATGAAACGTATGAAAAGTCCCCATTACCCTTAAATAATGGTAATTTTACCCTTATACATTTAAAAAAATTTTATTAATCCCATGTTACCCTTACACGACTCATAGGTCCTGCATAAGTGTAATGTTACATATTTTTTTAAAACAATTACACAAAAGGTTTATAAAATAAAACTGAAAAGGGAATATAATTATTATAAATAAAGGATGTTACAACTCTAACCTTCATGGATTTACCTTCCTCCTTCTCAATTCAGAAAATTCTTCCAAACCAAGCCTTATAGCATGACACCCTTTTCATCGCGCACTCCCTCACTAAGCTTTATAGCATAACCCAAAATGTCAGGGTGTGACCAGCCTCCCCTTAATAAATTTTTTAAAGGAATTTATAATATTTTTTTCACATAAATAACTTATTTTAAAGTTATTTTTATTTTAATTTCCATTATTTCTTTGTTTTGGGGGTTTCTCGTGCATTTTTGGAGGAATGGGTGAGTTTTCATGATTTGGGCCAAAGCATGAGCCCAATTCCAAATTTAAAAATAAATTTTTCTTCATTTATAACTCCTTCATTTTTAAAAAATTTTCATCCATTAAAATTCCTAATTAGAATCCCCAGACCTATGAACACGAAAAAAATAATTTGGACCATTTATAAATCTATAATCACGATGGATTTGAGTTTTTATTTATGAGATTCGGTCTGCCCGAAAGCCCATTTCTTGCATTAAAAATATTTTTTAATTATTTAATAAATCATTAAATTTTTAATTTTTTCGGTGATTAGAACTCTCACCCAAGACAACTTACCTAAGGTGAGATTCCATTCTCTCCTCCCCCAATTTGGAGCTTAATAGAATCATGAAATTGGGTGAAAGTTCTCTGGATTTCAAAAGCTCCCAGATTTGAAGAGGTAAATCGATCCTTTCATAACTCCTTATATATTTACTCTTTTTCCCCATCAAAGTTCCTACATGATCTCCTCATCCTTGTTCGAACATAAATTTAATATTTAGCTGTTTTAAAATTCAGATACTGGTGGTTTTTGCGTTGTTTTTTTCAAGATTGTTTTGGGTAAGTGTTTCTCTCTTCAATTCCTTCCTTCTCATTAGGGTTTCTTCCCTCTTTCACTAATTTATAGAATATAAATAAGTTATATTTTATACCTAGAATTTTATTTGCGGAATTGTTGATGAAATATTATGGTTTAGGGTTCGTTTTCACTTCCTTGTGGTGCGGCGGAGGTGTGGTTGTGGTTTCACACCAAGATTCAACAGTTTTGACTCAAAAGGTAGGTGATTCCATGTATAACCAATTTATGTTGAGTTATCTTGCTTGGTTTATTAATTTATTACGTTTAAAATCTATTGTGTGTGGTTCGAAAACTATTTTTCATGGATTCGGTTATGTGTTTAATTTTTTAGTTGCATTTTTTCTTAGAATTGGGTGCTTTTCGTGCGTGGATCTTGGGGAAATGTTTGGGTTTATCTTATAACATATGAAAGTGATTTATTAGTCTTTAAAGGGGCTGACAATTCTGGTTTTTTAATGCCTTAATGTCATGTGGGCATTATAATGGGCTTTTTTAATGGTTTCAATGTATGAAACCATGTTGTACTTCTTGAACGTGATTTGTGAAAACATGTGTTTTTCAACTATACCATTTGTGGTATTGTTTGAGGTATTTGTATAAAACATGGGGGTGGTTTAATAAATGTTGTTAGGGTAAAAAATTATGATTTGGATTGTTATTGGAAGGGTTTTTGTCTTGAATGGTGGTTTTGAAATGGGTTTTGTATGCAAACCATGGTTTCACCTCTTGGGTTGGTTTTATGAAAATTGTAAATGATTTAATGAGTTACACCAACTATGAAATGGTTTCTTATGTACTTTTTTGGTGATAGTATGTTCCTTAAATGAGTTTTTGAAATATAAAGGGTTCAGTTGTATTGTAGAACATTTTGGATATGTTTTTTAATTTGTCGAATTGATTTATGAAATTGTGATGCGGGTGCGAAAAATGTTTTCGGGCTATTGTGTGTGAGTGTGATGTTAAAAATGGACTTTGTTTATGAAAAGTGTAATATGTAATATGTGAGTGGGCTGTTATTTGATGTTTAGAATCTTGGGAAATATTTTAAAAAATTGTCAACGGATTTTTTGAATTGGGAAAGATGTGCCAAATGTGTTGTGGGATATTTTTGGTGTGAGTATGATTTCAAAAATAATTTGAATGAAAAATTGGATTTTTAGACTTGTCTGGTATACATGTGGGCTATTTGGTGAAATTTTGTTGTGAAAACTATATTTACATGTGAAAAATGTATTTATTTACTTGTTGAACTCGTCTGATCATAAGGAAAAAACCAGGGTGTCTAGGTGTGTGGACATGTACAAGTATGCTAGTGAATTCATGGGGTTTGGCCTCAGTTTCACTTACCAATATTGACGCTTAAAAATCTAGCTAAATTATAATTATGATGATTGGGGACCACTAGGTTATGCGTATGTTCCATAATAATGGCTCGTTCGTGAGAACAGATATTGTGATGATTAATCTCACCAAGATACGAGGTACCTAGGACCCACAATGAGCTAGTTCCTAGGGGTTATTTCCTATTGGTTGTGCTCCTTATTTACTTTGTGATTACCATAGGCATATGGTATGGTCAGCTGGAAAATTCAGTAGTGTTTACATTATTTTTAAAAGTGTTGATTTTTAATGATAGCCCACTTGAAAACTGTTTTAATTTGTTTAAGTTGCATCTTTTAGAAATTGTAACTAGCATTTCCTGTTTATGAAAACTTGCAATATTTTCATCCTTGAATGTTTATCACAAGGAATATCTTAGTGTTGGTATCCTACTAGTCGTTGGATCACACCCTACTTACACCCTTGGGTGTAAATAGACTTGGTTATTTTGTTGTTGCAGGTTTGGGTACAACTTTTGTGCCAACGGTTCGGGTTTTTATCAGTTGTTCATGATTCGGTGTTGTGGAGATGGATTGAAGGTGGTACCTCTTTCAATGTGGAGGTTATTGGGCTATTATTATTTGGTTTTTTTCCTTTTTAATGTTCTTTAAACATAGTTTTTACTTACGTAATTCAGTTCTGAAATTTTGCAAAAGACAGTTTTAGTTGAAAATCCAGATTTGTTTTATTGAGTTTGTTTGTTGTTTAATGTTTATAAACTTGGGTAAAGCATTCCCAAACTTCATTTTATGATACATGTGAACTTTTTCCAGCCCATGGAGATTGGGAATGCCATTCGGGCCTTGTCATGAGCCGGGTTGGGTGCCGGTTTTGATGGTGACCAGATTCGGTTCGTGAAAAAATGGTATCAGAGGAGGTTCAAGTTAAATATTTGGGTCATGTTAGTTGGGGAAGAGTCAGGATAGTATAGAGTTAGGATTTTCGGGACTTGGTATTCCAGTTATGGTTAGTGTGCATAATCATCACACCTCATTATGGGATTCAAGTTTCCATGAGAAGTCAAAATTTATCTAATTCATTTGGTTTTCTTGGTTGATGATGATTAGGGTAAATGAAAAGAGAGTTGGGTTAATGGTCTCAGTGAGCTCGTAGGGCTTGGAAATCCATGTGGATCTGGGTATATTCCCTTGAACACTCTCTATGATGGTGAAGTGATTTGAATATTACCTCCAACTATATGTCCAAGTCTCCCACTGAATCTAGTTTCCTCTCGCATTGTTTTGTGCTTTAGTTTTAAAATCTTGGCACTTTTGTTTTTAAGTGACTTGGTTTTAAGAAGTGTAAAGTTTTTTTGGAATGATTTTCAAATAAATAGGAAATGGTTTGGATTATGATATAGTGGAACTTAATTTTCAGAATTTTTTTGAAATGGAAAATGGTATGCTTAAACCTCATTTGAAAGCAGGAAATGTATTGAAGTTGGTTTTGAAAATTGTTTCCAATAGAGTTTTCTAAAAAATAAAAGGCTTTTTTAATGGGATGAGATGTTTTTAAACTGATGTGTATATATTTAAAGTGAGTTATCTTCTAAATTTTTATGTCTTTATGAAAAGTTTGGTAAGATGTGAGTTGCTATTTTGATCTCGTGGTTAGCGGTTTTGAGATAAAGGATGTGTTGGTTGACAGTTTTGGTTTTGAAAAGTGGAAATAATTTTTATTTTAACCATTTTTATTTTCGTGATAAAACACATGCATGGGGTTATATGGTATTATGTATGGTTTATTTCATAGCTGGATGAGTATCAGGATGGATATGAGGAGGGTTCCTAGTGTGGCACAAAAACATGCATATGTAAGGCCCATGGGGTACCATTGGTGGATGTGCAAACCGTTGAACCATTTGTTTTCAAAGAAATATTTAAAAAAAAGAAGATGTCTTGATGAATTGTTAAATATGGTTTATATTATGTGTTTTTGGAAAATATTTATGTTTTCGGATGTTTTGATTCCAAGAACTCCTCCTGTTCGAACTGTGTTTTGGGTTTATGTTTGGTTTATATGATGGGTAGAAGAACTGGTTAGTAGTCTCCTCTGAGATATGTTTTAGGAAACCTTTATGGTGGTTCCCTTCATGTGTTTGGATTTGGTTTTTGGAACATTTTGACCAATGTACCAGATTTTTTGGGTCATTGGGTTCTCTCATTGGATAATCTATTCCCCCATTAAGGGTTAATGCATAACTGAAGTGCAACCCATATTGTTTTCCCATTGGAAAATCTTCTAGTTGATCAATATAAGGAATATTTTTTTTCTCGAGCTCTATAGATTGAGTCTATACCCATTCCTTTTTTTTGATCCTATTATAGTAGGAGAGTGCTCGTCTGAGGTTGAAAGAGACTTTAGTTTCTTAAGTTTTATAATTCATCAAAGGTGGAAGTGGTCTAGGGTTGTTAGTGTGGATGAGTGTCTCAATGGTGTCTGAGAGGGACTCTAGATTATTCATTGTTTATTTAAAGCATGAGTTCATGTTAAACCACCAGTGTGGGAAATATGGTCATGATATGATATTATGGATACTTTCTAGAATTGTGTGTTGTTTGGGGATGTTGTATAAGGTCCCTCTCCATGCATTGTTTATATCAGTCGTAGTGGTCATGGTTGGTGATGTCTTGTGATGTCATGTGCTCGATTGACTATAAAGGTGAATGTCGTGTAATTTTCTGAGAGTCCCTTTTATGATGGGAGAATGTATCCCTTGTAAAAACTTAAAAAACTTCCAATTTAGAGGAAGGTGAGCATAGGTGTTCTTTACTTCTATTATTTATCACCCGAGAAAATAAGGTATGATGTGTGTGCATCAAATAAGACCATGTTTCAGTGAAATATCTGGTTAGGGTAAGGTGGGTTTGGAATTTGTTATGTATTAGAAATCTTATCTGGGATTTCAGTGTAGTTTTTGGTGGCATCGAAAGAAAAATTCTTGTTTAGGGGTTCTCCAAAGCCTAACTGTGAGGCCGAAGATGCTTCAATCATTTGAGCTCCAACCATAGGTCTCGGAGAGAAGTTGTCTCATAGTTAGGGGAAATCCCAGGGTCTTTTAAATCCTTGTACAATGTCCTATCTTCAGTATGAAAGATATAAATAGTTTAAAACCTCTCATTTCATCATATTTCTTCTGTTGTTCCCATTCGGTGGAAATTGGGGGAGGTCCTTGTACCCATTTCATCACCTAATGTCATTCCCTCCACCCTTTAGTTTCCATTGAGTCATTAAATAATGCTTGGAAATTTGGATAGACATGCTAAGGACACAATTTTTGCACAATTATTAGTGACTGTGTTCCGGGAAGCCATGTAGAAATAATGATCTTCACAGTTACTGCACGGTTTCCCAAACCCTATGGACTAACCATGCATCCTTCCCAAATCTTTAAATTTTTTGGGTCTTTCTGTGTCGGCCCATGCTGTTCGGTTAAGATGGTTAGTTCTTATAGGGGGATACCCACTATGATTCTCATGTACTTTCCTTTGTAAACTTTGATTAGAATTCTACCCTTTGTACTAGGGATTCCATTCAGGCCTCCCCCTGTTAGTGTCCTGATTCGGTCTCGGGAAAAATATAGGTTGTCTCTTATCATGGGGAGCATATTTTCGTTCCCCCATACCAGTAACTCATATTTATCCATGGTCTTGGATTGGTGGTAGGTAGTCTCGTTCAGAGCTATCAAGATACCTAAATATTCCTTAGGTAAATTTTTAGATTGGAGAGTGGCCAATGGTTTAGTTATAGCAAGGTAAGTGTAAAATTGTTCGATGTTATTATTTTTTTGGGTAAATTTCTTGAGACTGGTTCAGATTGTGTTTGTGTTTTTTTCTTTTGGGATAAATAATTGATGTGCTTTATTATTTTAGGAAATTGGTTTATGTTTAGTTTTTGAGGGTATTCCTTCCTTAATTGATCACTGGAGGTGTTTTTTCCTTTAGGGGTAAAACCTGGAAGGGGAGTACCTCTTGGTTTCTTAGTTGGGTTTGGTAGTTTCTTTATCCATGCTGTGACTTTCAAGGGAGGAAAGTTTTTATGGTGGTGATAATTTTAACATACATAACTTATTTTAAAGTAATTTTTAATTTAATTTCCATTATTTATTTGTTTTGGGGGTTTCCCATGCACTTTTGGAGGAATGGGTGAGTTTTCATGATTTGGGCCAAACCGTGAGACCAATTCCAGATTTAGAAATAAATTTTGATTCCTTTATAACTCCTTCATTTCTTAAATTTTTTCATCCATTCCAATTCTTAATTGTAATCTCCTAACCTATGAACACCAAAAAAAATTAATTTGGACCATTCAGAAATCAATAATCATGGTGGATTTGAATTTTTATTTAAGGGATTGGGCCTTCCCGAAATCCCCTTTACTGCATTAAAAATATTTTTTAATTATTTAATAAATCATTAAATTATTAATTCTTTTTGGTGATTGGAACTCTCACCTGAGTCCACTTACCTATGGTGTGCCCCCATTCTCTACTCCACCAATTTGGTGCTCAATAGAATCACGAAATAGGGCGAAAGTTCTCTGGATTTCAAAAATATCCCGATTGGAAGAGGTAAATTGATTCTTTCATAACTCCTTCTATTTTTACTCATTTCACCCATTCCAGTTCTTACAGGATCTCCTCATCCTTTTTTGAACATACCTTAAATTTTTGGTTGTTTTAAATTTCATATACTGGTGGATTTTGGGTCGTTTTCTTCAAGATTGTTTTGGGTAAGTGTTTCTCTCTTCAGTTCCTTCCTTATCCTTAAGGTTTCCTCCATATTTCATGAATTTATAGAGTGTCCAGAGTTATAGGTCAAAACTAGGGTTTGATTTGGGGTATTTTTGGTGAAATATTGTGGTTTAGGGTATGTTTTCACTTCCTTGTGGTGTGGCAGAGGTGCAGTTGAGGTTTCTCACCAACATTCAAGGGTTTTGACTCAATAAGTAGATGATTCCCTGTATAAACATTTTATTATTAGTTGCCTTGTTTGGTTTATTAATTTAGTACGTTTAAAATCTGTTTTGTGTGGTGTTAAATCTATTTTTGATGGATTTGGTTAAGTGTTTAATTTTGTAATTGCATTTTTTGCTTGGAAATGTGTGTTTTTCATGCGTGGCTCTTGGGGAAATGTTTGGGTGTATTTTATAACATATGAATGTGATTTATTAGTGTTTAAATGGGATGAAAATTCTGGTTTTTTAATGCCTTAATGTCATGTGGGACTTGTAATGGGGTTTTTGAATGGTTTTAATGTGTGACACCATGTTGAACTTTTTGAACATGATTTGTGAAAACATGTGTTTTTCATGTGTACCTTTTGTGGTATTGTTTGAGGTATTTTTATAAAACTTGTGGGTGGTTTAATAAGTATTATTAGGGATTAAAATGATTCTTTGGATTATTATTGGTATGGTTTTTGTCTTGAATGAGGGTTTTGAAATGGGTTTTGTTTGCAAACCATGGTTGCACCTCTTGGGTTGGTTTTATAAAAAGTGTAAATGATTTACTGAGTTACAAAAAGTATGAAATGGTTTCTTATGTACTGTTTTGGTGATAGTATGTTCCCAAATGAGTTTTTGTAACATAAACTGGTAAATTATGTTGTAAAACATTTTGGTATTGTTTTGTAATTTGTCGAGGAGACTAATTAAATTGTGATGTGGGTGCGAAACATGTTTTCAGGATGTTTTGCGTGAGTGTGATGTGAAAAATGGACTTTGTTTATGAAAATTGTATTATGTAACATGTGAGTGGGATGTTATGTGATGTTTATAATCTTGGGAAAGATTTTATAAAATTGTAGATGGATTTGTTGAATTTTTAAAGATGTGAAAAATGTGTTGTTGGCTATTTTTGGTGAGAGTATGATTTCAAAAATCATTTGAATGAAAAAGTGGATTTTTAGAATTTTGTGGTATACATGTAGGATGTTTGGTGAAATTGTGATGTCAAAATGATATTTTCATTTGCAAAGTATATTTATTGAGTTGTTGAACTTGTCTGAGCACAAGGGGAAAACCCGGCTATCTAGGTGGGTTGATGTGTACTTGTATGCTAGTGGATCTGTGGGGTTTGGCCTCATTTTCACTTAGAAAGATTGACACTTACAACACTAACTAAACTATAATAAGGATGATTGGGGACCACTAGGATATGGTTATGTTCCATACTTATGGCTCATGCATGAGAATGGATATTGTGATGGTTACTCTAACTGCGATACGAGGTACCTGGGACCCACAACGAGATAGTGCCTAGGGGTTATTTCCTATTGCTTGTGATCATTAGTTACTTTTTTCTTACCGTCGGCATAAAATATGGTTGGCTAGAAAATTTATTAGTGTTGAAATTATTTTTAAAAGTGTTGATTCTTAATGATATCCCACTTGAAAACTGTTTGATTTTTTTAGGATGCATTTTTAGAAATTGTAACTAGCATTTCTTGTTTATGAAAACTTGCAAGATTTTAGCCATTGAATGTTTATCACAGGTAATATCATAGTGGTGGTATCTTACTATGAATTGTCTCACACCCGACTTACACCCTTGGGTGTAAACAGACTTGGTTATTTTTTTGTTGCAGGTTTTGGTACAACTTTTCTACCAACGGTTCGGGTTTTTAGCGGTCGTTCGTGATGCGGTGGTGTGGAGATGGCTTGAGGGTGATGCCTATTTCCATGTGGAGGTTTTTGGGCTATTCTTATTTGTTTTTTACCTTTATAATGGTCTCTAAAATATTTTTAACTTATGTAATTCAGTTATGAAATTTTTCAATAGACAGTTTTTGTTGAAAAATCCAGATTTGTTTTATAAAGATTGTTTAATGTTTAATACTTTTAAAAAAGGGTAAATCATTCCAAAAATTCATATTATAATACTCGGGAAATTGTGTCAGCCCGTGGGGATCGGGAAATCCCTTCGGGCCTTGTCACGAGCTAGGTTGGGTGCCAGTTTTGATGGCGACCAGATTCCGTTCGTGACAAAATGGTATCAGAGGAGGTTCAGGTTAACTCTTTGGGTCATGTTATTTACGGAAGAGTCAGGATAATCTAGAGTTAGTATTTTCAGGAATTTGTATTCCAGTTATGAGTATTTTTCATGATCACCACACCTCATGATGGGATTCATGTTTCTAGGATAAGTCAGGATTTATCTAAGTCCTTTGGTTTTCTTGGTTGATGATGATTAGGGGAAATGAGAAGAGGGTTGGGTTAATGGTCTTAGTGAGCTCGCAAGACCTGGGAAGCCATTTGGATCCAGGGATATTCCCTAGAACACTCTCTGTGATGGTGAAGTGATTGGAATATGGCAGCCAACCATACATCCAAGTCACCCACCGAAACTAGTTTCCTCTCGAATTGTTTTGTCCTTTAGTTTTGAAATCATGGCACTTTGGTTTTAAAGTGATTTGGTTTTAAGAATCGTAATGTTTTTGTGAAATGATTTTCAAATAAAGAAGGAATGGTTTGGTTTATGAAATGGTGGAACTGAATTTTAATAATTTTTTTGAAATCGAGAATGGTGTGCTTACACCTCTTTTGAAAGCAGGAACTATATTGAAGTTGGTTTTGAAAAGTATTTCCAATAGAGTTTTCAAAACAATAAAAGGTTTTTTAATGGGATGAGATGTTTTGAAATTGATGTGAATATATTTAAACTGATTTATTTTCTAAATGATTATTTCTGTATGAAAGGTTTTGTAAGATTTGTGTTGGGATTTTTATCTTGTTGTTAGCGGTTTTGAGAAAAGAATGTGTTGGTTGACCGTTTGGTTTTCAAAAGTGGAAATAATTTTTTTTAACCATTGGTATTTTAATGAGAATCCAAATGAATGGGGTTATATGGGATGATGGATGGGTGATTGCACAGCTGGATGAGTGTCGGGATGGATATGAGCAGGGTGCCCGGTGTGGTACAGAAACATGTACGTGTAAGGCCAATGGGGTACCATTAGTCGATGCGCAAACCGATAAACTATTTGTTTTCAAAGAAATGTTTCTAAAGGAAAACATTATTTCTTGATTAATTGTTTTTGATGGTTTATATTATGTGTTTTTAGAAAATTTTTAAGTTGTGGGGTTTTTTGAGTCCAAGAATCCCTCCTGTTCGAACTGTGTTTTGGGTTTGTGTTTGGTCGGAAAGATGGGTATAAGGACCGGTTAGTAGTCTCTTGTGAGATATGTTTCAGGACACCATTATTGGGGTTCCCTTCATGTGTTTGGATTTGTTTTGTGGCACTTTTTGACCAATAGACAAGATTGGTTGGGTCCTTGGGTTCTCTCGTTGTATAAGGTACGCCCCCATTAAGGGTTAATCCATAATAGAAGTGCATCCCAGATTGTTTCTCCATTGGAAAATCCTCCAGTTGATCAACATAAGGATTTTTTTTCTCGAGCTCTATAGATTGAGTTTATACCCATTCCTTTCTTTTTTTGATCCTATTGTAGCAGGAGAGTGCTCGTCTGAGGTTGAAAGGGACCTTAGTTTCTTAAGTTTTCTGATTCGTTGAAGGTGGATGTAGTCTTGGGTTGTTAGTCTGGATGAGTGTCTTGATGGTGTCTAAGAGGGCCTCTGGGTTCCTCACAGTTTCTTTGAAGCATGAGTTCAGGTTAAACCACCAGTGTGGGAAATATGGTAACGATAAGATATTGTGGCCACTTTCAAGAATTGTGTTTGTTTGGGGATGTTGTATAAGGTTCCTCTCCATGCATTGTTTATATCAGTCATTGTGGTCATGTTCGGTGACACCTTGTGATGTCATGTGCTTGATTGACCATAAAGGTGAAAGTCATGCAATCATCTGAGAGTCCCTGTTATGTTGGGATAATGTATCCCTTGTAAAATCGTCAAAATATTCCATTTTAGAGGAAGGTGAGCATTGGTATTCTTTACTTATATTATTTCTCACCCGAAAAAACAAGGTATGATGTGTGTGCATCTTATAAGCCCCTGTTTCAGTGAAATATCAGGTTAGGGTAAGGTGAATTTGGAATGTGTTATGTATTGGAAATCTTATCGGGGATTTCAGTGTAGTTTTTGGTTGCACCTAATGAATAATTATCATTTATGGGGTTTCCAAAGCCTAACTGCGAGGCCGTAGATGCTTCAATCATTTGATAACTAGCCATAGGTCTCGGAGAGAAGCTGGCTCATAGTCAGGGGAAATATTAGGGTCGTTTAAACCCATTTACAATGTCATATCCTTAGTATAAAAGATAGGAAGAGTTTAAAACCTCTAGTGTCATCATCTTTTTCTGTTGTTCCCATTCTGTGGAAATTGGTGGAGGGCCTTGTACCCATGTCATCACCTAATTTCATTACCTCCCCCTTTATTTTCCATTGATTCATTAAAGAATGATTCGAAATTTGGATAGATGTTCTGAGGACACAGTTTGTGCACGATTAGTAGTAACTATGTTCCAGGAAGCCATGCAGAAAGAATGATCTACACAGTTAGTGCATGGTTACCCAAACCGTGCAGACTAACCCTGCGCCCTTCCCAAATCATTAATTTGTTTGGGTATTTCTGTGTCGGCCCATGCTGGTCAGTTAAGATGGTTAGTTCTTATGGTGGGGAGACCCACTATGATTCTCATGTACATTCTTTCATAAAAATTGAATGGAATTCTACCCTTTGTACTAGGTATTATGTTTAGGTCTCCCCCTATTAGTGTCTTGATTCTGTCTCGGAAAAAATATAGGTTGTCTCTTATGGTGGGGAGACTATGTTTGTTCCCCTATACCAGTAACTCATATTTATCCATGTTTTTGGATTGGTGGTAGGTATTATCATTTGGAGCTATCAAGATACCTAAATATTCCTTGGGAAAACGTTGAGATTTAAGAGTTACCAATGGTTTATTCATAGTAAGGTAAGTGTAAAATTGTTCGATGTTGTTGTTTGTTTGGGTAAATTGCTTGAGTCTTGTTCAGATTGTGTTTGAGCATTTTTCTTTTGTGATAAAGCATGAATGTGATTGATTGTTTCAATAAAGTGGTGTATGTTTTTTTTTGAGGGTATTCCTTCATTAATTGATCATTGGAGGTGTTTTGGCCATTGGGGGTGAAACCCATCAAGGGAGTACCTCTTGGTTTCTCAGTTGGGTTTGGTTGTTTCTTTGGCAATGTTGTGACATTCCGGGGTGGAAAGTTTTCATGGTGGGCAGAATTGTCACATACATAAATTATTTTAATGTTATTTTTAATTTAATTTCCATTATTTTTTTTGTTTTGGGGGTTCCCATGCATTTTTTGAAGAATGAGTGAGTTTTCGTGATTTGGGCCAATCCGTGAGACCTTTTCCAGATTTAAAAATAAATTTTGATTCCTTTATAACTCCTTCATTTTTAAACATTTCTCATCCATTCCAATTATTACTTGGCATCCCCTAACCTATGAAAACCAAAAAAAATTAATTTGGACCATTTAGAAATCAATAAACATGGTGGATTTGAGTTTGTATTTAAGGTATCGAGCCTGCATGAAAGCCCATTTCCTACTTTAAAAATATTTTTTAATTACTTAATAAATCATTCAATTTTTAATTTTTTTCCCATGATTAAAAATCTCACCTGAGTCCACGTACCTAAGGCGCCCCCCCATTCTCTCCTCCCACAATTTGGTCCTCAATAGAATCCCAAAATTTGGTGAAAGTTCTATGGATTTCAAAAATCTCCCATATTTGAAGAGGTAAAGTGATCCTTTCATAACACCTTATTTTTTTTCTCTTTTCCCCCATTCTAGTTCCAACATGATCTCTTTATCCTATTTCAAACCTACCTTAAATGTTTAGCTGTTTTAAAATTTATATACTAGTGTATTTTTGGTATTTTTCTTCAAGATTGTTTTGGGTAAGTGTTTATCTTTTCAACTCCATCATTCTCCTTATGGGTTCTTACATCTTTCATGAATTTATAGAGTGTACATAAGTTATAGTTCATATCTAGGGTATTATTTGGGGTATTTTTTGTGAAATATTATGTTTTAGGGTTCGTTTTTACTTCCGTGTGGTGCGTCGGAGGTGCGGTTGAGGTTTCAAACCAAGATTCAAGGGTTTTGACTCAAAAGGTAGGTTATTCCATGTATAACCATCTTATGATGAGTTAGCTTGCTTTGTTTATTAATTTAGTACGTTTCAAATCTATTTTGTGTGGTGAGAAAACTATTTTTATGTATTTGGTTAAGTGTTTAATTTTGTAGTTGCATTTTTTCATGTAATTGGGTGCTTTTCATGCGTGGCTCTTGGGGAAATGTTTGGGTGTATTTTATAACATATGAAATTGATTAATTAGTGTTAAAAGGGGATGAAAATTATGTTTCATTAATGCATTAATGTCATGTGGGCCTTGTAAGGGGGTTTTTGAATGGTTTTCATGTGTGAAACCATGTTGTACTTCTTGAAGGTGATTTGTGAAAACATGTGTTTTTCATGTGTACCTTTTGTGGTATTGCTTGAGGTATTTCTATAAAACTTGGGGATGGATTAATAAATGTTGTTAGGGTAGACCATTATGCTTTGTATTTTGATTGGTATGGTTTTTTTCATAAATGAGCGTTTTGAAATGGGTTTTGTATGGGAACTGTGGTTTCACCTCTTGGGTTTGTTTTATGAAAATTGTAAATGATTTAATGAGTTACACAAAGTGTGAAATGGCTTATTATGTACTATTTTGGTGATAGTATGTTCCTAAAATGATTTTTTGAAACATAAAGTGGTCATTTATTTTGTAAAATAGTTTGGTAATGTTTTGTAATTTTTTGAGGTGATTTATGAAATTATGATGTGGGTGAGAAACATGTTTTCGGGCTGTTTTGCATGAGGGTGATGTGAAAAATGGACATTGTTTATGAAAAGGGTATTATGTAACATGTTATTGGGCTGTCATGCGACGTTTATCATCTTGGGAATGATTTTATAAAATTGTTAACGATTTTTTTGAATTGTAAAAAATTTGCACAATGTGTTGTGGGCTATTTTTGGTGTGAGTATGATTTAAAAATCATTTGAATGAAAAAGTGGATTTTTTGGCTTGTGTGGTATAAATGTGAGCTATTTGGTGAAATTGTGATTATAAAATGATATTTGAATATGCAAAGTATATTTATTGACTTGTTGAACATGTCTAATCATAAGGGGAAAACCCAGGTATCCAGTTGGGTGGACATGTACTAGTATGCTAGTGAATCCGTGGGGTTCTGCATTAGTTTCACTTAGCAAGATTTACACTTACAGGTCTAACTAAACTATAATGGTGATTATTGAGGACCACTAAGTTATGGGTTTGTTCCCTATTAGTGGCTCGTGCACGAGAATGGATATTGTGATGGTTACTCTCATCAGGATACGAGGTACCTGGGACCCCTAACGAGCTAGTGCCTGTGGGTTATTTCCTATTGCTTTTGCTCCTTAGTTACATTGTGCTTACCGTTGGCATACAGTATGGTTGGCTGGAAAATTCAGTAGTGCTAACATTATTTTTTAAAGTGTTGATTCTTAATGATAGCCCACTTGAAAACTGTTTTAATTTTTTTAAGTTGCATCTTTTAGAATTTGTTACCTGCATTTCCTATTTATGAAAACTTGCATGATTTTCATCTTTTAATGTTTATCAAATGGAATATCTTAGTGGTGGTATCCTAATAGTCATTGTCTTACATCCTACTTACACCCTTAGGTGTAATTAGAATTGGTTATTTTGTTGTTGCTGGTTTGGGTATAACTTTTGTTTCAACGGTTCGGGTTTTTACCGGTCGTTCGTGATGAAATGTTGTGAAGATAGCTAGAGGGTGGTGACTCATTCCATGTGGAGGTTCTTGGAATGTTATTATTTGGTTTTGTACATTTTTATGGTCTTTAAACATAGTTTTAGCTTATGTAATTCAGTTCCGAAATTTTTCAACAGACAATTTTAGTTGAAAAATCCAGATTTTTTTATTGAGTTTGTTTGTTTTTTAATGTTTAGAAACTCGGGTAAATCATTACCAAACTTCATTTTATGATACCAGGGAACTTGTGACAGCCCGTGGATATTGGGAACACCCTTCGGTCCTGGTCACGGGCCGGGTCAGGTGCCAGATTTGATGGTGACCAGATTTGGTTCGTGACAATTTTCAAGTGATACATATATATTTATAGACTGAACAAATCAATATGTAATTATTTTCATCAGGGATGACCCTATGGTTCATAGTGTAACTAGGATTCCCCATGTAAAATTTTAAAAAGGTAATATGTAAGGTTTCTCAAGTGAAACGTTAGGGTTACCACCATAGCGTGACACCCTAATGATATATCATGATCCTAAAACCCTAAGTAAAATTCAAAAATTCATACATAAAAGTTCCCAAATAATATGTAATGATTATCATCATAGCTCGATAACCTTCCACCATGGAATGATCCTTGAACCCCAAAAAAAATTCTCAAAGTAATACATTAGATTTATCATTATGATGCGACATCCTCCCACCATGTTGTGATCCTCACACCCTATAATTAAACCTTAATAAAAAAATAGACTAATCTTATTTATGTATTACACATTTGGAATACCCTATTCCATGGTGTGACTTCTCCTGGACTCGAGAAGGATTATTCTCTAGTAGGTACCTTTCACATCGCAACCTTCCCATGTTGTGGTGTGATGGTTGCCTACTCAACCCTTGTCCTGAAATGACCATAGATATCATTATGTGATGAGACAATTGTAGTAGAAATTTTTTAAAGGGTCACTTATACCCTACTATAACTCTCACCCAAGCACTATAGACATTTTTTTGGTTTCTAAACACACCCAAAAACACCTCCTTGAAATGTTACAACTCTCAGAATCCGGATCTGAAATCCAATATCCAAAATGTCCCCTACTAAAGAACTAGAAATTAAAATTCCCATGGTTTTACCAAATCATAATTACATAGGTCATTATAAAATACTCACCAAATTCTATGTCTCTTGGTGGCCATAGTCATTTCAACACTACACCCAAAATAGCTTTGCTACTCAAAACCATGCCAGCCCACTCTCTTGGAATCACTCTCGAGCATCATCCAACCATTCCCAATAGAACCAATAGTCTCACCTCAGAGACATAATCCCTAACATAAGGCCCTACCTCATTTTTCATGTTTTCATACTATCTGTGAGAAACAACATCCCAAATACTTGGTCACTCCACCATATTGTTTCCAGAAATACACACCCAGTCATAGCACCCAACCGTAATATCACATATTGAAACTTCTAGCTACAAAACATATTTATTCAACCCAATATTAATTAGATTAAACCCACATCTATGTATTCTATATTTAACACACATAACTCAGTCACTTTTATCAAAACACCATCACAAAACCACAAACACCTCCAATTAGTAGAAAATGTAAATTTCCCATCAGGGATTTAATGTTAGTTGTTAATAACCAACATTAAAAAGATAAATTGTTTAGTTGTTAACATTAGTAATTATAAAAATGTCCTTTAAACCCTATATTGAATAAATATTCAAGTTATTTATTATTAAAACTGATGTTAAAATCCTGGTCATCATATTTGTTTTCACATAAGTTATACTAATAAATGATGTAGAAACATCATTGATCTTGTTTTAACATTATTTATAATTACCATCCTTGATATTGTTTTTAACATCCTTGATCTTGTTTTTCCTAATATCCAAGGTTAAAACCCAATTTTTATTTTCAGTTATTAGAATATATGATATTAAAATCTTTAAAAAAAATTAAAACTCATGCAACTTTCATTTCTCAATCCATTGAAATTATTTTCTCAAATCTAACTTCTATGAGTCGCCAAAACATTCCTTAACATCCTTAATCATGGTTCATCATTTTCATCCCTTAATTGGGTGATTTTCATCTTGATTCATTCTATTATTACCATTATTTCCCACATCGTTTTGACCTCAAGTCATTCTATGTCTCTCATTTAAGTTCTACCATCATCGTCGGATATTATGTTTTTCATTCATACTCCCACCAAATTACATTTAATCTTAAGGTTGTGTTCTACATTATTCCCTCTATTAATAACCAATATACTATCTTTATGTACATTTTTTATGAGTTATTTTTTATTTTATTTTTTAGAATATTTATTACATGATTGTGATTTTCATTTTTTTAATTTTTTCATTTTTTATTGTGCTGCTACTTAATTTCATGAAATCTAAAGTTCATCTATTGGTGTTTGGTATCTTTTTTCATAGATATACTTTCTACACATATATTAGTTTCATTAATTTTTTTATTTTATAATTTTTATTAAATGATTTTAATTTATAAATTGAATTTTATTTATTTATTTTTAACCATGCTACCATTTAATTGTATGTAATATAATGTTTATTTATTACTTCTTTATATATTCATTATATATATACTATCTGCATCTATATTTTTTATCAGTATAATATTTAATTTCTTCTAAAATAGCTATTAAATGTTAAATATTTTAATATTGTAATCATTTATTTTTTATTGGGACAAATGTTATATCCATTTATTATATTCTATTCATTAATTTAATGTATTAATATTTATATTGTATAATTTTTTGTTTCAATTAAATTTTTATGAATAGAAATTTTGTTGATTTTTTTTATTACATATAAATAAATTAATTTTTATTTCATTTATTATAGTGTATTTATTTAATTATTATATTAATTTTTATTTTTTATAAATATTTATATTGATTAAATATTTATGGAAAAGTGCTTAGTTGAATTTTTGTTATTATATGTTTTATATATATTTATATATAATGTTATTCAGTATGTTTTAAATTTAGTCATGTTTATATATTATTATGTTTATATGTTTTAAATTTATTTATTTATATATATGTTTAAATTTTTTAACGTATTCATCTATTATATTGTAGTTTTAGTAGTTAGATACATTCATGAAGAACTAGTTACAAATATGAGAAAGGGGTTTGTATTTTAATAGAATTTTATAAACACAATATTGAAAACAAATATCAAATTTACTTCCCATGTTTAAAGTGTTTAAATATGATAAAATTATGGTATGGTGAAATAAAATACAATCTGATTTTCTATTATTTTAATCGTAGTTATAAACGCTAGATCTGGCATGGAGAAATAACAAATATTTCAAGATCTAATGTTGATAAAGATATTCAAAATGAGGCATAGTATCATCTTGAAGAATTAATTAATGATGTAGACATTGAATCTATAGAAAAAATAGCAAGTGTTTTATGATTACATGGATATAGTGAGAAACCACTATTCCAAGGTTTCACTAAATTTATAGTGTTATAAGAAGTGATGAGATTAATTAACTTGAAAAAAATGTTTTGAGTGAAACAAGTTTCATTGAAATTCTTTGACCATTTGAATGAGTTACTTATAATGGGAAATGGGATTCCATATTCAAATTATGATAAAAAAAATTATTTCCAATGGGATTGGGGTACAAGAAAATACATGGTTTACTCCGATGATTTTTTCAATATAGGAAAGAATATAACATTTTATCATAATATACTAAATGTGGGACATCAAAACATAAAATTAATGAGAAATCCATCTATGATTCATTCTCAATAACAAGAACCAAACCTATCAGGAATGTAACCCGGTATCTTCCAATAATTCATTATTGGAAGTCTCTATTTTCAAATTCAAAAAATGAAAAGATGCTAAAATGACATACAGATGAGAAAATATCTAATGGAATCCTATATCACCCAACTAATTCATCATAATGGAATAGATTTGATAAAAAACTATTTATTTTTGAAATGAAGTTATACATATCAAGAATAGGATTTTTCACAAATAGAATGAATCCATATCGGATCCCTAGTATCCAAAAGGGTTCATGGCATGTTATGTTTCAGATTTTCATCATAGATATGTATGGATAAAAAATATGTTATGATGAGTTTCATGATTTCTATACCAAAAAAACCTAGAAATGATATTGAGGTTTTTCTATCACCATTGACTGATGATTTTAAATTTATATAGTAATAATATGTTATATTGTTTAATGTATATATGAAAAAGTATTTTATTTTACTTTCTATGGTAATTTTTACTATAAAAAACATTCATGCATATGAAAAATTACATGGATACGATGTAATGGTCCATAAATCTTTTCCAATTTGAAAATAAGGGATTTAATATCATCTATTAAAAAATGGATGAAAGATGGAGTACATGGGACATAAAATATTTTTTTGAATGGATCATACTTATTGATGATTAAAAAAGTAATTTAATAGTTTAAAAGAGTATGATTTCCCCCAAAAGCATTATCAATTGAATAATATTTTGAGAAGGTGAAAAACATCAATGTACATTTGGAAGGATAATAAGTTCTAGTCTTTGAACAAATGAATGGTAGAAATTTTCTATCTTATTAGATCTACCATATTCGAGATTTTTTATAGTAAAACATAACATTTATGTTATTTATCTTCAAAAAAATATATGTCACAATTTTATTGGAAATTTTTTAGAAAATAATTGTATTAAAATGATTGATTCAATGAAATATTAGCCTTAATATTCATGGGAATATGTTTTGAGTTAGCTCCCATTATGAAAGGAAATATAACATATTTACCCTAGTCTTTTTACATTTAAAGAAAGAGTGAGAAGATAAATTTTGTTCAATGTATGCATGGTATTGAAGTACCTGGTGTATATTCTTTAAATGATAATAATTTGGTGTCATTGAATTATTTGAAGTTAATAGGTAATAAATCTTATGACTTTAATGTATTGATGCAATAGTTATTACCATTTTCCCAATGTTTCATATTGTCGATGCCTGTTATAAAATCTATCACCCATTTGTAGCAAATTAATGGATCCAAAATTTTTAAATGTGTTGTATAATGGAGTCCCCCCTACGTTATCACATAGATATATATTTTCCCATAACATTTTTTAATTTAATGGTTCATTTGGTGATTCATTTTGTGAGAGTAATGAATATATATAGTCATACTTATTTATGTTGGATGAATCATTTTGAATGATATTTGAATGTTCTAAACATATATGTTAAAAATTTCTTCAAAAAAGTCCTAAATTGGTGAAAAATATATATCATAAGAGTTGATTAAGTCTTTAACTTATTATTTATGTGAAATAAATTATATTGGTCACCCCATATCTCAGCATTTGGTAGTTGATAGTGAAGGTAAAGGGATTTTTGTTTAAAGGTAAATTTAATTCCATGTGACGAAGTGATGCAGGCACAGTTATATATTTAGAATATCAAAAGTGATGTTTAACCATATATATCAAAAAATTTATTATATTTAAGGTATGTTATGTAAATATAAATGAAAATTATTTGATGAATGAACATTAAAATACATGTGATTCATGGTTTAAGGAGAATGTCGACACTGATTTATCTATATTAGAAATATTGAAATTGTTATCATGGGGACCATATGTTAATATTATCACACGGTTTCACTTTAATGTTAATAGTTACATATTTTACATAAAAAATCAGGACAACAAGAGTATCATTCAAAATATAAGATAAAGGGTCATCGCTAAAGTAACACATCTTTCAAGTGTAAAAGATAAAAACCCGATTTCTTCATCCAGAATATATTTTTTTCTTTTTTGAAGATATATGGGAGATTTATTATGATAAATTTTAAGTAGAGGTGTTCAAGTGAAAATTTTTCTATAGTAATAATGGTGTGAAACATGATTAGTATGAATTTATACAAATTTATTTGAAAATATTTATTTGTAAATACTAATCATTTATCATTGTTATGTATGAAAAGTGTATATTTTATGTTTTTAACTCATTGAATGATCAGTGGTATATCAATTTTTCAATGTAAAAACTCATTTGGGTGATGATAATGTTGATAATGTTGTATAATTATATGATATTTATTCATATATTACATAATTACCTAAGGGAAATAATGATGGATATGTAGATATTGTCCATGTAATATAAAATGATCATGTAGAAGGTATATGGGAAAACACATTGGTAGTCTTCTGATTATATAGGTAAATAACTATGTTCTATTTTTTTTTGAAACTTATACATGTGAAAAATTTATCTTGGATATTCAAATATACATATATTTATCATTTTGGTGATTTTATTATTAAATTTTCAATTCATCAATTCCAGTTGAACATTTTTTGTTAAAAAACCTTACATAGTTAGTTTTTTTTAAACTTAAAAATGTAACACACTTTTTATATATTTGATATTTAAAAATATAGAAGTTTATAATTTGAAACATTTTTAAATTAATTTTTATATTCATAGGTTTTAATTACAGATTTTTGGGTTAAAGAACCCTAATATCATTAAATTTTTATAAAACATACACAAGTAATGAGACTATTTTTTAACTTGGATATTTAAAATTATAAATATTGATCATTTTTGTGATTTTTATATTAAATTTTATATTAATAAATTTCAAATACACATTTAATGGTTTAAGAAGTATGACATCATTATTTTTGTAGTATTATTTCATTATTATTATCATTTTCAATTATTCGTCCTCTAAGGAGAAGACTATGGAGAATATGCATGAAGAGTCATCAAGGGAGAACATTACCAAGGCACTAGAATTACAACATGTAAATAACTAATGAAAGACCCCTAAATATATAAGGGTTAATTGACCTCAAGGTCAAGATACTCCCTTAGAAAGAATGAGTCTTTCATTTCTCGGGGTTTTTTTGTGATTTTTACAAATTTTCATGATGTTGGATGGATTAAACATGAATCTTTAGGGACTATATTTCTTACGTGAAAGTATTATAATTCTTTCTAGGTATTTTATGGGTACAATTTTGTATGATTTGTCTTCATAGATTGATGATGCTGGAAGCGGTGAAGTCATCAACAACCTATGATGGACAACCTAATAGTGGTTAAAGTTTGACTAAAACTACACTAGAATCATTTGAAAATGGATTTACCCATATAGATAGTATGTTTCTTCTAGTTTGGGTGTCAATATTGTTTGCCTTGGAATATTTCATTTCTTATGTTTGTTCATTTTGGCGGTATATATGTTGTTCTTAAACTTGCATCACCATATTTTTTTCATGCATGTTTTTCATTATTAAAATTTTCAGGGCCATGGGTTAAAACACTAAATCCATGGTTTGTTTCATTTATAATAATATATATAATTTTATTTCTATTATTAAAAATCAATTTTTTACTTCCAATAATCATTTAATTCTAATAAAATACAAGTATATAAAATTTCATTGAATTTATATATTTAAATAACAGACATGGAGAAAAAAATATTTACTAAGGTATGTGTTAATTTCTTCAGATTAATATATCTGTAATAATTAAATTATTTAATAAAATTAATTTTTTTATTTGTAAAAAATGTTTTCAATAGTACTGGAGAGCTTCATATAGAAGCACTAGTGCAAAAACTGGATTTCATATCAGTTTTTTTGAATTTTTTACATCGTTTTTTAACTCATGTCTATAAAGGAAACATAAAAAACAAGCTTTTCAGTGTTGTTTTTCAAAAACTAACTCCCAAAATGATACGATCTTGGTTTTTCATTTCGGTTTTACAAATAAAATGATGCGGAAAACTGATTTTCGATATCAGTTTTTATAAAGACCAATGCCCAAAATTGACCGTCAGCTTGTTTTTCTCATCATTTTTTTTATAAAATGATGATGAAAACCATAGATAACTCAGTTTTAAACATCGTTTTTTATGAAAACCGATGCTAAAATCTAAAAAAATTAGAATATTCATAATATTAAACTTCCAAAATAATCAAAATCCCTATAATAAAAATACATTATATAGTAATTAAACTGAATTTATAATTGACTAAAAGTCTATAAAAAATACATGCTTTTATCTAATCAATAAAAAAATTATTTAAGTATTTTCATTATAAAGTAGAATTAAAATACTCATACCTAAAATTTAAAACATTATCAGTTTTGGTTATTGTTGAAGCATTTATTTGATATCAATATGTTCAAACAGATATTATAACAAAAGAATTAGTTTTTTGAACACTTTTTATTAGGAAAATGTAATATTATTCATTAACATTAGAATATACATGCCTCAAATTGTAAACAAATTTAAGAAATAGTTTGAAAAAAAAGGTCAAATATGGGAAAGTTTAGTTTAGTTATAAGACTCATAATCATTGGATGTTTATAATAACAATGAATGATATGAGATTAAAAAATATAATACAATGATAGAAAATAGAAAAAAAAATTAATATAGCTAACCTTATCCAATTCATTAGTAATCTCAGTTGTGATTATCATGTATATGAATCAGAGAACATAATAACCACATTAAACATTTAATTTTTAATGATGAAACTGAAATTATAAATCCTTAACTCTATAATAAAAACCATTATATATATAGAAATATATCAAAAAATCAGAATGATATATAATATAATAATTAATTACCTTTACCTACACATATTAGATTGCATTTGATTTCTTTATCAACAAGTGTTCTTTGTCAAAAAATTTCCAAGAACTATATTTTTGATATATATGAAATAATAATAAATGTATATAAAATTATAATTAAACATAATGAGATTATAAAAAATTAAAAAAATATCTATCTAATAAGGTGTAAAATCATTTACGAACATTCCCTAATAAAGAACAATCCCAATATATTGTGAATTCACATGCGATAAATAAACCTAACGTCTTATGCCCCCTATAATACAAAAAGTTCACAATTAATGGCATTATAATGATCATTAGTTCATAATTATGTTTCTATTCTTACTTATCATGAAATGGAGAAAACCAATATCCAATATCCATCTGTGATAATCTCTCACAAATATATGAAACTCTATTTTCATTCTTTACATGTTTCACTTCCATGGAAATGTATTCTCGATTTATAAAATCGTAAATTATTATGCATTAATTTTGTACAAAAATCAAGTGTATATACCTAATTTAAAAAGTAAATATAGTAAGTCAATTTAAACCATATTTTATTAAAGAAATAAAAAATTTAAATGTCAATTTACTTACATATAAAATAACTGCCGCACATTCAGGCTGAGCTCTTCAAAATCAACTACATGCATGATATATTCTATGAGTAATCTTAATGGATAATATATTCAACATATATTGGATGTCATCCAAAACATATAGATATAATTCGAGAAAGAATAAGACTGAGATAATCTTTGTATCCCATAATAAATATAAGAAGTATCTACAGTCGACTATTCCTGAACATTTTATTTCATTTGTGAAACTTCTTTTACTTTTAAATAATCAAATATAAGTTAAATGTCAGTAAAAATTATATGTAATTTGCAATCATATGTAATTAAAATTTAGAAAAATGAATACCTAATATGAAATATACCGAAGAATACTTGTTTGAAAAAGTAAAAAATGATCCAAACAATCCCCAAATTTGTTGATCTCCTCAGTAGGAAATGGTAGTAGTGATTTATGAACAATAATATAAAGTATTGATAATCTATCTTGACACATCTGTATTGTCTAGTTATGTAAATAATCCCCCCAAAAAAATTATGTGTCCTAAAGCAATAATATTTATATGAGTATCTCCAGCAAAAAACGCATAGTATACAGTTTGGTCCGAGTGAGGAGGTGGAGGATCAAAGTAGGCAGGTTGGGTAGGGTAGTCTGGTTGGGATATTAGTAGAGGCTATACAAATGGCTAACTATGCTGGGAAGGCATAGAAGGCTACACAAACTGTGATTGTCTTGTCAAGTGTTTTAACAAAGCCTACTACACAGCTTCTTGAATTTGATCACCCATAGACTATTTCATATCTTTCATCTCATATTTTAAGGATTATATTTTTGGGTATTTTGATTGATTAATCTAACTAAAAACATTTTGAATACTAACACCTGCCTGATATCCTCTAACAAATCAAGGGTGTTCGGCCTTTCCTATAGAAGTGGCTAGGATGTCCTTCATACCCTCTCGGATAAAAGATCTCTGTGTCTCTTTCTTCGGAAGATCATCCTGAAATGAAAAATGAAAAAGTTATATTAGTGTTTAAAATTTATAAAACAAAAAACTTCATGAAAATACATAATATTTACTTATAATTTTATCAGACAATTCCATTTATTCCTCTATAAGATACTTTTCATTTTTCATTCTTCTAGATCATTTCCATTTTCATATCAAGTGGGAGGAGATGGAGGAAAAAACTAAACCTGTTCTGAACCACTAATACTTTAAGTTCTTAATGCTTCAAAAAAAAATTTCACTCATTTTATAATCCAATAACAAATACTATCCACATGAAAATGTATGAGGGTATAAATATTTCAAATAGATCTTTGGACTAGATCTCCTAGAGGCCCGTTATATGAAAATAAACTAAAAAGTAATTAGATAAATATATAATAGATTTTACAATATAAAATAATTATCATACCTGAATTTTTTCTTAATGACAAAAATCAACAAATTTCTTCCATGTATATGCATCTATAAATTTATACTTAAGGCATGGATTTTCAAAAACATTCTTTCCAAAAACATAATTTTTTGTCACTTTTATTTTAAAATCTCTCTATTGAACCGCCACTAAAGAGAGAAGTATTTTCTTAATTTCTTTTTTTTACTCAAAATTGAATGTCATATATAATTGAATAAATGAAAAATGTCATTTAAAATATTTAATATTCAAAAAATGAGATAATATAAATCAATTGAAATATTTTACTGTCACGGCCTACCAAATCTTCTATTTCACCATCCTGTCCACAGACCTCCAATTAGGATATAAAAAACTAATTCTGTAACAGCGCTGCACTGATATATAACAGATAAAATGAACGAAATTTTCACTAGTTCCATTATTATTATCATCTAAACATATATGCAATCTCTCATCTCCATGAGCAAATGATAGTTTTTGAAAACATGTAATACCACTTTTACCAACATGGAAAATTGATTTCTCTATTGAAATAGCTGAAGTCTCCTCCTCTAAGGATGTATTAGTAGTTATGAAAAAATTATAAATTAAATGTTTTCTTTCATTAAATAAGGATATTACTAAATATTTAACAATATGAAAAAATAGATATACCTCGGTAACTAATCGCCTCTCTCTTTATCTGAAATTGACACAAGAAAGTGTAATGAAATTTTGTGTACCTGCCTATCATTAGAAAACTGATTATTTGTATATAATGGTGAAAAAATATGTAAAATAAGATTCATGCATTTATATGTCTCAAAAAATGAAACAAAATATAAATAATTACTATAAAAATTAGGAGGCTAATTTAGTGTTTTCCCATATTCCTTCATCATGATCATTACGTACTGCTTGCACTATGTATGAATTGTATTCATTGTAATCATCTAGAAATCACATAATAGATTAATAAGACTTATGTAAATCAATAACATCATCAGAATCATTATCATTTCTCAAATGGTATCTTTTTCCTTGCAAAACGAAGTACCACTGATCATTTGATGGATTAATGAAATAAAATATCTTCTCTCTATGTATCTTCATGATAAATAGTTTTTCATTGTAATTAAATCATTTCAAATCAACCAGTGTAAATCCACAATCATCATGTACCACACCACTATTGCTATCAACCTAATTACAATTAAACATTGTGACTCGAAATTTTAAATAATCAAATTACTATATATCCTCAAGAACTCAAAAATATATCAACGAAGTAGAAATTGGTTTTTTATCTTTTTCACTTGAAAAATGCACTACTTCGGCAATAACCATCACACAACTATTTTGAACATTACTCTTGTCATCTAACTTTTTATGTAAAATGTGTACCTATTAATATCAAAACCATTCCATGTTATCACATTAAGAGATGGTCCCCTTACCAACCATTTCAATATTTCTAATACATATTTATCTATTCTCACTTTCTCTTTGAACCATGAAACCAATGAATTTTTATGATCAATAGTCAACCAATTTTTATTTCTTTTTGGATATCGTCTCTTTAATTCATCAATATGTGATGATATATATGATTGAACATCATCTTTATAATTTAAAATATATAAATCTCTCTGCACCACTTCATCAAATGGAATGAACTTTACCTTTAAGACTTGTATCCCTCTAACTTCACTATCAACTATCCAATGCTAAGATATAGGGAAACCAATATGCTCCACTTCATACAAATAATCAGTACATTACTCGATCACTTCTTATGATATATATTTGTGAAAAATAGAGGACTCTAGTAGAAATTTTTTTTAACATACCCATTTAAAATTTTCATATACCATTCAAAAGGATACATCCAACATAAATAAACAGTCCCACATATTCTTATTTCACGCACCAGATTAATCACCAGATGAACCATTATATCCAAAAATATAGGTGAAAAATACATTTCAAGTTGACAAAGTAAAATATAAGCTTCATTATACAACTCATCTAACAAATTTGGATCAATAACTTTGATACAAAATGATTTGAAAAAATTAAATAACCTGATGATATCCTTTCTGACAGCTGATAGCAATATACCATGTAGTGCGACCGGTAGCAACTACTACATCAATAAATGAATGTCATGAGATTTTATACCTATTAATTTTCAATCATTCACTTACATGAAATTCTTCCCATTTGATGAAATTCACTTGGTAGTTTCATACCATACATACAGTAAAAAAAATTCAACTACTCACTCTTAATTAATGTTTGACAAGATGGAGGTAAATATGTTTTGTTTCCTTCCATAGTGGGAGAAAACTCCAAAGGTATTCTCATTGCTATCAAGTCCAATATAGAATTCAATCGTTATTTTTTATTTCCTTTTATATCTAATATTGTTCCAATAAGATTTTAACATATATTTTTATCAACATTCATAACATCAATGTTATGTCTTATCTCTAAAAATATCCAATAAGGTAGTTCAAAAGAATATACTGTTTCTTCCAGATATTTTTTCGAAGAGAAAAACTACTTCTCTTTCCAAGTGTAGAATCTATATTTTTCACCATTTTGTAATATTATTCAACTAAAAATGGTTGTGGGGGATGATTGTATTCTTGTAAACCGTAAAATTCCATTTTCATTCTATAATAAGGATGATACAAAAATCTTCGATATCTCATGTACACTATCTTTCTTACATTCTGAAATTGATAAAATGAAGTCTCTTATTCACAAATTAGACATGATTTATGTCCATTAAGAATATATCTAGATCATTTTCTATATGTTGGAAAGTCATTTATACTAAAAATTATCATAGCACACAAATTAAAATACTCTTTCTTGTATACATAAAACACATTAACACCTACCTCCCTGCCTGCAAATCATTTTTTCCCCACATTTTCAGAAGACGGTTTAAGGGGTTTCTGGTACCCATTACACCATTTTACCACATCTATTTAACCACATCTCCACATCTAGATGAAACAAACATTTCAAATTTCAAATTCAAATCCACCACCAGCCGCCTCGAGCTTCGAACCAGTGTCATCATCACGCACCCACGATCGCATCAAACCTGCCAACGAATCCTGCGATAGCGCTGACATGCCTCGCGCCGCACACCACACATCAATCCCTCACTAAGAAATATCCCGCACGCAAATTCAAAGCCACGCGATGATCCGAAACCACTGTCACATGCCACACTTTCACCGGAACATCGGCGAGGTACACTGGCTCCCGTCGTCGTCTTCACCGGCGACCATCGTCGTCGTCCCTAGCGAGCTTCACCGATATAAAAAATATCACCGTCGGAGAAACGTCCTGACACCAGACCATCAACATCTTCACCCAAATCACCAAGAGAATAGAGAAAAGGCCTAAAACCTTCACCCCTCGTATCGCAAAAAGGAATCAATTTCATAAACTCCGCGATATACAAAAAAAACCTCCGCTCCAACAACCATCACGAACAACAAAAATCAAAGAGAAATGATATTCCACCAAAAACCAAATCAAGCCGCTCCAGAAACGACACCACATCATCACCCTGACTCGGAAAATCCTTCCGCCACCCAAAAAACCGACCACATCAAACACAACAGGACCCCAAAAAATTCAGAGGAGAAGAGAAGGAACCCAAAAACCGTGGACAAACGAGCGCGACCCCCAACACTGAAAAAATATCACCATAGGGCAACCGCAAGAAGCCAAGAACAACACCAGGAGCGCTCCGAAGAGTATGCCATCGATGCAGACCGGTCTTACACCCACAGATCTGAACCAGCAACCACTGAAGTTCAGAGCGAACCTCCACAGAAAAAGGGAAGACCATAAACCCGCCAGAAGCAATGACCACAGAGAGCCTCCACAAACCCACCGAACTCGGGGGGGAAACGTCGTGTCTTCCGCAGTGAAGGAGCGGTGAAAGCGAGAGGAAAAAAACTAGGTCGGGAGCCCTTTACGGGCGCATCATTAACACCTACCTCCCATATAAGTTTCAAATCATCAATCAATGGTGAAAGATTGACTTCAATATTGTTTCCTGGATTTTGTGGATAAATCATCAAGATCATCATAACATATTTTTTCTTCATACATATCTGTGGGGATAAGTTGTAAACTACCAAAAAACAATCCATGAACTATGTTGGCTACTTAGGCTCCGATATGGATTCATTCCATTTGTACATACTCCCATTATGAGATATCTCACTTTACTTCCAAAATCAGGAAATGTTTTATCAAATCTCTTCCATTGTGATGATTCAGTATGGTGATTTAATTTATAATCAAAGATGTGTTCATCACAATTCCTTCTTAACATTTTCTCATTAATTAAATTTGAAAATAGATGTTTCATATGAGGAATTATTAGAATTTACAAAAAAAAATCAATACCATTGATTTCAGTTCCTGAGAATAAATAATATTTACTTTATCAGAATTATATGAAGGGATTATTGGAAGAAATTAATTGATTTTGAAAGAGGTTATAAGTCAGTACCTGAGAATGAATCTGAATTAAATTTTTCATCCATCTCATAGCGTGATATTCCACATGTAGAACATTTTGAGTAAAATTAATATTCTTTCCTATAAAACACAAAATCATTGGGGGGAAAGCATGTATCTTTTTATACTCCAATCCTATTGGGAATAATTTTATTTTCGTGTCATAATTGGTATTTGGAAGCACGTTTCCTTCTAGAAGTAGCTATTTTAAAATCTCATATATGTTGGAAAAACTTTTATCGCTCTGACCATTTTTTTCTTTCATGTTAACCAATCTCAAAACTATTAATAACATTATATTTTTACAACCAACAGATAATGGTTTTTCAGAATATCCATAAAATCATTCAACAATTGCATTTTTTTTCAATAATTTCAACACCTAAATCATGAATTAATTCTTCAATACGATCCTCTGTATCATCATGAATGTTTTCATCAACATTAGATGTTGAATTTATAAGAATTTCACCATGCCAAATACAACATGTATAATTAAGGATAAAACCATTACAAATGAGATGAGCCTTGATTTATCTAGAATTTATATTTATCATAGTCAAACACTTCACACATGGAAAAAAATCAAATATTTTTTTGATGATTATGTTTAGAAAATTCCAATAAATCATCAACTCATTTTTCATATTCATTACCAGTTCTTCATAAATTTATCCCATTATGATTAATTCAATACCTGATATCATAATATAATTAGTAAATATATTAAAACCTATAAACATTTAAAATTATACATATCAACATATGAATTTTAATCATAAAAACATATGATAAAAATGATTGGTACTCAAGCATTAAATAGAAAAAATTATTAGAACTTAAATAAAAACTAATCTACTATAGGTATTTATTTTTCATGATGTGTCACTGATCCAAAATTAGTTAATTTTATTAGAATAAAAAAATAAAAAATTTAATTATTTTCAATCGACATATATAAAAATAAATACAAACTTATATATATACATATAAAACATATAAACATTTAAAAATATATTTATTAATAGATATATTTTAAACACAAAAAATTTAATTTATAAAAATTATGATCTCGTGAGAGATCAAGAAATTATTTTAAGGAATAAAATAAAAAATAAATTATTGTATGTATTTATTTTATTTAAATAAATAATTATAAACAAAACTTGGTGACTATGGTAAAGAATAAAGATACTTCTGCCAAGTTTACATAGATTGTTTTAAAAGACTATCAAACAACACTGCTATCGTTCTACCAAGATTCTTCCAAATATAAATCAATATTCATATTAGTTATTACATATAAACAAAACCATTTGATAATACCACTAAATAAATAATTTATATAATTATGAAAAATTAAAAAAACTTAATAATTGAAATTGAAATTCATACAAACAAATTATTGAGTAAATCAAATTTATTACTAAAAAATAACAAATTTATCTTAAAAAAACATTACAAAACACTTAAAAATTTAAGATTTGTACATTAAAAGATTGATCCTGAATATAGATAATGTCCCTTGAATTAAATGACAGGAAGAAAACTAAAAAAACTATTAAAACATTTGAAAATTAAAACAAACAAGAAACAAAAATAAAAAAAACCACTAATCATGGTGTAGCTTCAACATGATATGTTTCCATTGATGTTGGCAATAAAAAAACTCAAAAACAATTATAACATTTAAAAAAATAATAAAAACAAAAAATAACCAAAACAATTACGATCTGTGTGCTAATCTATCATATAAAAGTTATGGAGATGAAATATAAACCTGAATCGTGGATGGATGAAGGATTAATGATAAGGAATTTTGAAAATATGATTTAACTTGAGTAAACACAATCAAAAACTATGTCGAAAGAGTTTTAGTAGCCGTAGAAATCTATTTCACTTGAGAGAATAAAAGGACAAGTGACACTTGAAATAAGGGTTTGGCGTTAGGGTTTGTTTAAAGAGTTTAAATGTCTGTTTTAGTAAAAATTGATATTAAAACACTTTAATTTTTTATTTTATACATCGTTTTTATATAAAAATGACACAAAAAATAAAAAAAATTTATTTTCAACATTGATTTTAATAAAACTAATGTAAAAAAGTTTTTTCTATGAATTTTTTTGAATCAATTTATAATATAATTGATTACAAAAATATTATACATAATTTTTGGCATCGGTTTTCCCTAAAACTGACACCAAAAATATCACTCATTATATTCTCGGCATCAATTATTAAAATAAAATACACTAAAATATAAATTACTTACTATTATAACATCAGTTATTTGAACCAACTTTATAAAAGTGACGTTAAAAACACTTTTTCTACTAGTGAAGAATATTTTTTTCTATATAGAATATGATACCTAGAGTTATTTGACATGAGCTTACACATTTACCAAAACTGTTTCATTATTTTGGGGAACATAGGTTGAAAACTGAATTTTATGATAATAATAATCTATTAGGATTAGATGAAAATAAGTTTAGGAGTTATATGGACATGCAAATCCATTTTAGGATTAAAATTTTATTTCTTAATTATAGGAGCTTTGACAAGACCTCTGTGAGATTTCTCTAAGAGATATAGTAACAAAATGTTTACCCCCATACATCACCACGTGGGTGGTATTAGTTACAGGAGCAGAAAATGATTTCTAAAAAGATTGATGAATTAAGAGCTAAATCCAGTAGTGGATTATAAGATGTTCTCTTTAACCCTCAATATCCCCCCACTCACCATGAAAATATAAAAGGGTGAGGGTTTCAAAAAAGGGAATGTTTCTCATGGATCCATCAAGAGAATTATCTGATAATATTTTAAGAAGATAATTATTATTTTTATTAAATATTATTGTTTTTTAAATTTATCACACTAATATGACATATCTTAATTTTATTTTGGTATTTACATCAAAATTAAGATATTTTGGGATTCCTTATCTCAAAGGGAAGTATGGGCATTCCAACTACAACTTTAGAAAAGAAACAACACATAGGTCATATAAGAGGAAATGAGGTGGGTGTCAGCATTAGAAAACTTTGGGTTCATTCTAGTATGACATTGAGGGAGGAAGAATACATGGGAGAAATAACATCATTGAAGATAGGTTCTGAGAGACAAATCGGTCGATAAAAGATAAAATTATTCATTTACATAGTATATTCTCAAAGAAATAGGAAAATAGACATAGCCTCCCTATCCTTCCTAACCTACCAATCCTACCTTTCCAAATCTTAAACCTCCTCATTCAAACCCAATTTTTCACAGTGAGTTTTATGTTAGGGAACCTCATTTATATATTGTAGAGTATGAAATCATACATAATCTGAGGTATTACATACATCACCAGCTTGTGCAATCTTATCATGTAAGATTAGTGGTACATTATATTAATGATACAACTGCTCCATTTACATTTCCTACCAAATAGGAATATGTGGTTTGACAAAGTATTGATCATTTTTTACTTTGGATAGCTAGTCTTTGTCAAAAGTTGACATATTTGTATGCGTTGTTTCCTAAATTTTTATTTTCTTTTAATTTAAAATTACTTATATTTTTTTTATTAAATTTACCATATATAAAACTATATAAAATATAAGGATTCATTTCAAAAGAAACAAAAGATTCAATAACCCACACCTTCAGATATATCTCATATTTCTCAGTGTTTAACAAAATTAGTAATGAATTATTTTATGTCAGAGAATTATTATAAGTTTTTGATGAAATACAAAAAATGTAGGAGATACAATACATTATAAATATCTTAAAAATATATCATGTATGTTTATATTGGTGATGATCTTTCTATACCTTTGTTTTAGTATTTTTCAATGTAATTAATTTTTAATTTCATTATTCTTTTCTTTAAATAAATATAAAATATTTTGATTTAATTTATAAATTATCTAATTAGGTATCTACACACTTTTTTTATATAATATGATTAAACATTAATTTATAGATATATGGATCCAAAATATGTTTCAACAGTTGTGAAATACCTGAGGAAGAATCTTAGAGTGAAATATATAGTCGAAATATTAGAAAATACAGAGATTAATTTTTGGTTTCTTTCATATCTTTAATGGTAAGAAGAGTAATATAATTATGAAATAATATTAATTATAATATCATTCATATTGAGATTTTTAATTTTAATGTACATTGGATGTTATAAATATTCTACTCACGTGAATGCACAATATATTAATTAATCAATTTATTGGGTGAAGTTCATAATAGTTTTCAAGACTTATTGAATTTGTAAGTTTTGTATTATTTCATTAGATATTTAATCTAAAATTTTTTAGAGTACATATTTTTTTATATAATTAATATATGAAAACACAATAGTTTATGGGATAAATTTAGAAAAATAAATTATAAAAAATGAACCCAAAAGAAATTAATTAGATGTAAGTGAAGCTAGATAATTTTTATAGTGTAATTAATGTTTTTATATTATATATATAGTGTATTTAATTTTCAATTTGCTATTACATAAATGATGTTTCATCATAAAAGAGAACATGTTTAATGTGGATATTATATTTTAAAATTAATTTTTGGTACTATCATGAATGATATAGTGACATATTTTCATATGGTTACTTTCACTATAGGTATTATGTTTTAAACAAAAATTTTGAATTATAAATTTCTGTAAATTTTATTTCTTTTTTAGGTTTTTTTTATTCTAAATCGTATTACACTTAATAATTTGACCACAAAAAATATTTATTGGAAACTATTCTATATGATTGATTAATTTATATATATATAAATTTTTATTTAAAATTTTTATTTATTTATATCATCTTCAAAAATTCTTTGTAAAATATTTCATTCTATTTTAATTTTCTTTCAATAGATGTTGTTGGTTTTTATTTGATGTTTTTTTCTTTTGTTATTGGTTTCTATTAAGATATATGGGATATTGTATTTAAATTATTATTTTGAAAATAATAATTATTTTTTAACATTGATAATTAAGAAAACTGATGTTAAAAAAGGGTTTCTTCATCAGTTCTGATCAAAACTGGAATTGAAAGTGGATTTAGATTTCATTTTTTTTCTTAAAATTGACATTGAAAAACTCTTTAATTTATATATTTTAAGACATTAAAAATTGGTTTTAATTGAAACCAAAATTATATGTTCCACTAAAAGTCAATACAAAAAAAAATCAATGTCGGTTATTAATAAAACCAACATTGAAAATTTACTTTTAATTCCTGTTGTAATGACTCGTCCTATTAGATGATGTTGAAAATTAAAAATAACAGATGTTAAAAGGTAAATTTCTAGAATTTTCTATGTTGGATCCATTAAGACATCATGCTCAATGTTCACTAAAAACTAAAAAAATTGTTTACTATGGGGTTAGATCATCTATGGTGTGTTCCCAACTATAAAAATTTCTATATAATCAATCAATGACATGATTCTACCTGATATTTGTATTTAACCAAACACTAAAACTCATGAAACCTAATCATATTCCTTGAATAATTCTATATCCCAAATCTTTATCAAGAGTCTAATGATACCACGACAATCCACACAACTATTATCCAAAACCACCAATAATCCAAAACCATACACCCAGTCCAGATGGATCTAAATCAAGGTCTATGACCTTGTTTATCATCATCAAACTCTCACATTATATCCTAATATTATCCCTACCTAGTCCCTATATAAATTTACAATCCTTATAGTACCCCACTCACCATATCCAAGGTACTATCTTGATTTTATATCCATCACATTGATCCACTCAAACCCTAGAAGTTTCACATGACCTAATAGTCATTATATCGTATCTCACTTTTCAAAAAAGTTACGAATCATATTTTATATAAGATGACTATATTAACTTATCCACAATATTATGAACCATTATTAATTTCACTATCACATTACTAAGATCCCAACTCAGAAATCAGTCATACCCTAATGCAGTGGTCTTCATAGATTAGACCACACTTGACTATACCCTAGAATAGCCCCTAATTTAACCAATGTATTCCATAGCCTCAAGGTTCATCAACTATTTTTTTCATTCCTCAATTGTAATAAGGTATCACTCACCTTTCCACTATAATCTCATATTCGATCATCATCCATGATTCATAATCCACCAATCCCATAGACAATCCATGACCTAAATCCATGAAGTTATAAAACTAAGTAGGCATAGACTCCATCACAATATGTTGGTAACTCTTAGGGTTACACACCCTATACGAGTCTAAAGACATTGAACACATACATCCTAAAATTTCCAATCCACAAACTAAAAAAGGCATAAAATCTATAAATCATGAATTTTCATAGGTTATTGGGACCTCTCCCAAAGATTCATGTAACTTACACAACTCCATTTATCTATCTCAGATATTTCCAAAAATCTACCCATCGATGTGTCCCATATGTCATCTAATAAAATTAATCAACCACCAAGAATACCTTTTTAGGCTAATATTAGGTCACAAAAATCCATCTATGACATAGGCTAAATAATATCTCACTATATTAATCTATAGTAAGAGAGTATCCATCAAACCAATCTTACAGTGGTGCTCAACAACCCCTGTTACCAAAATAAGGCATACCCAAATAGGCATACACCCTGATGCTACTATTACATACTATTCATCTCATGCCATCTCAAGTTGTATCCCATTAGACCTTGGATAAAATTCCTAATCCAATATTTAACCACACATCACACACATGTTCATCTCCTTAATTCCAGGATCACTTGTCTAATTAACCTGATATCCATGTCACCTGTTCATGTCAAACCTATCAAAAAACTAGCACTGAACATGATTCCAAATTCACATTCCCTAGGAAATCTCCATGCCTATACCACATACTTTATCTCACCTCATAGGCATCAATATCAAAAAAAATCATCTACCCATCCTTCCCACTTTAAAGGTATTTAAAATCCTAGGTTAACCCCACTCTCTGGTTACCCTCATATATCACAATACATGTCTCATAATAACTAGAAATAATCCTAATACTCAATTATAAAACCTAAATCACCAATATCCCAAGTCACATATCAATGTCACCAGGATCTCCAACTTGGCCCATAGGTGATATCCCACATAGGTCACAAATCACAATTAAATATCCAAGATCCAACCTCAGATTCCATAAGGAAACTCACAAGATGACACCCCTACCCTAGGGTACTCATATATATATCAGGAATATCATACGGAAACCAACTAAAAACTCTAGGGTACTTATCCTTATTATGAATATACATAATAAAATAAAAACTTGAGGACCATGTTCACATCTACAATCATATAAACAACATCTCCCAATGATGATATATATCAAGAAAATCATAACCATCTTGTTCGGTTAAGTAGAATTTCACCAATATGTTATCTAGGAAAACACTAAATTAGTTATTGTTGAGACTTTAAATAACTAAAACATATTTTATTATTAAAAAAAAGTCTCAATCACACACAATAATGTATATGTCATGTAAACCTACATTCCTGATATCATGCATGATAACATGCCTCTTTCCACCCTAGGCCAAGAGAAAACTATAAATAAAAAAACTAAAAACATTATACTCTATAATAACTATAACATCTTAAACATAGAATGAAAATCCTAAATACCTAGTAACTTGGACATGGTTCATGTAGTTATTGGTTAGTTACATGACAGAGTGTCAATCACATGTTTGGGGTTGCCCTATATCTAGTATAAAATATCCCAAAATAGTATGACAAAAGAAATAAATCATTGATACCACATTGTAATGTACTGACCTGAATCACTCGATAGTAACATAATTATAGAATCGCAAGACCATAGGCTTTAATATCCACATGATAAAGGCAACCAAATATTATATAGATTCATTTTTGATACTATAGGGAGACTATACCATAATATCATAGTAGAAAAAAATAGTGGAAATATCATACAATCAATCATCTGAATACTCAATGGAATAAAAGAAACACCATAGTCAAAGACAACTAGAAATAAAAAAGCATATAATAATATATAACATTATTCACTATCAATAATGTCACATGATTCATAAAAACATCAACAAGATCTACCATGGGTATATTATATACAATCCAAACTATAATACATAAAATTTAAATAATCATAGCCTATCCTTAATTCTTGACATGATCACATCTCGGGACTCCACACTAGCTATTTAGAATAATCATCCAACACCGAGCCTCTTCCATACCTATAGTTGTGATCATTAGGTCTTCTCAAGTGAAAATGTGTCGAGTCCACTCAATTATGGTGTGAGTATAACTCAGTAGGTCACCACCAATGGTTTCCTTAACAAATGAAGATATACAACACATGTAAATTGTGATATATTTATAATAATATATATATATATATATAATAACTGTAATGAACATGGGAACTATCCACGCCACCTGGGTGTGACCATACCAACTTCATCTAGCATCAGAGTGTCTCTAAGAATAATACATCAATATCCATGGTGAATAGTTCCCTGCCATATATACCATCTTATAATATATATCAATAGGGAGAATATTAGCCTACACATATAACCATATGTATAATCATTGGGGGGATAAACATCTCGCTTGAATATCACAAAATGTTATAATCATTTTGAGGATAAGAGGACTATTGGGATATCACTATAGTGCACAGATTAACTAATATACTAGTGATATGATGGTGTTTAATGGTTCTTGTTTTGGGAATCTCTTTTATTTTAGGAATAAAACCACGATAACCTATTATATTCTCAATCCACTCTTAAAATATCATCCTCACTTGTATGAAAAAAATATGAAAAACCAGCACATATAAGTTTTTTAAAAGGCTCATCCTCAACACAAGAGTCTATTCCTTGAAAGGTTTGGGTTGAGTTCTAAGACCTATTTTATCACTATAATAATATTGATTATAAGATAGGGGAAATTTACAACCAATAATATTTTTGATCTACCTAATTTCTACTAAAAAATAATGGTGGGTGACATACTTGAACATGTACTATAGAAATAAATGATTGGTGTTGTATACCTTAGTACCATCAGCATTGGAATATTCCCCCTCACTCTTAGAAGAATCGTATATTAAGAGTGATTCATAATGATTTTACACAAAATATACAATATTATTATGAATGAGTCTCTACTTATTAAAGAAGATAAATAATAAAAGATGTAGGTCTATCTCTTTTTACAATTTTTAGGATGATTTATTCATGAATGGGATCATGAATGCATGAACATGATATCATTTCTTCCTAGAAACACATGTTTGAGGATTGGTAGATAAAATAGATTGCCTTGACCTATTCAAAATCCTTGAACACAACATAGGTAAATATCTTCATTTATCTCACTCTTTGATATAGAAATATGTTTATTTATTCTCAAAATTCTCAATCTTATACATTTCTCATTATTTATAGATTTTATAATCCAGGAAAACAACCAAAGAATCATTCCATAATTATTATGGAATTTTCCCATCCATTTCAAGTGCATCAAATTCCTTTTTCAACATCGTTTAAATTATTTTTCAATATAATAAATAGTAAATGATTTAATATATGTAAATTTTAAATCAACATGAATATCATATGATTTTATAATTTAATACCAACCAATGTACCTTTTTATATATCTAAAAATGTCAATAAAAATTTATCATTAAATTCATCAATAAAATTAAAAGGAGTTGATATTCCATCCATGATAGCATGGAACTGTAACATGGAAGCTTATTTTATGGCATGAAAATCCCATATCATTTCCCAGAATCACCATCGGTTTGATGCTACAATCACAACTTGAATCACCATCCATTAAAATCATTGTGATGATTCATCCATAAATCTTAGGACATGAAGCATAATCTTATTTACATCTCATTTTCATCAAAATAAGTATTATATAAATCTCAGTATATTCATGCCTTAGTGTTCTTAGAATTTTTATACGTATATGACTCATAAAGAGTCAGGTATTATAATGAGTGTGAATGTTTTAAATTAATTGTACATAACTCTTATTCACACATACATATATGACTCATACATTGGTATTAATGACTCATACAGATTTTTTAATAACTCATACATTGACCTATCTCACAATGATATTACTTTATATGACACCAAATTAGATCACAATGAATTTTATGCATTATTTAATGACTCATAAGAAGTCACAAATAATACTTATGATGGCCTATAATGACTCGTACATAGTTGGTACACTTTCAATTTTTATTTTCAAAACCAATAATTCCATATTTATTTATAGAAACATAGATCCTTTTTAAAATCATCTCTTTTCACTATCAATTAACTCAAGAATCACTACAAACATGTTATTTATCATTCTTCCCAACCTAAAAAAATGTTTGAAAACAAATGAAATTTCATTCAACAATTTCATAGGGAACATAAAAATCACCCTTTGTATTTTCTATCATTCAAATCATTCAAATTCTATATTAAAACTAAAATTATCATCAAAGAAACTATAAAAAATAGACTCTATCGTGTGATAAAAATCATGACACCACACTATAGGTTAGATTAATTTTTTTTAGATAAATAAATCTCATAGTGACAAGAACCATTTTTTCTACGTGATATGGTTCTCTCCCCACCCCCAATTTTTGTAATCACCACTTAAAAAATATCCCCCTTGTCACAATGAAAAGTATTTATATTAACTTCTCCCCATTTGAAAATACACATGTACACTTTTAAGAAGGAAATATTTACTTCAACAAGAAAATAATTGTGCAATTACTTCTCCCCATTTTGCAACACGATCCAAGGATCTGTGGGAGAATCCTCTCATATGTTTTTACTAATTTGGTGGGGGGATGCGAACATTCATGTTCATCCTTAATGTGTCAAATCTATCCTTATGGATATCCTTGGAAAAAAATTCATCTAATGAGTCTCATGTGAGAATAAATTCTAGCATGATGTCTCTATATTCCACATTCTCTTTAATGAAATAGAATTTGATAACAATATGCATGGACATTACATATTGAAATGATATTTTACCAAGGTCGTTAGCATATTGATTATCACACAAAATAATATGAGTTTTTTAAAATTCCACCATCAAAACATCAATTTTCTCCTTCATGTAAATCATCTAGCTACTTCACCATCCAAATCATTTGGGTGTAAACACTATTAGTAGAAATATCATCAGCCTTTGTAGAACTTAGTGTGACTGATTTATATTTCATATAGTAACAGCTCATAAAATTATATCCACAAAGGAAAATTTTACTTGATGTGGACCTTCTATCATCATGATCAAATACCTAGTCTTTATCTATAAATCTAGACAGATTCAAAAATTACCTTCATATATAACAACCAATAGTTTATAGTCCCTTGGATGTATCTAAGAAAAATTTTAGTAGACATAATACGTGTTTCTTTTGGGTCACTCTAATATCTATCACAAATACTCACAACATATAAAATATAGTCTATAAGTTTTGTGATAAATTAGGATACCAATCGGTTTTTTGAATTTTATTTGGATTTATACTCTCAGATTCAAAATATTTAGACAATTTTATCCCCACCTGAATGAATGTAGGTACCATATTTAACTATAAATATCAAAATTCTTCAAAAATTATCTAGAATACTTCTCTAGGAATAAGAAAATAAAATATTCTTCTTTAATGACTTGTAACCCCGAGAAGTATCTCAACTAACCATATATTTACATCTCATGTTGTTATTTAATTTGTCTAGAAAATTACTTTCATGTAGTTTCTTAGTCTCTTAAAAAGATGATTCCATCAATATATACAATAATAATAATTGTACCTTACTCCATTTCTTTGTTGCGTGATTTTTTTAAACTTGTGAATCTCAAATATTTCAAATAGTTATAAATCCTTGATTGATAGTCCCTTGGGGTTTAATTTAATACATATTATGTATTGTTTAATTTACACTCCCTTGATTCATTATTATCAAGAATTGTTTTTGATCTGCTAAATATACACCAAATATTCATGATATTTGTTCAAAAAGGTGGATTTGGAATCCATTTTATGGGTATTGTATTTTTTGTCTACTTCCACAATAAGGAACATTCTTACATCCTTCAAATTTGTAACGGGAGAAAAGGTTTCTTCCAAATCCTCTACTTGAACTTCAGAATAACCTTTATATACAATTATGGCATTGTTTGTAACAACCTTTCCATGATCATTCAGGATGTTCTGAACCAACCATTTTTTTCAATGACATTATTTTTGTTGGGTATCGGAACAAAGTATCATATAGAATTATTTTCAATATGACTTATCTCATAATGCATAACATCAATAAGATATTAATATAGAAAATATTTAACCTTTGAACATGGGTCAACTTGAGAGATTTATTTTTTTGGTTTTCACCCTAAAATGTTCTTTTGGTTTTCATAGGTTTTAATTGACATCCAATAATATTCTCAGGTTCAACATGTATCTTGAGATTCTGATACTTTTTTTTATTCGCATAAACTCCCTCTTCATCACTAGTTTATTTTGAGTTAATTCCAATAGGCTATAGTTCATTATCAGGTTGTAAAGCTCTATATTTCGTTAAAAATTACTCACTATCTCCAATAGAAAATTTAAAATATGGTACTTCTGAAACACTAATTAAGGGTTTATTTTCAAGGATGTTCACATCATAAGAGTTAACTATATTTTAAATATGTTTTTCCTAGAATATCTTCCCCTTTCAATTTGATAAGTATCTTTAAATGATGCTCTCATTAACCTTCTCATAAAACTCCTCCAACATATAATTATAAATTTTAATAATATAGGGACTACCAAAAACTTTTAAATACTACACAATTTGATTGATTTTATTACACATCTCATAAGAAATAATTTTTCAATCTGGTCTCATTAAACACATGTTCTGAACATGGATAATTGCACAAATAGATTCTCTCTAATGAAATTTTTTTGAGAAACCATATCTTGTTAACGATGTTATTACCATATCAACTAATATTATGTTATTCCTCTCAGAAAGTTCATTTTTTTGGGGATTATATATAGTGTTGTACATATTCTTTATACCATATTTTTTAAGATATAATGTAAATGATCTACATGTGAATTATTTACCATTATCATATCTGAGTTTCTTGATGCATATACCCAACTATATAAAAACTATTCTTCTAAATTTTTTAATAATATCCACTACATCAAACTTGTGTTTTATAAATATAAAATTGGTCATTATAGTGAAATAATATATAAATATTATGAAATAAAGATAACCTTGAGTGGGATTATTTCTCATGGGTCCACATGAATCTAGGTGTATAAACTCAAGAGGCTCAGTGGTATGAATTTCAACTCTTTTATTCCTCCCTCAAGTGAATTTCCATTTTTAAAATGTCACACAAATTTATTTTGTTTCTCTTTTTAGGTAAGGAAAACCCATAAACAAATCTACCTTATGAATATTTATCAACCTTTTCTAACAATTACATCCCAACTTTATATTCCTTTTTTTTCTTCATTCGAACTCAAGTATTAATAATTTGTTGATTATATAATCTAAAATATATTTAATCTACTCCTCTCACCTAATGTGATAATATTATCACCTATGGTCCTCTTGTGAAACAAGTGTTTCTTCTGAAAATTACCTCATTCTCATCATCACATAGTTGTCTCTCACTTAATATATTATGTTTGATCCCATCAATAAATATGACATATTTTGAGTTTAGTTTTTGAGCCTCAATCTAATATGTCATGATACCTTTTTCCCTTAAAGATAATTCATTTCCCAAATTTACGACGCCATCATCATGTTTTTCTATATTTTTTATGATATTTTTATCTCGGTTCATGTATGATGAGAATCAACTATCAAGGATCCATGGATTGATTCCCTTACATTGTGAGACACTTTAATAATGAGTAAAATATCAACCTTGGTTCCATATTCAATATTCATTTCCTTAGTTATCTATTTTTTTTACGTATAATCATAGTATAAAAAATTTCTTCATAGTGAACATACTGAACATATCTTCCATATATTTCATCAAGCCCTATAAACCTATTTCGGATTGGAATCACATATGAGTTTTCAATTAATATTTTCCTCATGGATTTTTTTCTTCTGTCCTCTGAGTATATCCCAAAAAATAATAACCTTATTTTATTTTAAGGAAGATACATGTTTTACTATTGAACACAATCTTTGTGTCTATAATATTTCCAATTCTAGTAAAACTAGACTTTTTATTAAAATTTTGAGAATGACATTGAAAATCTACTTGTTGTCTTAGTGAAATATTATACTTCTTTTGTATAGGTTTTGAAGAACCGTGATTCTTATCCACTTCCATATATATAAAATACTTCCTCTACGGAATATTATCATCCCAAATTTTTCTAGCTTGATATTTAGTACATGTAATGATAGTTGAAAAAGGTTTTATATTTTTATATATAACAAGTATAGAATTTATCTAATCTGATACACATGATTTATTAATACACAAAGATGATCCATATTTTACATAAACTACCTTCACAAAATTATTATTCATTTTATAAGGTTATTTGCATCTTTTAAACAACTTGATTCATCCTTATTAAGCTCTTCTTCCCAATTAGTTACCTTATTATCAAGCTATTTAATGATTTTATCATGCTCAACAACTTTTACTTCAATAAGGTTGACCTCCTCAATTAGATCATTATCTTTAATAAAAATTATCTCTTAATCTTTTTAACATTATTTTTAAGAGTATTGACTTCTTTTATGGGTTGAATAATTCCATCAAGACACACATCAAGTTTATTTTTCAACATGTGCGCCATATATGTTACATCTTCTTCTTATTTTTCTTCTTCACCGCTTAAGTTGTACTCCTTTTTCTCAAAACATGTCTTGAAGTTGGATCCGCTTCTTTCAAACTTGTTTTAAAAATCACTAATTTAGGATGAACATTATTTATCCTCCTTACTCAGTATACACCTTTTCTTTCTTCTCTGCAATCTCTTTCTGCATTTTGGATTCCTCTATGGCTTTACTTCAACCTCTTCCTCATTAGAATCCACACTCTCCTTTCTTCTAGGAAAATCTATAGAAAAATCTTCTTTACCCCCACTATCATGAGATTGCCCAAGCTATCCAATATTCAGATGCATGAGCCAGCCCGTGACATACCCCGGGAAGGTTCTCGATCACTCTAGGATAGAAACTAGTGTCAATGAATTAAATAGTATACAATTGGAATGATTTTACCCTAATAAACCTGATTTAATAAATAATATAAAATGGGAATGACCACTATATATGTTGGAGTACCATAATCCAATAGAAATAAAATAATAATATATATATACATATAATTTAAACAAATTAATGTAAATGTAATCCCTTTGCTCACACCCAACTCCTGCCAACCAAACAGCTACCACCTGACACACCCAAATCACAATATATATTATGCATCCCCCAATAACCATAACTGAAAGAAGGAAATGACTATTTGCAAAAGGTGATAAATGAAACTACATAAATCAATAACCAACTAACATCCATGTAACCATATTTCATCATCCGCTCCTAATACAATCAATGCTCCAAGATCAGTCAAGAGGCAAACCAGAACCTATACTCAAATAATATAGATAACTACGGACAAAAAGCTTAGTAGGATTTCCAATGGAAGACACATCCCATGAAAAACCGTAAAATAATGGATCTATTTTTTACTAGTTTGAAATACATTATTTAAAAATAGATTTTATAGGCATAATCACATAAAAACAATATAATTTTATAATTTCCACCTTTTATTTTCTTTAAATGAAAATAATCACTTTGGAGACAATTTATAGGGATCAATCCTCTTTTATTAAAACACCCATTTAAAAACAACCCTTAACCCACATTTGAAATATATTTTTTCAAAACTCAATAGAATACCATTTTACTAAATAGAAATAAGTATCAATGAATAATAAGAAGGTTATAAATCCAAGGTAATATAATGTAAGGAAAAAATAAGAGGGAGACATATAATTAATAATTTTAAAATATAAATCTTGGGAAAAACATCCTAGGGTTAATAAGGGTTTGGGGAACCTAAAATATACATTTATAACATCTAGGAAAAATGATAGTAACATGTCACTGTACAAGGGAAAAATAACATACGTCACTAGACTAGCTAATGAAATGGGGCCTTGTCCAGACTAAGTTCACCTACCCAAGTACTCGGGTTTCTCATGAGGTTAGAATAATAATATAAACAAGTAATAACATATAACACCATCATGTTATTCTATAAAAACCATGATCATATAAAATCAATAAATAATCAACAGTGGGTTTAAACCACACAACCACACTCAATAAGAATATAATTCCGAGAAAAAACCTAGGATTTCCCATTTAAATCAAATAAAATATTTAAAAATTTATTTTAGAAGTTCCAAATAGGAATTATAATTCAATTTATAATATAATTTAAAGCATTTTTGAAAACCATGTTTGTGTATCAAAATTAAATTCTCAAATTTTCCCTCTATCGTTATGCTAGTATAAATTTACACACACACACATAGATATATATATATATATATATCTGTGTGTGTGTGTTGGTATGTATGTATGTATGTAGGTATGTATATATGTATGTATGTATGTATGTATGTATGTATGTATGTATGTATGTATGTATGTACGTATCTATGTATGTATGTATGTATGTATGTATTTATGTATGTATGTATTTATGTATTTATGTATGTATGTATGTATGTATGTATGTATGTATGTTTGTATGTATGTATGTATGTATGTATGTATGTATGTATGTATGTATGTATGTATGTATGTATGTACGTATGTATGTATGAATGTATGTATGAATGTATGTATGTATGTATGTATGTATGTATGTATGTATGTATTTATGTATGTATGTATGTATGTATGTACGTTTGTATGTATGTCTGTATGTGTGTGTGTGTGTGTCCATACGTATGTACGTAAGTATGTATGTATGTATACCCATGTATATGCGCATAACAACCCAAAATGAAAAAGGCATTTTTGAACCTCACATATTTATTAAAACCCAATTACAAAACGCTATTAAATACATGGAATTTCATGTATTACATTAAATTCTAATTAAAATTTAAGAACCAGTTTAGAATTCACTTTGAGACCCAAAACACTTTTTAAAAAGCCAAAACACAAGAGAGAGGCTCATTTTAGAAATCCATCAAATACCCGATATTTAAATAATATGTCAAGTAATTTAAAATCACACATTTTGAAAGAAAAATGTCTATTACATTAAAAAAATATCAACGAAAACTTTTTTCTCCTTTGAAATATATTTATAGATACATTTATAATTAATACTAAACATCTAAAACCTAGGTTTAATAAACATTCAGTTATGGTTTCAAAAATTTATATCCTTAAACATGGGGAAACCTACCTTTAATTCATCGATTTTATAGTTGAGGTACAAATACACCTCTAAGAAGTCAAAGGAACCTCTCAAGGCCAAGAAGAACCCTAAGCAAGAAAATTCTCTAATTAAAAATAGAGCTACATAGAATCTGGACCAAAAACATTCTTGGGGTTCGACATAGGGTGATGTGTGGTAAGGGGAAGAAGAGGAAAGGGGAAAGAGGATGAGGAGAAATCAGAAACTTAAAATGAATTATCCTCAATAAAAATCACATGGAGAATTATTGAGGTGGAGAAATAGTGGAAGGAAGTAGGTATGCATGGGAGGGGTATATCGACTAGGTCGCGCACAAGGGGGAAGAGATGGGAGAACTTCACATGGGTAAAAGAATGTAGGGACAAATTATAAATTAAAAAAAATTAAACCTATACACAGTGCATAGTTTGGCCACACAATTGGAAAAACTGTGCACCTAATGTGTTCCCCCATCTAAATAAATTAGTCCACCTCGCATGAGTAGAACACATGGATAAATAAACTATGCACCACCCAGGAATTTTGGTTCTTCTAAATTATAGACCAAAATACATAGTCACCACAAGGTTTATACTAACCATGAACTAATTGTTCATTTATGTTGATGTTTTAAAATTTTGTAAACTTAAACTGGTTCATCCTAAAATTGGAGGATAAGATCAAAAATAATTAAATTAATAAAATAATAAAGGAAAATAGGGGTGGGGTGAGATAAAATTACCACCTTAACACATTATGTAACTAGAAAGCCTCATTGTCTTAGTTGGTTATAGAAAAGAACAGGACTTAAGTCACTCAAACACTACTTGATTATACAAGACTAACGAAAACCATGGCCACCAGCAATTCAAGACCTACGGTACTAACCGAAATGAACCACAACCATCTTCTAAGATTAATTCATCTCACAATGAACCTATAAACTCACAATCCACTATAGTAAACTCTCTCACTGAAATGGAAATTTCAAAGGTAATCTATACCAAATTTACAAAAGATCCAAATACAAACAATCTATTTTCATCTCCAAGAATTTTATAATTCCAATAAAATGCTTATACTCAATTTTACTCGAGGATTGTTACCAATATGATGATAACATTCCTCAAAATCAAAAAACGTACATAAATTCCAAATAACATTAGGAACCAAAATATTAATTGAACAAACCATAATGGATAATTAAAATAAGAACAAAGACTGGCACCTGGTTTCCCCAGGACAATGATTCTACTAACTTGAAAGTTCAATGAATCTGAAGAACACCCCCAAAAAAACACTATTTCTAAAGTAGTCTTTGAAACAAATGAACTCTACTGAAACACTCAATCGAGGGAACATCCATAATTTCCATCAACTCAATCCTCTAGGTCTCCAAAATTCATGTTCAAATGCCTTCTAACTACAACCCATAGATCAAGAAAGGAGAACAAGAAGAGAACTGATCCCAAAACACTAGATCATACATGTTATTTTTCCTAACATGATAATGGATCTTTATCAGGACTATAAATAGTAGGTTCACCACCCATTCTAGGAAATTCCCTTTAAATCAAACCCACCACAATAACCCCACTGATCACATCCCCAATTGGAGATACTTCAGATGAGAATACTCCCAAACTATGGTTTGGATGAAGGTCCTTATCAAAACTAAAATATCCCATAAATACATAACCATTGGATTAAGAAAAAAATCCTTTAAACTAAAGATAAATAGAAATAAACTAAAATTTCGTGAGAAATACCATCAACCAAAATATCACGCTCTCCAACCATAAGATCTCAATCTCTAACCATATGTGAAAAAACTCAAAGGCATCCTAGAACATGAACTTCCCTATATACTAATGTATTTTTTTAGGGGGAAAGTCAATTGATAAAACAAAATGATGTTAAAATAAGGAAGCACCAGAGTTTAACTCCTTACAAACTAGATAAACCATAGGAAAAATGGAAACCCAATGAAATAAATCATAAGCCCCACAACTCATAAACACAAATACCAAAAAATTCAATGCCTAATTAAAACACTACATTAATTTTATAAAGGAACTTTTCCAAAAACGTCCAAACCCTTAAGCTTCCCCCTATATAAAAACAATTGGTCCCTTATAAAGTCTTTATCACATTAAAAATAAACTAAATTAAATTCATTTAAATCTATTATGACAACCCATATTTTAATACACTTTATTACATGATTTATTATATAAATGTACACATTATTCATTCCAAAAATACCATGAATCCTAGTAAATTTGAAAAATTAGGTACATATTAAATCAACTAGATATAAGGATAAAACCAAATTATTTAAAATCTCAAAAACATTATCTTATATTCCATGGATCTTCTAAAACTGCATGGGATAACCTGGGGACATAAATAATAAATGGGTGAAATATAAATCCCAGTAAGGGAAGAAAAAAAAACAATATCATAAGGTAAATCAATACATGTTATCCAAGAGTAATATCAAGGTAACATAATAGGGGTGTGAATCATAATATTAAACAATGAGGGATGATATAAAATGATAACATAAAGCTGATATGGGAATGTAGCGACATCATTAAACATTAAATCATAAACATAGGTCAAGGATAACCATAAAGGCATCATAACATGGTGAAAAACATCCCAAAATGTATTATGTTGACTCCCTAATTCTATACATGACATCTCATGAGTCTAAACATTACACAATGTATTGGACTGTTATCTGGGAACACCCATCATTTTTATATCATGTACATTCCTAATTATTACACATGAATCATACAACATAAATATTTCATTAATAAATTTTAATCCCATTATCAATGAGTGTGGTTTATATACATGTAATTACACAAAAAATAAATGATAGGTAAATATAGGTGAATAATCTTGAGTGAAAATACGGATGGGTATTCACAAAAAATTGTTTGGCATGGAAAAATCATTGTATAATTCCAGAAACATAACTGGGGTATGTAAAGGTTCATGGGAGGGATTTATGAGAGTAAAAGGGGTAACTAAAAAATTTTACATCACATGGTTAGTAAGAGTTATGTGTAAAATCATATCCCAACATGATAAATTGGAAAAAACAGCATAATATAAAGGAGGTTCTTAAATAAAGAGGAGAATGAGAGGATCCCTTACCTTGAGAGGGTGTTTCCAATATCATGGGATGAGATTATTAAGAGATTGGGGGAACTATTATTGGTATATTGGGAGGTAAGGGTATAATGATTTAATTATATAAGGGTTTTTAGTGAAGAGTAATGGGAAATTGGGTGGTTTTATATAGAAAAATAGAAGAGAATTATTTATTAATTTTCAAACTTTGGTTTTGACTCTATATGATAAAATAATAAAAACCACAAACCATACCATGGGTTATTTCCATGTTTTCTACCTAAGTGAATTGTTTTTTATTATTTTACATATTTTAGAACCTATATCATTAAAATAATACCCTTGATAATATGTAAGTGTGTTATCTTTATAAAGAATTGATTTCAAAAACCTAAAAATATAATATATGTATTGGAGGATTCATTAAGGGTTAATAAAAGTAATAAAATAATTTTAAAAACAAATTATTTTAAAGGGTAAATATTTATTTTGTCACAGAAACCTTTTATGTAATATATTACATCACTTTTAATTCATTATAATGTCATAATACATATTTTATATTTATACCATATTTAATTTTTGACCCAACAATTCGAATGTCTCAAAAAATTATCAAAAAATAAACAGTGACTAATTTTTTTGTGATAATTTTAAAAAAATTATTTTATACAAATAATTCTATGAGTATGAGAATTTACACTTCTAAGTCAAAAATAAACCTTTATTGAAAATAATAGTTTTCTTCGCAGTAACAATTTTCTAAGCCATTAAAATTATATTTGACTTCATCAAATTGTATTATAATTTATATTTCATAAAAATAATTTAATAATAATATTTTATGAAAATATTATTTATTTCACAAATTCTTGAATTCATTAAAATAGAGTGTCATGATTGAAACTATACATTTCCCAAATATACCATTTGTGTTTCATCGTATAAAAAATTTATTTTTATCAAACTCATTATATAATAATTTAAAATTTAATATTAAAAAGGGATAAATATAATCATTGTTGTATTAAAATAAAAAATAAAAATTTATACTATTAGAGTCTAGATACATATCCCTTTACTACACCAGTGAATTTTTTAAGGGTAAGGTGTGTGATGGTGAGATTTTCTTAGGGTAGTTCAACCTATATGGTTTGGGTTGCAATCTTTATGATATTGAACTTCTCCAATAAATGGTTTTATTCATGATTTAGTTATTTAATATCATCTTTGGATTGGTCAATGTAAAATCCCAGTAATGTTATCTCCCTCACAAGCTCTGATAAATAGGCTTAATAGGGTATAATCCTACTAGTCGAGGCCATCACTTCGTCCATTTGTGTCAATTGGACTTTACCACAACCCTTTATAAATAATATTCTTACTATCACTATTCAACAATTATAATATCAATGGTTATAATTTTTAATGGTATTTTGAATTTGAAATTCCAAATAATCAACCAAAATTACCAAATTATTGCTTGTGTTTCTATAACTTCATTACTTGATGAGGTATTTAATCATTGAAAAAGGGAATTTTGTTTATAAAAGTTTGTGTAATTTCATTTTCCCCCTTTAAAAAATTTAACTCGAGATATTTTCATTTAATGCACTAAAACATATTAGGGTTCTTATATTTCATTGTCACTTTTATCTCCCTTTTCACTTCATCATGTTGTTGGCTTCACCACAACAGATTGACCAGGTGAGTTTTCTTGTTTTGTAGATACTTTTCTCTATGATCTAGGATCTTCATTGACTACTCCTAGTATAGAAGAACATTATCCAATGGTACCACCACTAGATTTAGTACTTGTTAGGTTTGTGGTATGTAATTCATCAAGAGGGATAAATGGAACACATCATGTACTTGAGATAGTTTAGGTGGGAGTATTAGTCGATAATACACCGATCATATGAAATCAATGATCTAAAAGGGGTCGATTTATCTTGGACTAAGCTCTCCCATTTTCTGAAACCTCGTGACTTTCTTTTATGGCGACATACTAACAAAACATTTATCTCTGACCTCAAACTCTATATCACGTTCATGATTATTTTCATAGATTTTCTATCAAATTTGTGCATATTTCATATGATTTTGAATGATTTGAACCCTAATTATCATTTAATGGATAATATTAGGTCATATTATATTCTTCTCTTCATCTGTATCCCAACATGTCGGTGTCTGACACCTATTCCCATACATAGCCTCATAAGCTGTCATTTCAATGTTAGAATAAAACTTTTCGTATATGATAACTCTACTAGGGGAAGGTGTTGGTCCAAACATACTTGTAAATACAATGAATATGATCTTAGAATATCTTTCAGAGTTTGATTGGTTCTTTTTGACTGACCATCCATATAAGGGTGATAATCAATTCTGAAGCTTAGTTTTATATCCAATTATTGCTGAAGGGTCCTCCAAACTCTCAAGGTAAACCTCATATCTAAATCAAATACAATAGGGATTGGAACTCCATGTAGTCTTACCACTTCCCTTATATATATTTTTTCTAGTTTTTTTAGAGATAAAATTTACTTGATAGAAATTAAATGTGCAGACTTGGTAAGGAAATTGACTACCACCCAGATGGAATTGTTTCCTTCAAGTGTCATGATGAGTCCTATGAAAAAATTCATGGTTATGTTTTCCCATTATCATAATGGTATGAAAAACGGATACATAATACTCTTAGACTTATATCATTATTCTTTTACTTTTTGGAATACCATGAAACAAGACATAGACTCTTAAAAATCCATCTTCATCTTATCCCACTATAGGTTTTTCATTAAATATTTACACATCATGGTTCTTCCCAGATTAATAGATAACGATGATCTATGTTCATCATAGAAAATTTCACACTTAAATATTGGTTTTTATAGAACACATATTTGGGTTCCATACCTTCTAAATCCATATTCAACAATGTTAACTCTAGAACATTCACTACCTTCTTCTGTAGCACCTTAGTATCTTACTAGGTCTCCTTGATCCTCTTAATAATGGATATTTGAAAAATTATTTTAGAAAGGTTTGATGAATATCCATTTATTATTCTCATAATCTATATTTTAATGTCCAAGAATATTGGATCCCTGGTAATTATCATCATGGATTTAGTTATGGGATCCTTTCAACTCAGAGAATCTACCAATTTTTGTGACTTCCTATGATGGTAATGAATTGAAAAATCATAATCATTGATTATCTCTAACCACCTTTGTGGAGAATATGAAGCTCTTTTTTTGTGAGTATATACTTAAGGATTTTATGACCCATATATATGTCACAATTTTCACCATTGATGTAATGTCTCTATATCTTCAATTCAAAAATCATTATATCTGATTCTAGATCACTAATTGGGTAGTTCTACTCATGGATCTTCAGTTGGAAATAGGCATAGGCTATCACTTTGTTATCTTGCATGAATACTCAACCTAATGCCTTTTTGGATGCATCATTGTGCAAAAAAAAATTGTCTTCTTTGGTGGTTAATGTGAGAATTGGTGTAGTTATTAGCCTCTTATTTAGCTCTTTATAACTTTATTCATATTCATTAGTCTATAAAAAGTTGGCTCACTTCCGAGTATTCTTGGTGGGTGGTCTGTACAATCCTAATAAGTTTCTCAAAAATCAATTATAGTACCAATATAATCCAAGGAAACTTTGGATTTTTATCACATATATTAGCATTGGAAATCCTTAAATTGCCTCATTTTTTAATGTATCCACATATACCCCTTTATTGGTGATAACATATCCCAAGAAAGTTACATGGTCTAATAAATACTCACATTTACTATACATCGCAAATAAATTTTCATTTAATTTTTTTTAATACAAAATTAAAATACACCTTATATTCATCCTTAATTTTGGATTAGATAATCATATTATCTATAAATACTACAACAAATTTATTGATGTAATCTTTAAAAAATTTATTCATTAATTCCATGATGATTTTTGGATATTTTGTGAGTCTAGATTGAATAACTATGAACTTTTAATGCCCGTAACTTGTATGAAAATTAGTATTGGGGATATCCCACTTCTTCACCTTTACTTGATAATATCCCAAACATATATCCACCTTAGATAAGTATTGGGATCCACATAGCTGATCAAAAAATTCATCAATCTATTGTTGATGATGCTTTTTCTTTATTGTGGTCCTTTTGAGCTTATTATAATCAATGAAGAGTCTCATTGACCAAACATTAATCATAGTGAAGAGGATCAATTCACCCCATGTTGAAGAACATAGACATATTAATCCTTTATCAAAATTCTTTTATAGTTGCTTATTAATCTCTTAAAGTTTGATAGAATCAATTCTAAATAGATTCTTGGATATCAGTAAAGCTTTGAGTATAAGGTCAATTGAAAATTCAACCTATTGGCTAGGAGGAAGACTAAGAAATTCTTTAGGAAACATGTCAGTTAATTACCTTAAAATGAGCATGTTGTTAAGGACAATTTTCGTTATTTAATCACAATAATTTGAGAAAGATATGCTTACTTATGGTGTAATAATATCCATTATTGGGATGATTATACTAAAAAAGATTTATCCTCCTCCATGAACTTTTATAAAATCATAAGGTGATTCACGATATCGAGGGTGATTTACTTGTATCATAAATTTATATAGGATCTATATAATAAAATTCAATCTATTCCCAAAATAGAATCATATTTTACTAAAGTATCACAAGGTTTTCTGGGAAGTTTTTCCCAAAAACATTTATAGGGGAGGATTTTTATACTTGGGATGCAATAATTTCTCCATTTTATATTTTCACTGATAGATCTACTTCTATTATTTACGGAGGTGTTTGAATATTTCTATTAAACTTATGAGATATAAGATAATTCATAAATTCAAAATCAAAAAGTTTGTTTTATATACTTTAATTAATAACTAAAACATGTGTCACCAATTTGTTTTTGGGATCCACCTAAACAGTTGTGATGGAATAAGGTCTCCCTTTCTACTTTGAAGTTTGTTGGTGTTAATTTTCACCAATAAACCATATCTTAGGGAAATGAATTGCATAATTTCTTTTTTCTTACAATTGAAACATTGTACTACTAGCCGATGGTTGACTTTATCATTCATTTATTCCATCACATTGGTGGATTTTTTCCATTTACAATCATTAGATAGGTACCCTTCCTTCCAACACCTAAATCCACTAGTATAAATAGAGGCTTAAACGTTGGTGTTTTAATATCATATTATAAAAAATGATATTAAATGTAACTGGTTGGAATTTTAACATTGGTTTTTATGAAAATCATCATTAAAATATAATAAAAAATAGTGTTGTTTTTCATTGAAACCAACATTAAAAATAATACACCTAACTTTTTAATATCCTTTTTTAAAAACCTAATGTTAAATTTTAATTTTAAAAACTCTTTAACGTAGGTTATTATAAAAACCGATGTTCAAATCCATTTGAAAAATATACCTATAATTTGAACCCTTGTTTTTCTTTCATTCAAAACCCACTCAAAATATTCCCTCTCACCCAATTCTCTACCGATGATGGCACTGATAGATTTGATGACCTTAAACACCTTTTATTATCTCTTGAAGTTAATTTTCATCCACTTTTCATATTCTTCTTTTTCTAAAAACCCTCTCTCAAATGACTCTTGACCTATGATGGCATCGATGACTTTGATAAGCTTAAACACCTATGATTATCTCACAATGTTGATTTGCATCCACTTTTCACATTATTTATTTTGGACCTTTGATCCTTCATTCTTATTCTATGATCCTCAAGATATTAAGATTGACCAACAACAACAATTTTAGGTTTTTTAGGGTTTTTACTTATTTTTTTCACTCATTTTTAATCAATATTATGGCATTCACTCAATTTTCATGAACTTTGATTGAGTTTATTAGAATTTGAAATCCATTTTTCATTATCAAGCTCAAAAATTTGTATACTTTTTTCAAAAATAAATTATTTATAATTATTTGTTATCATAATTTTTTTATAATTTATTATATGTTTTTATATCTAAATATTTTTATAATAATTATTTTTTTATAATAAATTTTTGTAAAAATTTTTGTATAAATTTTTTGTAATATTTTTTATAACTTATTTATGTATAATTGTTTGAATAATTCTTGGTATAATTTTTCTTACTATTTTTATTATAATTTTTTGTAAGTTATTTTTGTATATTTTTTTTCTAATGTTTTTTCAAAACCAGTAGCTATTTTTCATAATTTTTTGTAAGTTATTTTTTTATGTTTTATTGTTTGGTATGATATTTTTTTATAAGATAAATTATGTATAATTATTTGTTATGATAATTTTTTGTTATGAATTTTTGTTAGTAATGTTTTTTTTATAAATTATTTATAAGAGTTTATTAGTTTTTTTAAATTTTAAATATAAATTATGTATTAATTTTTGAAGATAAATTTGGAATAATTGTTTTTTATTTTTGATGATAAATTATGTATGATATTTTTTTATCATTATGTATAATTTTTTGTTATAATCAAATGGTTATCAATAATTGACTATTTTGATTATATGTTTTTATGTTTGAAATTTATCTTTTTTTTATATATTTGTCTATTTTTAATTTTTTAAATATATTCACCATTTATATTGTGATATTAGGAATTTAATGCATTATAATTGGATAAATATATGATTAACCATTGATGAATATGAAAAATGTGTTGATAATTTCTTGTAATTTTCTAAATAATATCCTCAAAACAAATATTTGATTTTATATCCATGCAAGAAGTGTCTGAATATAAGAAATTAAAATTTTATAAAAAACAAGGATCATCTCAATTTCTATAGTTTTATCCATAATTATACAAGTTTGATTTGGCATGGTATTAGATTGGAAAATCCAACAACTAATTTTGATGAAAATATTTAGAATTAGGCAGTGGATTATATAAGAATTAATCCATGATATAGGTTTTGAAACCATCAGAAAAAAGAAACTATTGATCGATTGTATTGAGATTTTAAAAACCCATTATTCTCATGTTGTACTAAATATATAGTGCTATCATACATTTTGAGATTAGTTAACTTGAAATAAAGAATTGGGTGAAGTGATAAAATTTTCTCTGGGTTACTTGAATTATTAAAAGAGTTATGTCACAAAGAAAATGGTCTTCCAGATTCTGTTTATGAGGAAAATAAAATATTATTCCCATTGGTATTGGGGGATAATAAGATTCATGCTTTCCCCAATGATTGTGTGTTGTATATGAAAGAATATGAATGTTTATCAAAATTTCCTAATTGTCGAACATCACAAAATAAGGGGGATGAAAAATTCAAATCTGATTCATTCTCAGGTACTGGAATCAAATATTCTACTAAATCAATTTGGTACCTTCAAATAATTCCTTCCTGTAATTCCAATAAATAAACATTAATTCATTCTCAGGTACCTTGATCAAACCTCCTTCTAAATTATTTTGGTTCCTTCAAACAATTCATCATTTAAAGAATCTATTTAAAAATTCAACTGATCAAAAAAGTTTAAGTTGTAATATAGATGATTGTATCTCTAATGGTAACATACATAACCTTATTTATTCACTACCATGTAATATATTTGATAAAAAATTTCCGGATTTTGTATATGACGTAAGAAATATCACAATGGGACTGTGCGCAGATGGAATGAATCCATATAAAAACCTATGTATACGACATAATTTGTGGCCTATTTTATTGGTAGTTTATAAATATTCCCCAATGATATTTATAAATAAAAAATAAGTAATGATGAGATTCAAGATTTCTAGACCAAAATAGACGAGAAACAAAATTAATGTGTATCTTTCACCATTGATTGATTATTTAAATCTTATATGTGAGAAATGTGTAACATTTTTTGATGTATACAATAAAGTGTATTTTATTATTCATGTTATGATAGTATTTTATATAAAATACTTTCTTTCATATGGAAACTTATCCGGATATAGTTTTAAGGGACATAAATCATGTCTAGTTTGTAGAGAAGAGACTTTGTATTATCAATTTTAGAATGGAATAAAGATAGTGTACATGGTATAGCAAAATTGTTTTTGAATTGGTCATCCTTACTATAGATTGAAAAAAGAATTTAGAAGTTTACTAGAATATAATCTTCCCCCAAAACCATTTTTTTAAAACAATATCATGAGAGCATTAAAAATATTGATTTCAAATTTTCAAAGAAAGGAATTTCTAGTCATCAAAAAATATCTGGAAGAATCATTCTATCTTTTTCAAACTACCTTATTGGAGATTTTTAGAGATAAAACATAACATTAAATTTATTAAAGTTAATAAAAACATATGTTACAGTTTTATTATAAATTTTTAGACATAAAAGGAATGAAAAAAGATAGATTTCATGCTATATTGGACTTTATATCAATGAGAATAAATTTGAAGTTAGCTCCAACTATCACGAACTGGCTTGGTTTGACCCAACCCATCACTTGATTTAGTTGGAAATAAGGCCTCAATATTGCCTCCTCATATTCCATATGCTGCTAACTAGTTGTGAGTACTTAAAAGGATATAGTAAGGAGACTATTCCCTCAGATCATACTATAATAACAGAAAAATAAACTTAACATAAAACAATCCATCAACATGATAGTATGCACAAATAAATTAATAACATAAATAAGTGTAAATAATGAATTGTTGCATAAAAAATCAACATACAAAAAGATAAAAACATTAGTCACCCACTATGCTAAACATATACAGAATAAAAAAATATAATAAATACACAAGGCTATACTGTTACTCTAAGTAGAACCACAAAGCTGGTCTCCATAATGGCTGAACAACTCTAGCATGAACCATAGACTCCATGTGATCAGCTCTGATCGAACATGAAACACCAGGCCTCCTACCGATCCAGCGTACCATGATCAACCTGAATGTAGACATAAGTTCTACACATACACTACGGTTCACATGTATGGGGTAAGAAAAAAATATTAGTAGCCCAACCTTAATGGTGGTCCAAACATCTATTTTCATAACATGTGCATGCAACACACACCATTTTCATCCTGGCCGAACATGAATCCCATCAAAAAAAATAAAAAAATAAAGAAAAGAAATGAAAGGGTTAAAAAAAAGTTAAAGATAAAACCTCAGGTTCTAGCCTAATATTTGTAGGTAATCTACCCATGCTATAGCCCTAGCCAATGGAATTATTAAATGTGTAACCCAGAACCACAACATTAAGAATGTATGCCTAATCAAGAAGGTCCTCCAAAGTCCAAAATATGGTCAAACACACATGCTGGACCCTGGAGTCTCATCCTAGGAATCAAAACACTGAAAATCATCTATTTGGAACTAGGAATCCAATGGTACGATCTGAACTGGTGGTTCGGACCCCCTTTTGACCTTAACAGTATACTACAATGTCTAAAAGTCCTATAGAACTAACTAGGTGAATGAACATGTCATCGCATCATCGGTCTACATGAACAAACCCCATAACCCATTGAAAACGGATCTTGGAGGATTGAAATATCCCCCATGGTACACTAACCCTAGCCTCAGGAAAAATATCGAGAAAACATGGTTGCACTCATCCATATCATCCATTGGCTCTATAGCCCCACCTCATAGAAACCATCCAACCAATGGAAGAAAGAAACTGAATCAATCTCATGGATAACTCCCGGTCCAATAATATACCAAAGGTTACCTCCCTCATTACTTCTGAACAAGAATAGCATTGAACCTCAAATGCACAAATCAAACATAAAGGTTGGCTATCACCCACACCCTCTAACTAAAACTATTGAAAATAGCATCGGCCACCTCACAAGATAACCAGACATAGGGAGGACCCATAGTTCCCAAAACCCTTAGTAAAAAAAGCAAACCCTACAAAGTGGATCCTCTAGAAAACCATAGCTCAGACATCACACCTTGCAAGGACCTCCACCAGAAAAACTGAACTTTGGACCAAGCCCGCTCAAAGGAACTATGGATGGGATCCCAGCTCAAACCCATAGAACATCCAACCAAAAGGGAAACCTCAAGAAACACCTCATGCAGAAGAGAAAACTTAAGAAAAACCCACACAAAATTGAATTTCACAGAATAGGTATCTTATACCCATCTCTAACTCTGCTCAATGACACATACTTGTACCGAAAAACCAATGACGATGAGCCAAACATATGGCTCATACTGGTCCCAACCTCAAGCAATTGAACCTAGATCTCAAAAAACTGCACTAACGATCCTATCCAAGAAAACAATTGATCCTACCACCCATAATATTTCTAAATAACCACAAGAAAACTCACCAAGCATCCTAATTACAAGTTGATCAGCAATCACACAACCTCACCCGAGCCTCAAAACACACAACCCATCCTCTAGAAGGATTCTAAAATAATAACCTTGAAGGAATCCTTCACCAAACTCTCTATTTGTTCAAAAAACCATCCATATGGCCTCTAAATTTTGAAGCAATCCCACCACTGTGTTCTATGTAATAAAATTCAATGAATAGACTACTCACAAGTCTAATTATAGCATTAGGTACAAGGAAACACAAAACCACTTTGTAGGAAAAGTACACGGAATGTGCTTCTAAGTACATAGAGTATGATCTCAAAGTTACACCAATCCCTATAATTTCACATATCCAAGATACACCTAGGGTCTTCCCATTTACTAGTACAAGGCCAAGGCATACATGGGGTCTGGTCATGTACTACCACATGGGGTGTCTTCCCTAGTACATTACCACATGGCCAAGTACTACTACACAACGTGTATTCCATGTACATAACATGTGATATTACACATCCATCTACCTGTGTACTTGGATAAATGGCCAAGTACCACTACATGGAATTTACCCAAGGTACTTGGCATGTACTTCCAAAAATTTTCCAGCCCAGGTACCTGGCCACCTAGCTAGGTACATGGTCAAGTACTACTACATGATGTGTACCTAAAGTACATGGTGTGTAATTCTAAAAACCTCATCTTCCCTAAACAAGAAGAACACATAGCATGTGATCATCAACCAAATAATGTGTGATCAAGATTTCTTGGACAGAAATCCCTCATGACCACCTTAATCTCCCTAAAACTCCCTGATTCACCTAAAAATAATCTAATCGACCCTTAATGGGTTCCCAACATCCCAAAGAACAATTAAAACATAAAAATATATACTCTATGATAATTTGTGTTAAAAAAAATAAAAAGGGTCCCACCTTTGAGGGAAAACCGTTAAAGATTCAATCTTGTTCATGGTCTGCAAGACCCACACAACGATCCAACGTGACCCGATCTCCGCAGGGGCACCTCCTTCTCCATCTCTTCCACTTCTCTCCACCTCCTGTCCCTATCCTCTCTATCAGATAATGTAAATACCATAGGGGGTGTACGTGATACATTAATGGAGAAAAGGATAATTTTAAAAAAAAATGATAAAATAAAAGAAAAACAAAAAGAAAGAGAAAAATAAAATAGAAGAAAAAGGGGATCGGCTCGGACCAAGTGCCTGAAATGAGGTTATGCCCTTACTTGGAAAACCACACATTATGGACTCAATAGAAAATTCATAATTCAAACATGAAACCCTAAAAATAATATATCACTAAATGACATGCATGAATATATAATAATAAATTAATTTAATATTAAATATTTGAACCAAATTTGAATGCCTCGAAATTCCACCAAACGCATGAGCTAGGATAAACACTCTATTTAGGGACAAATGGAGTGTTTAGAAAAATTATCTGAAATATCCTGACATGATAAATTACCATTTTTTCCTCTAAAGTCACTCAAAACCAAAAAATAAAATTTCCTATATTTTTCATAAATTTTCATAATGTGGTTCATGACAAGCTCCCTACCATAAACGCTTATATACCTAATGAATCCTAGGTGGTAATCCAACACCAAAGTATCACCACAAACACTAGAACTCCCAACACTACCATGAATTTACACCGACTGGCCTCATAGCACCGACAACACCCCAGAAACAATGGACATTCAACCATGGCTGGTCTGATGCTCTCCACCATTGGAGTATTCTTATCATCTCCCCTCAACCAAGAACCAATCTCCAGGGACCATGCTCCTTACACTACCAAAACCAATGTAAATACATGGACAAAATACTCACACTAGATTGCCAACATTGAAAAGAAACCAATTTTCATTCCCATCACATTAGGAATGAAAACACCACACTCAAAAATCCTATTGAAATAATGACCCCAAAACAAAATTTCCTATAGTTAAATCCCCACCATAAGGAATCCTCAAGACCGAAACAACTCTCAGTGTACTCACGCAGCCCAACCGACATTCCGCATAACCAGTGTGCACATGCCTTCTCCATAAGGTTGTCTTACAAAAATCTATAGCAATACTACTCCCCTCCCTAATAAGGATTTATCCATGAAAAACATCTCAAAAACTCTCATGCCCAAAAAAGACATGACCTAATGAACCTAGAATAACGTGCTTAAACCTACTGACCATGCTACTCATGTAGGACAAACCTAACAGACCGGATCACCATCAGTACTTATATTCCAAAACAAGGCATCTCCCTCATGCTAAGATCCACCACATGACCACCCTCTACATGGGTGTCAAACCAGGATCAAAATGATCAAACCACTCTCCCACCACATTTCCTAGAGAACAACCAAAACCAATAAGGATGAGCATCCGGCCAAACATTCCATCTCCTCCAGCCACAAGACCAAGAGATCTCCAAATGCTCCACCACATAAGATCAAGGAAACTCCATCCTCACCAAATAACCTCTCAGGGATACCAATAGTTAGGTAATCTTGTTCTTGATCCAATAATCTCTTGATAATATTTTCCCTCATCGAGCCAACCACCTCCAATAGCAGTATGGAACACCAAACCCCACACCAACCCATAAGGGTTTCCCCACATCCCTCGTTGAAGGGAATGTATCTCCACCACCATAGAACACCTCACAATAGAATTAATATGACCTTTAATTATAATAAATACTCTTGTGATTCATTTGGGAAAAATAACACCATGTACTTATATGATAAAACATGACATAAGTAGTTATTGACAATTTCAACAACTGAACCTATATCATCAGAAAAACACATACACACATGAATATGTATCCTATGATGCATGAACACATTCCTATTTTAGCTATCCCAAGATCCAAAAACTCATAAATCATGAAAACTAGTAAACACAAGTGCATCACTCAAGGTGAAAATCATAAAACCATAACATTGCAAATGAAGAACAGTAATCCCACAACCCTGGACGAAATTACCATAATAGGTGTTAATGATTCACCTTCCTAATATCCATCATAGGCTCTGGCACAATACTAGATCTCCAATCTTCCAACTCCTCAAATAATAAGACAAATAAAAATATTGCTTTGGTACCATTTTTTCCATGAACCAGCTCGGGTTGACCCAACTCATCACTTGATCCAACTCACAATAAGGACCCAATCATGACTCCTTGTACACTAGAGGCTGATGACTATTGGATATGGCTTAAAAGGATACATTGAGGATATTTTTACCTCATGTTAGAGTGAAATAACAATGGAAATAAACTAAACATACAATCATCTTGGAACATGAGAGTGCACAAAAATAAATAAATAACTTAAATAACTATAGTTAAAGGAAACATGCATACAGACTCAACAAAATAATACATATATAAATAGTTAACCCCCTGGGATGACCACATAATGAAAAAATAAATAAAATAAAAATACACTAGGCTCTACTGCTAATCCAAGCTGAACCATATACCTGATCTCCATGATGACTGACTAGATTAAGCATGAACCTAAAACTCCACATGAGTATCTCTTCCCAAATAACCAAAACTGTGAGTATTCCCAATGAACTACATCATTCTCAACCTGAAGGAAAATATAAGATCTACATGTACAATGAGGATCATGTGTAAGAGGTGAGAAACAAATCTCAGTAGGCCACCACCAACGGTGGTCCTAACATCTATTTTCATAACATGTTCATGAAAAAACATCATGTATAGACTAGTTAAATGTGAATCCCAGAATAAAATATAAAAAAAAGAAACAAAAGGGATAAACAAAAGGTAAATTGAAAACCTCCAGTTTTTTCCTAACACTCATAAGTAATCTACCCTCTCTCTATCCCATCGAGATGAATTAAAGAAATGTGGATCATGTAGCCATAATGCCAAGTGTGTCTTACTAATCAATAAGGAGCTCCAAAATCCAACACCAGAACATAAAGACATTCCATAACCTAGTATATCATCCTAGGCATCAAAACATCAAAGTGAATCTATCACACTAGGAATCTAATGATATGATTTGAACTGGTGTTAAGGACCCCCTTTCGACCATGGGAGTATAATATCATTCCCAAAAGTCCTTTAGAACTAACTAGATGAAAGTAGTTATCATAACATCACTAGGATACCTGAATAGACCCCATAACCTAGCAGAACGGACCCTCGGGTGAAGCTCGCTCAACGAAACCATGGTTGGACTCCCAACTCAAAACCACATAAAAACTTCCCAAACTGGATACCTAAAGTAACACCTCACCCATAAGGGAATCCATAAGAAATTCCCCCACCTAAAAGGGAATTTCCTAGAATATGTATTCTAGACCCATATCCAACTCTACTCAAAAGAACCTAGTTATACCCACCAACCAACGATGATGAACCGCCCACAAGGAAAATAACAGTACCAACCTGAAGAAACCATACCTAAACCCTAATAAAATAGAATAATGATATTATACAAGAAAAAACTCTATCCTTCCTCCTAGAATATATCAAAATAACGTAAATAAAACTCACTTATAATCCTTAATACAAGGTGACCAATGATCACACAACCTCACCCGAGCCTCACAATATACAGCCGAGCCCCCAGGAAGATTCTAAAACAAAAACCTCAAAGTAATCCTCCACTAAACTCTCTATTGGTCTAAAACAGTATATATATATATATATTGCCTCTAAATTCTAAAAATATCCCACCACTATGATCTATATAGAAAAAGACTCCAAATAGAGTACTCACTAATCCAATTCTGGATCTCGGCACAAAGACACCCAAAACCCCTTTGCCGGAAAAGTACACGATGTGTACTTCTGAGTACATAGATTTTACTCTAAAAAATTCACCTGGACATATAATTCCACATGGTCATGAAAAACCCTTATTATTCTCATATACAAGTACAAATACAAGGCATACATGGGGTATGGTCCTGTACTACTACATGGGGTTTCTTCCCGAGTACATGACCACATGGTCATGTACTACTACACGACATGTATTACAAGTACAAAGCATGTGATATCATGTGTCTATCTACCATGTCCAAGTACTACTTCATGGAATATACCCATGGTATACAACATGTACATTCGAAACTCCACCTGCCCATGTACACGACCACAAGGCCAGGTACATGGTCAAGTACTACAAAACAGCGTGTACCTAAAGTACACAATGTGTACTTATAAAAAATTCATATTCCATAAACAGTAAGAACAGATGGAATTTTTTCAACAACCACAACCCATGTGATTGGGATTTCTTTATATGAAACCCCTATGGACCTCCTAGAACCCCCCAAAACTCCACTATTCACCCCAAAAACACTAGATCAGGCCTTGATGGTTCCCCAACATCCCATAAACAAGATTAAAACATAAAAAACTACTCTATGAGTATTTAAGGTGAAAACATTAAAAATTCTCTACCAGCATGTGGAAACTGTCAATTCCTCTATCATGTTCATGATTTGTAGCACCCGTGCGATGATATGGCTCAACCTGAGCTCCACATCAGTGTATCCTTATCCCTCTCTACCTCTTCTCTCCCTATACTCTCTCTCGGTGAAAATAAATCCCCAAGTGTATTCATACGCAACACACCAAGGGAGGAAAGATGAAAAAATAATAAAAAATTGAAAATAAAGAAAACAGAAAAAAAAGAATACAAAGACAGAGAAGGAAAGGGGGTCCAGTGTAACAACACGAGATTTTATGAGAATTATTCTTTTTAATTTCATTGATGTCTTGTGTTTTATGCTACACAAAAATTATCTTGTGTTATACACAACACCGTATTAGCTTGCAGTATATGCAACACTATTATGGGCTCGTATTACGCACAATTTCATGTTTCTTTTATATAAATTATTCTACGCAACATTAAGTATATTTTTTTTAATGTATCAATGAAATAAGTTTTTATTATGTTATATGCAACAACAAAGGGATCTTTCACTACACATATCCTTGACTTGGCTTGCATTACATGCAATATCTATAACGACCCATACTTTACATACATTATTATTACTTCAGAATTGAATCATACTTATTACAACATATAACAAAACCATGGTAGGACCGTATAGGTATAGTGTCTTTAGAAACTAGGAAACATAAACAACCGGTTCAAAAATCATCTACATTATCTCCCGTTTATTTCATCATATCTAGAGTCCCTTTTGGCATATCCTACTTAATAACCTTCTACCTGGCCTGGGGAAAGAAAGCATGCAAAAGGGTGAGCTCAATTTCTCAGTAAGGGTAAATGAAGGAAATATCATATTCATAATAACATAGCATTTTGAAAATATTAACCTGCAAAAGAGATCATAATATCATAACATGTGACAAATAATAGTAGTGAAATGTAATCCCAATAATCATAACATAAAACAGGAAACTTTGTGGAATACACACATAATCATAGAGAATCATTTCTTAGTAGTCAAGACTTATTTCTAAGACTATCTTAGCAGACAAAGTCCATTTCTGAATCGAGTTCACTCCTCGTTTCAGTCATGTATCACTGAAACGGATTAACCTGTCGTTCCAGCCATGTTTATCTCATTAGATATAAATCTTTACCCAATTCATTGGAGGGAGATATAGGTCCCACCCATCTCATAATGATAATATTCTTATGTGTTCCACAAGATCATAAATCATACATCATAGCATAACCCACGTAATAAAAATGGGATTCTTAACCATCATGCCATCGTAATATAATACATATAAGATAAAAGGACATCACAAAATTAATTCCATCATAACATAGTCAAATAAATGTAAAAATAAGGATAGAAATATAACCCTATATTATCTTAGATGGAAAATGAATTTTGATAAAACACTTGAACTCCATTCTTGAGGAAAATATCCTTTCAACTTCAAAAATATTTTTCCTTTCTTAACATGTCATACAATTTTAAAATAAAACCAGTTGATTAAAAATAAACATGAAAACCTTTAAAATAATATTCATGTAAATAATGTTCTATGATATCATAAAAATCCATTCATTCCGTATAAGTTTAAAAATCATTCTTCTTGTACTTTGGCCGGAAAAGTCAAAAAGTACCTCGTACTAAAAATGACAAAAGATTCCTTTCATATATTTTACTAAAAAATCACCATTGAGTAATATTGGATTTAAAAAATTGTAGGAGGATAGAAATAATATTAAATATTGACAAAACATGGATGTGGATGATAAATAACCCCATGTAATTACCGAAGTATAAATAATCTCGGATAAAATTTGAGATTGCGAGATTTTCCCTTACATTAGGTCTGATTTTCTTCGTACGTGTCCGAACCTCCTATATAATGATTTAGATAATGTTATTTACTTATTCCAGAATCCTACTCATTGTTATGATATCATATATGGTCATATTCTTAGATTTTTATTAGTAATATTTCATTTCTACTTGTTATTCAGGTGTTTATTGCTTTTTGTTCTTATGCGTGTTTTGTTGAATAAATTCTTATTATTCTTTTTAGGTTATAGATACCTCATTTCCAGAATGGTATTAGTGTAATATATATCATATTTATTCATTCAATTCATTTATATAATCATTATTCATTGAAGATCATGTAGAACAAGTCGCATCACATCGTGGAGACGGTAGGCCGTACTTACGCACGAGCGATGATATCGTTCCCATCATCGTGAAATTGTATTGAATTGTATGTATACTATTTCAGAATAAATATCAGTTTACAATAATCATATATAGTTATTATTTACACCATTATACCCATCCAAGTAAGGTGGTGGTGGAAAACAGATTAAACCACGGCGTGGAGACGGTATTCCGTACGTACGCACACGCGGTGATTTCGTTTTCCGTATGATGGATAGAAGGTGAAATAGAGTTGTTTCATATTTATAATAACATATCAGTATATTATTTATACTGATGTTATTACTTTATATTGAAACAACTAAATAATAGGAAGTAGAAGAAGAAATAAAGTATAAAGAATCGGTAACGGACATTACCTCTTCTTTGAAGCGCCTCTTCTTAACCTCTTCTTAAGGCACTAAAGATGGTCTTTGAAGAAGACCAGTACCTCTAGGATGTTTCTATGGAAGTGGAGAAGATAAATTGGCAGGTGTTGGCTGAGAATGAAGGCTCAAAGTGGTGTGAGGAGGAGAGGGAGGAGGTTCCCTTTTATAAGGGAGGAGAGGGGAAATTTAGGAAAAACATAAAATATTATTTTATAATAAAGTCATATTCGGTTTTTAATAGCTCCAAACTGATTTATTTAGACACTAAGGTGGGTATGGGTCTTAATACTCTCAACCAATAGATTTTATACAAGTTTAGGTTTCTATTTTAACATTATCATTTAGATTTAACTCTAAGTTAAATAATTTAACTTTTATCGTGTCTTCTTATTTTCTTACACTATATGGTTAATAAACTTACTATAACAAGACAAAAGAACCCCAAGTGGTTAATTATTAATATATATAACCTTATATATGTAATTTTGCAGAACCTTAGATTTTTAGGAATAAAATAACATTTAATAATATAATATATTTTTAAAAAACTATTTTATGTCAATTTTGACACTATTTGGTAATTGATTTTTGTGAAAATCATAACAGCATGATTAGTTAAAAAAAATATAATTAAATCAATACTAATATGTCATATTAAACTATAAAATTAGTGTAATTCATGAAAAGTCTCAAATTACATTTATTTGGGTATTTATAATATCAATTATGTTAATACTTCCTTAATAAGTTAATTACTGCATCATCATTGTGTCATACATAAATTAACTTATTTAACGTATAAAAATTATAAATAAAGTACCATTATGTAAGAAATAATTTTATCTTTCTAATTAATATTTATAGTCTAATTTATCTTCCTTATAACCCTATATTAAAAATATTTTAGTTATTAAACGTTGATTTTAACTATTTTAACTCTTCTTTAAATAAAATAATATTAAATGTCCTAATCTAATACAAGTATACCTAAATGGTCATATTTTATTCCTAAGGTTTTTTTGGTCGAATTAAACTTATCCAATTGAATTAGGACATGTGTTAGTGTAATAATAATACCATTTTTACCCTTAATTACCCTATTTACTTTTAAGCTTGGTAAATAAAAGTAAAAAGTTACTATTCACCAAAAATTATTTTTATCTTGTTGAACCATATTTTACTCCTTGATGTTAACCGTGTGTCTCAGATTTTCGAAATTCCACTCACAGAAGTGGTAAAATTATGTTTTATGTAAATTTTCAAACTCTCCTAGGCGGTGGGTAAAAGACGGTGAAAAGTTCAATACAATTTTTATATATCTAAAATTATTATAAAATGACTCCACTGAATTACTTTGAACATATATAGGTATTAAGTATCAATTTTGACCTAAAATAAATTTAAATAAAATAAATATTTATTTAAATAAAAAGTCGGTTTATAAATAGTAACCCAGTGTTTTTACTATTCATAAAAAATTGAAAGTTTTCAGAAAAATACCAAAAATTCACCCTAGGATAATTTCGATATTCTGAATCCAAAGATGATTTCCATTTTAAAAGATAAAATTTATATAATTTTAAAAAGTGGGTATTACTATTCATAACAGCTAGTTTTAATAATATTTTAATAACATATCATTGTTTAGTGAAACTCGGTATTGCGTACAATACAAGCTATCGAGGAAGGTTGCACTTGCGTTCAATGAAATCCAAGACAGTTTTATGTGCAGTGAAATATTCCTTTGGTGTTTCATATAACATAATACATAAAAACAAAATATTTCTCATAAAATCTCAGGTGTTACATTCTACCCCCCATAAAATGAATTTTTCCCTCAAAATTTGTCACCTTGTAACAAACAGATGAGGATACCTATCCCTCATCATATCCTCAAGTTTCCATGTATCTTCTTCTAATTGGTGGTTCTTCCATAAAACATTCACCAAGCGTGTGGTCTTGTTCCATATGACTTTTTTGCTATGATTCAGAATCTCTATCGGATGTTCTTCATAAGAAAGATATTGCTCCAGCGGTACAAATTCTGAGTTGAGTACATGTGAATGATCGGGTATGAATTTTCTCCGGAGAGATACATGGAACACATCATGAACTTGAGAGATATTCGGTGTAAGTACCAATCGGTAAGCTACCTTCCCAACACGATCCATTATTTCGAAAGGATCGATATACCTAGGGCTCAACATTCCCTTCTTTCCAAATATCATTACTCTCTTCCAAGGAGATATTCGTAAGAACACTTTATCACCCACTTAAAACTCTAGGTCTTTTCTTCGGTTATCGGCATAACGTTTTTGTCGACTCTGAGCTGCTCTTATGTGTTTTTGAATAGATCTTACCTTTTCTGTCATCTCATCAACAATATCAAGTCCTAATAGCTTTCTTTCCCCAACTTCATACAAGAAAGTTAGAGTCCTGCATTTCTTTCCATAGAGAGCTTCATAAGGAGCCATCTTAATAGTAGAGTGAAAGCTATTATTATAAGAAAATTCCAGCAAGGGTAGGTGTTGATCCCAACCACATTTGAAATCCACAGAGAAAGCTCTTAACATATCTTCTAGATTTTTAATTGTTCTCTCAGACTGACCGTCTGTTTGAAGATGATAAGAAGTGTTGAAACTCAACTCCATATCTAGAGTATACTGAAGACTTCGCCAGAACTTTGAGGTAAAACTCAGATCTCGATCAGATATAATGGAAAGTGGTACTCCATGCAATCTTACCACTTCCTTCACATATATCCTGGGAAACTTATCAAGAGATAAATCCTCTCTAATAGCAATGAATTGTGCCGACTTTGTAAGATGATCAATTATGACCCAGATAGCATTATTTCCTTTGGATTTTTTAGGAATTCCAGTGACAAAGTCCATAGTGATGTTTTCCCATTTCCATTCGGGTATGGGTAATGGTTGTAACATCCCCTTAGACTTCTATCACTCAGCTTTAACTTACTGACAAACCAAGCATCGAGAGACATATTCAGTAACATCTCTTTTCATGCCATCCCATCAGATGTACTCTTTCAGATCCCTATACATCTTCGTGCTTCTTGGATGAATAGATAATGAAGAACTATGAGCCTCATCCAGTATCTCCTTCTTTAATTCTGGGATGGGAGGAACACAAACCCGATTCCTGAACCTTATTATCCCATCACAATCAATGTTGAATTCAAGAACATCTCTCACCTTCTTTTGAAACTCTACATCTTCTTTTTATGCCTCTTTAATCTTCACATGTATATATGGTTGAACATTCATTTGAGAAAGATATGATTTTTCCCCTTCCATTATAATTCCAAGATCCATCCTTTGTAAATCCATAAATATTGGATCTTTTTTTATCCTCATCATGGATAAACTAGCATGGTCTTGTCGACTTAATGCATCTTCCACATTGTTTGCTTTCCCAAGGTGATAAGGAATTGAGCAGTCATAATCCTTAATCAGCTCCAACCATCTTCTTTGCTTCATATTCTTCTCCTTTTGTGTGAAAATATACTTTAAACTTTTATGATCAGTATAAATATCACACCTTTCACCCTAAAGATAATGCCTCTAAATCTTTATGGAAAATATTACCACAGCTAACTCCAAATCATGAGTTGGGTAATTTTGCTCATGGATTTTCAACTTTCGTGAGGTATAAGCTATCACCATGTCATTTTTCATGAGAACACACCCCAATCCCTTCTTGGATGCATCACTATAGATCACAAATCATTCTCCACTACAAGGAAGTGTGAGCACATGTGCACTGGATTACCTTCTTTTTAACTCCTTGAAATTCTCTTCACACTCCTCCGTCCAAATGAACTTAACACCTTTTCGAGTCAACCTGGTGAGTGGATTAGATAATTGTGAAAAATCATTCACAAAACGTCGATAATATCCGTCCAAACCAAGGAAACTTAGGATCTCGGTTACTATTGTTGGTCTCGACCATCTTTCGATAACATCTGTTTTTGCTGGATCCATATATATCCCCTCTTTTGAGATTGTGTTCCCCAAAAATGAAACTTTTTGAATCCAAAATTCACACTTGGTAAATTTGGAATAAAGCTTATCCTTTCTCAGGGTATTCAATACAATACCCAAGTAATCTTCATGTTCTTCATTGCCCTTTGAATAGACAAGAATATCGTCTATAAAGACTACCACAAACTGATCAAGATAGTCTCAAAAGACTCTATTCATCAGATCCATGAAGATAGCAGGGGTATTAGAAAGACCAAATGAAATCACTATAAATTCATAATGTCCATACCTTGTATGGAAAGTCGTCTTTGGTATATCATCCCTTTTGACCCATAATTGATGATACCCTGCACGAATATCAATCTTGGAAAAGTATTGAGCTCCGCGTAGTTGGTCAAATAAGTCATCAATGTGTGGGAGTGGATATTTTTTCTTGATAGTGATCTTGTTAAGTTATCGATAATCAATGCAGAGTCTCATTAATCCATCTTTCTTATTAACAAACAGAATAGGTGCTCCCCAAGGTTACGCACTAGGGCGTATGGCTTCCTTATCTATATTCTCTTGGAGTGGCTTCTTGAATTCTTGAAACTCAATTTGGGCCATTTTATAAGGTGTCTTTGAAATGGGCATAGCACCCGGTATGAGTTCAGTTGGAAACTCAACTTCACGATTTAGTGGAAGACCTAGAAATTCCTCCAGAAAGACATCATCAAACTCCCATACAATGGGCATATTCTTAATCGTGAGTTTCTCACCAACCATTTGAGATAAATAACCTTCATTTAGTGGAATTGAGACCCATAAGATGGAAAAAACTTCCACTGTAAGGTTATGTTCATCCTTGCATCGATATATGATCATAGATTGATCTGGAATATGAAATGTGACTTCCATTCTTTGTCAATTGATATGAGCTCCATATAAAGAAAGCCAATCCATGCAAAGAATAACATCAAATTCCACTATAGGAAGGATCACAATATTTTCTAGAATCACTTTCCCACAAACTTCAATCGAAGAAGAATTATAAACTTTTGATGCGACTATTGTGCCATTAGGGGTTGTCACAGCTAACTCAACATCTAATTGTTGAGGTAATACAGTGATACCATTAGAAAATTCTTCAGAAATAAGAGAGTGGGTGGATCTAGAATCAAATAAAACATTTTCTACTTTAAAGTGGATGGTAAGTGTACCTTTCACCACTTCGTTATCGTACTCCACATCGCTGATAGAAATTGCATCTGAATTTCCTTTGTCTTTAGCCTTAAGAGTTTTTTGACGTCGATCGTCATAAAAAACCCTTTGATTAGGGATTTGATTAGTATAATGCCCCATTTCCTTTCACTTGTAACATTGAAGTGTAGGAGGTGCACTCTGTGTAGCCTTTTCATTGTTCGCATCACTAGACATCTTCTTCCCATCATTACAGAATTCAAATGTATGGTGACCTTATTTTCCACATTTGAAACATTTACTTGTCCCTTTAAGACAACTCCCTCCATGTTTCTTTCCACAATTTGAGCATAAGGGAAATGTCATCTTCTTTTCAGTGTACTCTTTAGATTTTCCTTTGAATTCCATTTTCCTCTTCTTATCAAACGCATATGACTGAGGGGTTACTCCAATCTCCATCTCAACCTTGAGAGAACATCGAACGATTTCCTCATAGATATTGAAGTCTCTTATGGCTAATTCCCTTCAAAGACTTGGTTTTAAGCCACTAAAGAATCGATCGATATTACTCTCAGGTTGGATAATAATCCCAGAATCCTACCTTGAAAGTCTTGTAAAATTTTCTTCGTAGGTACCAATAGATTCATAATACTTTTTCTTCAGTTCAAGAAACTCCTTCTCCATCTTTGTTCTAAGAATATGAGGAAAGTACTTATTGAAAAATAAGTTCTGGAACTCATCCAATTCCTTGAATTCAATTTCATCCCTTTGCCTCGTATTCTTGATAAGATTCCACCATTGATCAGGTTCACCTTCCAAACAATATACTTATAAGATGACTTTAGCATGTTCATAACATTGAATAACTGAAAATATCTTTTCAGTAGTACTTATCCATTTTTCGGCAACTAATGGATCATTAGACCTGCTGAATGAGGGTGGACACTGCCTCATGAAGGATTTAACAGAATGTTACTTCTTCCTTTTCTCATTTGGAAGTCCTGCATGATTCATAGCTTCAGAAAGTTGTGTGAGCATGGATACAAGATTTTTCATTCTAGATCTCATAATGTTTGGTTTCTTAGGGGGACAATCATTGCATTTCCCACTGTATTCAGCATTAACACGGTTCCTTCGGGTTCCAGCCATTTACTAAAACCAATAAGCATAGTGTGAGAAACACTAATCATAATCGGAAAACCACATAATCAAGAATAAAATTTCACACTTAAGGTCGTATCATAGGTTATTCATGGCCATTTCTAAAACACAAAGATTGTGTTCTATGTTTAGACTTATCCTTAGGGTTCTTACTAAGGCATTCACATCCTGGTTTCCAAAGGTTGACTACACCCTTCCTCTGATACAAACTATAACGACCCATACTTTACATACATTTTTATTACTTCATAATTGAAGAATACTTTTTAAAACATATTAAAAAACCATTTTAGGACCATATAGGTATAGTGTTTTTAGAAACTGGGAATCATAAATAACTGGTTCATAAATCATCTACATTGTATCCCATTTATTTCATTATATTCAGAGTCCCTTTTGGCATATCCTACTTAATAACCTTCTTCCTATCCTAGGGAAAGAAAACATACAAAAGGGTGAGCTCAAATGCTCAGTAAGGGTAAACTAAGTAAATATCATATTCATAAGAACATATAATTTTGAAAATCTTAACCTGCAAAAGAGATCATAATATCATAACATGGGATAAATAATAGTAGTGAAATGTAATCCCAATAATCATAACATAAAACATGAAACTTTGTGTTATACACACATAATCGTAAAGAATCATTTCTTAGTATCCAAGACTCATTTCCAAGACTATCTTAACGGACAAAGTCCATTTCTGAACTGAGTTCACTCCTCGTTTCAGTCCTGTATCACTAAACCGGATTAACCTAATGTTCCAGCCATGTTTATCTCAGGGGATATAAATATTTACCCAATTCATTGGAGGTAGATATATGTCCCAACCATCTCATAATTATACCATTATTATGTGTTCCACAAGCTCATAAATCATACATCATAACATAACCCATGTAATAAAAATGGGAATCTTAAACATCATGTCATCATAACATAATACATATAAGATAAAAGGACATCATAAAATTAATTCCATCATAACATAATCAAATAAATGTAAAAGTATGGATAGAAACAGAATCCTATATTATCTTATATGGAAAATAATTTTGATAAAACACTTGAACTCCATTCTTGAGGAAAATATCATTTCTACTTCAAAAATATTTTTCCCTTTCTTAACATGTCATTAAATTTTAAACTAAAAGAATTTGATTAAAAATAAACTTCAAAACTAGTAAAGGAAGCTTCATGGAAATAATGTTCTATGATATCATAAAAATCCATTCATGTCGTAAAAGTTTAAAAAAAACATTCTTCTCGTACTTTGGCTGGAAAAGTCAAAAAGTACCTCGTACTAAAAACGAAAAAAGATTCCTTTCATATCTTTTTCTAAAAACTCCCCATTGAGTAATATTGGATTTAAAAAATTGTAGGAGGATATACATAATATTAAATTTTGAAGAAACATCGATGTGGATGATAAATATGCCCCAGTAATTACCGAAGTATAAACAATCTCAGATAAAAATTGAGATTGCAAGATTTTCCCTTACTTTGGTCTGATTTGCTTCGTATGTGTCTGAACCTCTTGTATAATGATTTAAATAATGTTATTGACTTATTCAATAATTTTAATCATTGTTATGATATCATATATGGTCATATTCTTAGCTTTGTATTAGTAATATTTCATTGCTACTTGTTATTCGGGTGTTTATTACTTTTTCTTCTTATGTGTGTTTTGTCGAATAAATTATTATTCTTATTTTTATGTTATAGATACCTCATTTAAAGAATGTTATTAGTGTAATATAAATAATATTTATTAATTAAATTCATTTATATAATCATTATGCATTGAAGATTATGTAGAACGAGTCGCATCACATCGTGGAGACGGTAGGTCGTACGTACGCACGAGCGATGATATCGTTCCCATGATCGTGGAATTATATTTATGTGTATGTATACTATTTCAGAATCAATATCACTTTAAAATATTCATATATAGTTATAATTTACACCATTACACCCATCCAAGTAAGGTGGTGGTGGAAAACAGATTACACCACGATGTGGAGACGGTATTTCGTACGAATGCACGCGCAGTGATTTCATTTTCCATAGGATGGATAGAAGGTGAAATAGATTTGTTTAATATTTATAACAACCTATCAGTATATTATTTATACTGATGTTATTACTTCATAATGAAACAACTAAATAAGAGGAAGTAGAAGAAGAAATAATGTTGAAAGAATCGGTAACAGACATTACCTCTTCTTTAAAGCGCCTCTTCTTAACCTCCTCGTAGGGCACTAAATATGGTCTTTGAAGAATACCAGGACCTATAGTATGTTTCTAGGGAAGTGGATAAGATAAATTGTTACGGTTTGGCTGAGCTTTAAGGCTCAAAGTGGTGTGAGGAGGAGAGGGAGGTGGTTCCCTTTTATAAGGGAGGAGAGGGGAACTTTAGGAAAAACATAGAATATTATTTTATAATAAAGTCATATTTAGTTTCTAATAGCTCCAAATAGATTTATTTAGATTTTACGGTGGGGAGGGGTCCAAAACCTCTCAACCAATATATATTAGACAAGTTTAGGTTACTATTTTAACCTTATCATTTAGATTTAACTCTAAGTTAAATAATTTAACTTTTACCGTGTCTTCTTGTTTTCTTACACTATATGGTTAATAAACTTACTATAAAAATCCAAACGAACACCAAGCGGTTCATTATTAATATATATAATCTTATATAAGTCATTTGGCCGAACCTCATATTTTTAGGAATAAAATAACAATTAATAATATAATAATTGTTTTAAAAACTATTTTATGTCAATTTTGACACTATTTGGTAATTGATTTTTGTGAAAATCATAACAGCATGCTTAGATAGAAAAAAGCTAATTAAATCAATAATAATATGTCTTATTAACCTATAAAATTAGTTTAATACATGAAAAGTCCCAAATTACATTTATTTGCGTATTTATAACATCAATTATGTTAATATTTCCTTAATAAGGTAATTAATGCATTATAATTGTGTCATAAATAAATTAAATTATTTAAAGTCTAAAAATTATAAATAAACTTCCATTATCTAGAAAATAATTTTATATTTCTAATGAATATTTATAGTCGAATTTATCTTATTTATAACCCTATATTAAAAAAAATTAGTTATTAAACATTGATTTTAACAATTTTAACTCTTCTTTAAATAAAATAATATTAAATGTCCTAATCTAATCCAAGTGGACCTAAATGGTCATATTTTATTCCTAAGGTTGTTTTTGGTCAAATTAAACTTATAAAATAGAATTAGGAAATGTTTTAGTGTAATAATAATACCATTTTTACCCTTAATTACCCTATTTACTTTTAATTGTGGTAAATAAAAGTAAAAAGTTACTATTCACAAAAATTTATTTTTATCTTATTGAACCACATTTTACTCCTTGATGTTAACTCTATCTCTCAGATTTTCGAAATTCTACTCACATAAGTAGTAAAATTATGTACTACTATTCATAACGCCTAGTTTTAATAATATTTTAATAACATATCATTGTTTAGTGAAACTCGGTATTGCGTACAACGCAAGCTATCGAGGAAGGTTTCTCTTGCATGAAATGAAAGACAAGAAAGTTTTGTGTGCAGTGAAAGATTCCTTTGGTGTTTCATATAACATAATACATAAAAACAAAATATTTCTCATAAAATCTCGGGTGTTGCAATCACGACCTTCCTTGATAGCATGTGTAGTACGCAATACCGGGTTTCACTAAACAACAATATATTGTTATAATATTATTATGGACTAGCCATTATGAATAGTATTAACTAAATTTTGAATTTTATAACATTATTATTCATCTTACACATTTTATAAGACATGGTATGAGAACAAAATAAATTTTTCGAGTAAAATAATATTTTTCAAAAAAGTGCAGCTTTGCTACCTTTTGATGGCGAATCCACTTTAAATATAATTATTGACATGTTTATAAGTTCAATTTTAAAAAACAAAATTATTTTTTGGAATCATGATATAATAATTTACATTGGATAAATTTTTCATATTATTCTGATAACTTTCATATTTTAATGAATAGTAAAAACATGTTATATTTTAATTTAAAAAATTTTTCATCGCAATAATTTATATGCTTAAATTATAATATTTAATGGTTTTAAATTATTAATAGAATAAATTTTTACCATTTAATAAAATTTATTTCATTACCATTAATTTTACATTGAATTCATAGGTAAAAACATTTCAATCTTTGGCTATGTTTTAACTTTTAAAACCCGTTTTCTTAACAACGGGATTAATTTTAAATTAATTACTACAACTTATGTGTTTTTAATTTTGAAAAATGGATTCGATATTTTAATTTATTGGTTCCAATTTATGTTAATAGGTTACTTTTATTTTTTTGATATTATGAATAGTAACTACGGTAATTTTTATTTACTTCACTTAAAGGTAAATCAGGTAATTAAGGGTAAACATAAGATTATAAAATCACCCTAAATCCTGAAAAAATTATATTGGATAACTAAAAGTCGACCCATATCACCTAATGGTTGGATTAGATTCATTTTATGGACTTTTTACCATGAAAATAATTTCATTATTATTAAAACCAAATAAAGTGACAACATGACACTCCCTTAAATTGTATAAGTATAATAATTTTAATTTAGTGATAAACTTCGTGAAACTTCGAACATGAATAGTCTCCAGAAATCTAATAAAATTATAAACATCATGTGAATTTATTTATAATTTTTAGTGATTATATAAATATCATGAACCGTGACACAATAGTGATGCAGAAATTGTTTATTTAGTGAAAAATCAATAATATAGTTTTTATTAAACTAATAGTGACCATAAAAACACAAACACCTGACCAAAACTTATTTTTCATGTAAATGTACACCATAATAATCCAATAGACTAATATTTGACCATTTGGAACCTTAAAAAAGCGATTATGACACTTATATTATTTTATTTTAAATGATGTCAAAGTTGTCACCTTCATACTTTAATAAAGATAAAATTTTAAAAGTGGGTTGTTTTAGAAGATAAATTAGAGTAGAATTATTCTTATGAAATATATTATATTTATCTTCATCATAGTATTTTATTTTTTTTATACAAAAAATAATTATATTAAATAATTATACAAAAATGTTTTATTAATTATTTTATTAAGAGAAATATCAAATAAATGATTTTAAAATTATTAAAATAAATATTATATGAACTAATTAATGTTCTCCACTAATTTTATATATTAATATAACTTTCTAGTAATATATTAAATAAGTTTTATCAAAAATATATTCTCTTTGGATTTTATTTAAATTCAAATAAATAAATTGTGTCAAAATCGACACTATTGATGTTGTATATTATTAAATTGTTTAAAAATCTCAAAAATATTAAAAAATTAAGAATTAAAATTTATATGATCTAACATTTCATAAAGTATAAAATTATGTATAATTATAAACACATATGTAAGTATTTATAACCATATAAAATTTATAACATTATTATAACAAATAAAATTATATCGATTAAATAAGGATAAATCAAAATGATAAGTTTTAAAATAAAATCAAACCATGTATAAATTTAATTTTTTGATGATATTACAACCCTTTATTGTCTAATATCCTAAATTTAGTCACTTTGGAGGTTTTTATGTGGGTTTTGGGTTTGTTATAAATTAATATTTTAGAGGTTTCCAAAAGTGCCCCTCTCCATCCTTATAAAAGGGAACCTCCTCCCTCTTCTCTTTACACAATTTTGAGCCTTCAAGATCGGCCAAAACATTCCCATTTACCTTTTAAACTTTCCTAGAAACATTATATAGGTTCTGGTCTCCTCAAATGACCAACTCTAGTCCCTTGAGATGAAGCTTAAAGGAGGTGCATCGAAGAAGAGGTAATCTCTTCTACTGATTCTTTCAAGTTTCTTTCTTCTTCAACTTATTATTATTTAGTTGTTTCACTATAAAGTAATAAAATCATTATCAATAATATACTAATATGTTATTATAAATATGAAACAACCCCATTTAACCTTCTATCCATCCTACGGAAAACGAAATCACCACGCGTGCATACGTACGGAATACCGTCTCCACGCCATGGTGTAATCTATTTTTCCACCACCACCTTACATGGATGGGTATAATGGTATAAAGAATAACTATATATGGTGATTATAACATCATACTTATTCTGAGATATATTATATCATCCACTCCAATTCCATTCAATAATAATTGGAACGATATCATCGCTCGTGTGTATGTACGGATTACCGTCTCCACGACGCGGTGAGATTAATTCTCCATGTTAACCATTCAAGAATGATTATAAATTATATAATAAATAATCATGAAAGATATTAAATAATAATGATACTGTATTTACGTACATATATGTTTCATTTACTTAATTTCATTCAATTCAATAAGGAAACGAATACGGTGTTCATGCGTACGTACATCTTACCGTCTCCATTAATGGTGTATTTCATTTCATTTATTGATCTACCATATATATTTATATTCTGAATATATAAGTTATATATAAATCATGTTTTAAATTCTGGAATTAATTAAAACATGATATAAGTAATAATTTCAAGAACAACAAGTCCAAACACATACGATAAATGAAGCGATTTTACCCAAAATGAAGCTTTAACATGGAATTGACGGAAAAAAGGGTAATATAAAGTCATAAGTGAATCATATATGATATCATAAATATTATTATGGTTATGTTAGAAGTTAATAATTTGTTTAAAACCACTATACAAGAGTTTCAGACACGTACAGAATAAATTGGACCTAAGGTAAGGGATAACTATTCCAATCTCGTTCTTATCTGAGATTGTTTATTCGTAAGTATTTACTGGGATTATTGTTATCATCCATGCCCATGTTTTATAAAAATGTTTTGACATATGTTTAAAGTAATTTTTACCCATTTTTAAATTTTACCACATGTTATGAAAGGAATCTTAATTTTGTTTACCACACGAGGAACTTTTTAACTTTTCCGACAAAAGTACTAGGAGAATGTTATTTTTAACTTATATGGTGTGACCAGATTTTTAAGGTTTCATAACTTCTCATTTTCATGAAGATTACTCTACAAGATTTCATGTTTATTTAAAAAAAACCCTTTTCTTTTAAAATTTCATGTCATTTTGTGAAAAGAAAATGATTTTGAAGAAGAAAGGTTATTTTCCTAAAGAATTCATTTCTAGTATTTTATCAAAACTATTTTCCATCTAAATTGAAATTATTTAATATGTTTATGTTTCAAGTATAATGTCTCCATTATTTACATGGTTTTATTTTTCTTATGATGAAATGATATCCATTTTTTTATATTGATTATGTTATGATGGAATGATGTTTAAGAATCCCATTCCATTACATGGGTTATGCTATGATGTATGATTTATGATTTTGTGCCACAAAAAATAATGATTACATTATGAGATGGGTGGGACCTATATCACCCTTCAATTCATTGGGTAAAGATTTATATCCCATGAGATAGACATGGCTGGAATGGTAAGTTAATCTGGTTCAGTGATACAGGACTGGAACGAGGAGTGAACTCGATTCAGAAAAGGACTTTGTCCATTAAGATGGTCTTGGCAGCAATGTCTTGGATACTATAGAAATAATGTAATGTGATTAATGGTTTCAACAATTACATGTTTTATTCACATGCTATTTTATCATGATTGATGTTCCTTTCTAATATATGCCTTATGTACTTCCAAGATTTATGTCTTTTCTCATGATTTTGATGTTTAGATTTTATGTTCAAGTTTTTGCATTCAAATGTTTATAGACTGTTTTATGTTCTCTATATTTACCCTTACTGAGCATTTGAGTTCAACATTTATATTTTTTCTTTTCCCGAGGATTTAAATAAATGTTTTAGGTAATAAAACAAAAGGGGAAGATCATTATGGGAGATGTTGAAGATCTTTCACCACAATTAGAAGATTATATTCCGAGTTTCCAAAGACACTAAACTATTACGGTCCTTCAGTGTTTGCCTTTGTTGTGTATTAAATATTCTGCAAAAGTAATGTAATGTCCATTACATCAAGTATGGTTCTCTACAGTTGGTATCAGAGGAAAGGTTTAGTTAACCTTTGGAAACTAGGATGCGAAATCTTTAGTGAGATCCCTAGAGATATTTCTAAGGTATGTATAGGGATGTCCCTAAGGTTAAGTATAAGTATAGGTTATAGTCCTATAATTACGATAACAATATTACAATTAAACCTAAGATGTTAGATATTGAAGGTACTCCCCCTTGATTATGATTTTTTCCTCTCACAATATTATTTTTAGGCTTTAGAAAATGGATGGAAATAGGAAGATTCATGATAATAGAGGATATGATGGAAAATGAAATTATATTCTTCTTGAGAAACCAAATGAAACGGGATTTGGAATTCCATACATCGTTATTATGCCTAATCAGCAATCTCATAATATAATCAATATTCTCAACATTGGTAAGTATCTCGACTCACCTAATAAGAGAAAGGCGGAGTTTCATGATGATTATAGAGGAAAGAAAGTTCAATTTCCATCATTTAAATCATGTGAGAAGAGGCATCAAGGATAATGTTTCAAAGGAACTAGAAGATTATTTGGGTGTGGAAAAGAAGGAAAAAAAGCCAGTAAGTGTAAAGGAAAAGGTTGAGTTAACACCGTGGACAAGGATAATGGTATTTATACGACATGAAAAACGATTAAATGTTTTAAATATAAAATGTATGGGCATTATGAAAACCAATTCTCTAAGGGAAAGTCTCATGAAAAGAATCAGTATGGTCTTATGGGTAGTATTTATGTTGATGATGATGTAAGGACTACAAATGATATCTGAGATGAAATAATTGTTCAAGCTCGGTCAATGGTTTAACAAGGTAGTGGAATGATTGTATGTTTATAAAAAATAATTTATAATACTATTGAATAAAGAAAAATCTACGGATTGTTACACTGTTGTCATTCCTTGAGTTTTTGGAAGTATATGATGAATGGTACCGGTAACCATGAAAGGTTATTCAAATATTTTTGGAAGGTAGATGATATGTGCATAATGAAAGGGTAAGGAGATAATGAGATGTTTTATAGTATTAATGAGCTCATGATTGGTATAAGGACAAAGTGATATCATGGTTTGAGTATACCGAATTTTGGGATTGTGGTATGTGGAAAGAGTTAAATTTTGACAACATTCTAATTTTCAATATAGTTCAATGGGTACTCCTGTTTCAAGAAAATATATGATAAAGGTATTCACATGTTTGGAATGAAATCAATAAGATATATCTTATGATATATGGGGGATAAATGATGGTATTCACTTGCTTATTGTGTGACCTTTCCAGTAATCATTTTCTTTATACTATGAGCTTGGACCGAAGTATTTTGGATAAGCCTAAAGATTGGAATGAATTAAGTTAGACATAAGATAGTATTTTTTAAGGCTAGAAATATTTTTCGATATAATTTTGGTAATGTTATAATAGTGTAGTTTTATAAAAAGGATAACTCATAGGACGAGCGACAACCTATCGCGTCGGACAATGCTGTGGGAATCGAACCCACAACCGAAGTGTGACAGGCTTTTATCGCCTACCACTAGCCTACAGGAATTCCCTGGTTAGTAGAAACTAGTTTTATTATATTAATCAGTATGATATACGAAGTATAAGTCCATTTTAGGATCTATATATGATTAATCTGACTATAGATGGACTTATGTATATTTGATAACTTTTGTTAACCTTTTGTTTGGGATAGATGGAATGACTCATCATTCTATCACATGATCTGATAACACTTCACAAATGACAAATTCAACTTCATTTCTTTAAGAGATGAAGTCTAAATTGTCCAAGGAATGACCAACGGTGAGATTGTACCAAAATCAAGAATGTATTTATTTTAATCCCAATTTCATCAACTTTAAGGAAATGATATTGAAAACCAAAACTGTTGTCCTATGTTCTCTCATTTCTGATGAATCAGATGGTACCTTAGATCATCAAAAATTTATGGCTTTGTGACTGTTGGATTTATCATATCCATGTCCTCTACCACTCTCCATCAGAACTTGATGGTTAGATTTCTCTTCCATATCCATATTTTCACCTATGTTGTCCTATGTGGAAACCCAGTGATGAGTTACTTTGGGTGACCCTTATGATTCTAACTTTTCTTTTTAAAATGAAGTTTTAGTATTCCTTTTTAAGATGTTGGTTTCTATGAAAGAAACTTTCAAGTAGTAAACCATTTATAACCCCGACTAATTTCGAGGGAGAAATTCATTTTAAGGGGGGTAGAATGTCACAACCTGAGATTTTATGATAATTATTATTTTTAATTTCATTGATGTCTTGTGTTTTATGCTACACAAAAATTATCTTGTGCTATACGCATCACCATATTATCTTGTTGTATACGCAACACTATTCTTGGATCGTATTACACACAATTTCAAATTCATTTTGTAGAAATTATTTTACGCAACATTAAGTATATATTTTGTTTAATGTATAAATGAAATAAGTTTTGATTATGTTATACACAACAACAAAGGGATCTTTCACTACACACATCCTTGACTTGGCTTGCATTACACGCAATCACGACTTTCCTTGATAGCGTGTGTTGTACGCAATACCAGGTTTCACTAAACAATGATATATTGTTATAATATTATCATGGACTAGATGTTATGAATAGTATTAACTACATTTTGAATTTTATAACATTATTATTCATTTTAAACATTTTCTAGAACATGGTATGAGAAGAAAATAAATTTTTCGGGTAAAATAATTATTTTTCAAAAAAGTACAGTTTTGCCACCTTTTGATGGTGCACCCACATTAAATCTAGTTTTTGACATTTTTATAAGTTCAATTTGACAAAATAAAATTCTGATTTGGAATCAGGATATAAAAATTTACATTGGATAAATTTTTCATATTATCCTGATAACTTTCATATTTTAATGAATAGTAAAAACACACTATATTTCAATTAAAACATTTTTTCCATAGAAATAATTTATATAGTTAAATTATAATTTTGAATGGTTTTAAAGTATTAATAGAATTGATTTTTACCATTTAATATAATGTATGTCATTACCATTAATTTTACATTGAATTCATAGGTAACAATATTTCAATCTTTGGCAATGTTTTAACTTTTAAAACTCGTTTTCTTAACAATGGTATTAATTTTAAATTAATTACTGCAACTTATATTTTTTGAATTTTGAAAAATAAATTCCATATTTTAATTCAGTGGGTCCATATTATGTTAATAGGTTACTTTTAATTATTTGATATTATGAATAGTAACTACAGTAATTTTTATTTACTGTAGTTAAAGGTAAATCGGGTAATTAAGGGTAAACATAAGATTATAAAATTACCCTAACACCTACCAAAATTCTATTTGATGACTGAAATTCGACCCATATCACCTATCTATCGGATTATATTCATTTTATGGACTTTTGACCTTGAAAATAATTTAATTATTATTAAAACCAATGAAAGCGACAACATGTCACTCTCTTTAATCTTATAAGTATAATAATTTTAATTTAGTAATAAAATTCATGAAACTTATAACATTAATAATATATAGAAATATAATAAAATTATCTACATCATTTGAATTGATTTATTATTTTTAGGGATTAAATAAATATCATTAAAGGTGACACAATAGTGATACAGAAATTGTTTATTTAGTGAAAAATCAATAATATAGTTGTTATCAAACTAATAGTGACCATAAAAGGCACTAAAACCTGACCAAAACTTATTGGTCATGTAAATGTACACCATAATCATCCATTGTTCTAAAATATGACCATTTTGAGCCTTATAAAAGCGATTATGACACTTATATTATTTTATTTTAAATGATGTCAAAGTTGTCACCTTCATACTTTAATAAAGATAAAATTTTAAAAGTGGGTTGTTTTAGAATAAAAATTTGACTAAAAGTATTCTTATGTAATATGTTATATTTATCTTCATCATAGTATTTTTTTTTAATTTTTATACAACAAACAATTATATTAAATAATGACACAAAAATGTTTTGTTAATTATTTTATTAACAGAAATATCAAATAAATGATTTTAAAAGTATTAAAATAAATATTATATGAACTAATTAATGTTCTACACTAATTTTATTGATTAATATAACTTTTTAGTAATCTATTAAATAGTTTTTTTTCAAAAATATATTCTATTGGAATTTTATTTAAATTCAAATAAATGAATTGTGTCGAAATTGACACTATTGATATTGTATATTATTAAATTGTTTAAAAATCACAAAAATATTTAAAAATTAAAAATTAAAAATTATATGATCTAAAAGTTTATAAAGTATAAAATTATGTATAATTAACAACACATTAGTAAGTATTTATAACCATATAAAATTTATAACATTATTACAACAAATAAAATTAAATAGATTAAATAAGGATAAATCAAAATGATAAGGATTAAAATAAAATTAAAACCTGACTAAATTTAATTGGTTGATGATATTACAACCCTATATTATCTAATATCCTAAATTGAGTCCCTTTGGAAGTTTTTATGTGGGTTTGGGGTTTATTATAAATTAATATTTTAGAGGTTTCCAAAAGTGCCCCTCTCCTCCATTATAAAAGGGCACCTCCTCCCTCTTCTCTTTACACAATTATGAGCCTTCAAGTTCGGCCAAAACCTACCCATTACCCTTCTCAACTTCCCTATAAACATTATAGAGGTTCTGGTCTCCTAAAAAGACCAACTCTATTCCCTTAAGAGGAATCTTAAAGGAGGTGCGTCGAAGAAGAGGTAATCTCTTCTACCGATTCTTTCAAGTTTCTTTCTTCTTCAACTCATTCTTCATTAGTTGTTTCATTATAAAGTAATAAAATCAGTATCAATAATACAGTAATATGTTATTATAAATATGAAACAACCCCATTTCACTTTCTATCCACCCTACAAAAAATGAAATCACTATGTGTGGGTACGTACGGAATACCGTCTCCACGCCGTGGTGTAATCTGTTTTTCCACCACCACCTTACTCGGATGGGTATAATGGTGTAAAGAATAACTATATATGGTTATTATAAAATCATACTTATTTTGAGATATTATATCATCCACTCCAATTCCATTCAATAATAATGGGAATGATATCATCGCTCGTCCGTACGTACGGATTACTGTCTCCACGACGCGATGATATTCATTCTCCATGTTAACCATTAAAGAATGATTATAAAGTATATAATAAATAATAATCAAATATATGAAATAAAAATGATATATGATTTATGTACATATATGTTTCATTTACTTAATTTCATTCAATTCAATAAGGAAACGAATACAGCGTTCATGCGTACGTACGACCTACCGTCTCCATGAACGGTGTATTTCATTCCATTTATTGATCTACCATATATATTTATATTATTAATATATAAGTTATATATAAATAATTTTTTAAATTATGGAATTAATTAAATAAGAATATAAGTAATAATATCAAGAGCAACAAGTCCAAACACGTACGATAAATGAAACGATTTTACCCAAAATGCTGCTTTAACATGGAATTGACGAAAGAACGGGTAATATGAATTCATAAGTGAATAATATATGATATCATAATAATTATTATGGTTCTGTTACAGGTTAATAATATGTTTAAAACCACTATACAGGAGTTTCGAACACGTATGGAAGAAATTGGACCTAAGGTAAGGGATAACTATTCCAATATCGTTCTTATCTGAGATTGTTTATTCGTAAGTATTTAATGGGGTTATTTATATCATCCAAGCCCATGTTTTCTAAAAATGCTTTCATGTTTGTTTAAATTCATTTTTACCCATTTTTAAATTTTACCACATTTTATGAAAGTAATCTTACTTTGGTTTACCACACGAGGAACTTTTTAACTTTTTCGACAAAAGTACGAGGAGAATGTTATTTTTAACTTATATGGTGTGAACGGATTTTTACGGTTTCACAATGCCTCATTTTAATGAATATTCATCTACAAGATTTTATGATTACTTTCAAAAAAACCATTTTCTTTTAAAATTTCATGTCATTTTGTGAAAATAAAATGATTTTGAAGAAGAAAGGTTATTTTCCTCAAGAATTCATTTCAAGTGTTTTATCAAAACTATTTTCCATCTAAATTGACATTATTTAATATGTTTATGTTTCAAATATAATGTCTCCATTATTTACATGGTTTGATTTTTCTTATGATGAAATGATATCCATTTTTTATATGGATTATGTTATGATGGCATGATGTTTAAGAATCCCATTCTATTACATGGGTTTTGCTATGATGTATGATTTATGATTTTGTGGAACACAAAAGAATGATTTCATTATTAGATGGGTGGGACCTATATCACCCTCCAATGCATTGGGTTAAGATTTATATCTCATTATATAGACATGGATGGAATGGTAAGTTAATCTGGTTCAGTGATACAAGAATGGAACGAGGAGTGAACTCGATTCAGAAAGGGACTTTGTCCACTAAGATAATCTTGACAGCAATGCCTTAGCTACTATGGAAATCATATCATGTGTTTAATGGTTACCAAAATTATATGTTTTATTCCCATGCTATTTTATCATGATTGATGTTCCGTTATGATATATGTCTTACGTACTTCCAATATTTATGTCTTTGCTTATGATTTGGATGATTAGATTTTTATGTTCAAGTTTTTGCATTAAAATGTTTATTGATTGTTTTATGTTCTCTATGTTTACCATTACTGAGCATTTGAGCTCACCCTTTATATGTTTTCATTTCCCCAGGATTTAAATGAAATGTTTTAGGTAAGAAAACAAAAGGGGAAGATCTTTATGGAAGATGTTGAAGATCTTTCACCACAATTAGAAGATTATATTCCGAGTTTTCAAAAATAATAAACTATTACGGTCCTTCGGTGTTTGTCTTTGTTATGCATTATATATTCCGCAAAAGTAATGTAATGTCCATGTACGTGAAGTATGAGTCTCTACATCTAGTATGGTCCAAGTGCCAGATACAAGGTTATGGCCCGCCATAGAAAAACCCACCATTCTGGACTCAATGGTGAATTCATAATTTGAATCTATTGATTCAAACATAATATATCACTGAATGAACATGTGTGAATAAATAATATTTAATTAATTAAATATTAAATATTCATCCAAAATTTGAATGGCTCTGAATTCCACTAAACTCGTGTCCTTGGGTAAAGACCTTGTTCTGGGACCAACAGAGTAGTTAGAAAAATAATCTAAGATCTCTTAATAGGGTAAATTACCATTTCCCCCTTGAAATCCACCCGAGAGGAAAAAAATAAAATTTCCCCTTTTTTCTAAACTATCACGACACTATTCATGACAAGATCCCCACCATAAACACTTCCTTCCCCTAAGAATCATAGGTTGTTACCCAAAACCCAATATTCACCACAAGCACTACCAATAATACCATTATCATCCACTAACCAGACTCACAACACTGATAACACCCTCAAAATGAGGGCCATTCAATCATGACCAATCTAATTCTATCCACCATAGGAGTGTCCTTATCATTGCCCCTAAACCAGGAACCAAACTCCATGGACCACAATCCTTCCACTACCAAATGGAATGTAAATATATGGCCAAACCTCTCACACTGGATCACCAACACGTAAATCCAACCACTTCTTGTTCCCGACACTCTAGGAATTACAATGCCAAACAAAACTAACTTATAAAAACAAGGAACATAACACAAATTGTTCTATTGTGTGTTCCCCACCATAAGGCTTCCTCAAGACCGAAACAACTCTAATCAAACTCACATGGACCAATTAAAATTACACCTAAACATCACGCATATTCCTTTTCCATATGATTTTCATCAAAAACATCAACAACAACACCACTTCCCTTCTCATGGTAGAGTGATCCATAAAAAACCTCTCACAGAATCTCATACTCAAACAAGCCATGGCCCAATGAACTTTGGCTAATGTTCCTAAAACCATTGACCATGATCCCTACGTAGGCCAGTCCTAACAAACCAGAGCACCCTCAGCACTGCTATATTAAAATAAGGAATATCCCTCATTACAAGATCCACCACACAACCACCCTCCACATGGGATTTAAACCGACAACAATAGCACCAAACCAAGCTCCTATATTGCTACCCAGAGTGAAACAAAAACCAACATGGTCTGACATCCAACCAAACATTCACTCTCCACCATCTATAAAACCACAAAGGCAACCATAAGACCAAGATCTCTCCTGGTGATCCACCACACAATCCTGAGGTAACCTTATCCTAACTAAAAAACTGCTCAGGGATACCACATCTTTAAGGAACCTTAAGCCTGATCCAAGCATCTCTTCAGAATCCTTTCCTTCGTCAATTGAACCACCTCCATAAATAGTAGGGCACACCAGATCCCACACAAAACCTCTATGGTTTCCACACATCCCTCAATAAAGGAAATGCATTACCACTAATAGAGAATACCTCACCAAAGAATCCACATAACCTATCATTATAAGAAATAATCCCACATTTTAGTTTGGTAAAATCTCTCAAAGTAATTGTATGAGAAAACACCATATTTTTATTCACTAACAGTTTTAAAAACTAGACCGCTATCATCAGCAAAAAATACATAGAAAATCATATGCATCCTATGTGCCTAGATTGATTCATGAACATAGGCCACTTGTTACCAGACCAGGAGCCAAAATAATCATAAATCATGAAAACTAGCCAACATAAATTCATCACTCGAGGTGAAATCAGAAATCCATAACAATTTAAACCAAGAATAGTAATCCCATAACCTTCTTAACCTATATTTCCCACCAAAACAGGTGTTCATGATGCTCCATCATGATATCTATCACAAGTCTTACACATTCCTAGATCTCTTATCTACAGACTACCCAAATAATAAGTCAAATAAAAAGAATGTTCTGATATTATTTTTTCATGAACTATCCTGGATCGACCTAACATGTCATCTATTCCAGCTCACAAAAAGTCCTCAAGAACTCATCCTCATACGCCATAGGCTTATGAATAACGAAGAGGGACTAAAAGGATACATTTAGGATACTATACCAACAAATAAAAGTGAAATAACAGTGGAAATAAACTAAACATACAATCATTAATGAATATGAGAGTATTAATAGTTAAATAAATACATGAAATAACTATAAATAATGGAATGACGCATATATACTCAATAAACTAAAACATGCAAACACCGATAAAACACTAGGATGACCGCATACATAATAAAATAAAATAATATAAATACATAAGTCTCTACAACTAATTTAAGATAAACCGCATACTTATTCTCTATAGCGGATGAATAGATCCAGCGTGAACCTTAGACTAAACATGAGAAACTCTACTCAAACATGCAACTTTGGGCCACTGCCTGATCGACTACACCATGCTTGACCTAAAAGAAGAGATAATTTCTATTCATACAATTAGTTTCATGTGTATGGGGTGAGAAAAAATATCAGTAGGCCACCACCAATACTGTTCCTAACAGCTTATTTCATAACCAAACCCTACGGGGCCCGATCCATGACTATCCCAAGACCACCATCAATAGGCTAGGGGCTAGTGACTAGTGCTGAGTAGGAATATCACACTCATGGGATGCCTGATTTTAATGTACCTATATGCACACACCCACAAACATCTCCATGCAATGATGTATATATAAAAACTAATACTAATAAAAATTCATGCATACATCTATCCCAAAGTATGAAAAAAAAGTATTAGAAAGCGATAAAAATGGATAAATATAATCCCACCAAAAGAAAAACCACATAAGTGTCTAGCCTGATCAAAAGGAGGGTACTAATTACAAAAGAATGATCGGTAAACTCCTCAGTATTTCTAGCCTAGAACTATTCTCCACCTGCTCCTGGTCGTTTTATTAAAGCACTAGAAAACATGTAGTACGTGCAAGGCACAACATGTGTGGGAAGATACTGTACAAGGGTGAGTTTAAAAATACCCATTAGGTGCCCAAAAAACCAAACCAAAATGGGAGTAACTGATAGGCACCCATTCACTTAGCTAAAATCCATAAGAGAAACCCCTAGAGAGAGAGAAAATCCATCTCGATCCTTCCTCAACTTTGGAAGACTGGTCAGATCATTACCCTTGGTATGTTAAGAAAGATGATACATACCATATAGTTTTCCCATAAGGTTTTATATATACTCAAAAATATTCTCCAAGTCTCAAGGTCTACAACCATAGATATTACATCCACTAACTCATGTTTCCAACATAATTCTCATCTAGAAGTACTTACTCCGTGAGCCAAGCCATCCCCAATGGCATTCAACCAAGAGATGAAACACATCGTGCATCTCAAAGTCGATGTCACATCCTTGCTATCCCAGATGTAACTCACTCAAGATATTCCACTCCATTAGGTAACTCTAAACTAATGTCACTACCATCCCATCCCTAGTGGTACCTATTAGAGAGGGTATGCTCATCAGATATCGCCATAGAGAAAGTCACCCAGTGACCCAGTAGATCTCTAAAACTCAGGTAGGGGATCCCTCTCAGGACCGCTGGGGGATACTATGAACCCTAACTGGATCACCAAACATAGAAAAGGGTATCTCACAAGAACCCTTATATACAATAACTCGCTAATTATAGGATCGACACCCGCATAGTGTTGGTAATTCTAATTACTGAAACTCCTCTTAGAAAAAAAATTGTGGAAAAAAATAGAAGGAAAATGAGGGGTTTAATCTGAGATACACACTCCACCGCACTAAAACCCCATAAAAAATTAAATATTGATGCAAAGATAGAGGGTCTACACCTAGATATCTCTAGGGGATCCTTCAACTATTGAAAACATCTTCCTAGGTATAGGATTGATGCCCGGGTAAATATTGCTCATTCCAATTCCAAAAACCCTACCAAGGGTAATATGAAAGGACATGAGGATTACTTCAAGACTCTCATAGGGAAACATGCTCTATTATTCTATGTTTGTAGTTAAATAGTACTGAGAAAAATCACTCAATCATATAGAAATACACCCACACTACTCAATATTAGGGAATCCAAAGAGGGGTCACAATCCTGTGATGTGGATGTGATTTCAGAAAACATTATAGGAATAGACCAAGGGATATCAGCCACCAACTACTGGAATAAACATTGCTAATTTAAGAGACCCACAATGTCACCTCACATCACATCTCAAAAGCCAAAACTATTTCCATCATCATGTTCCATGTGAAAAAAACTCTGGATATGCTACTCGCGAACCTCTATATAAGTTTATAAGAAGGAGATTTGTAAGGGAGAAAAGACTCCAAGGGAACTACATAGTGTGTGCACACAGAACAAAATATGTCTCTAGACGCTAACCTCTAGCCATGTCCCATGATGGTACTCAGTGTATATAAAAGGGAATACACAATGTGTACCCTATGTCACACAGTGTGTGACCTCACCTAAACCTCTAAACATGTCCTTGACCATATATGGATGGCTGGATATGTAACCACACATAGAATGTAGCCCTGGTACATGAAATGTCTCTCCTTGACCACGCCTCGACCCATGTCCTTTGGTCATTCTTGTGTAACTCAACCTGTGTCTGTGTGGCTGACCTTGTACTTCTACAGAGCCAAGTCCTCTGACATAGAAATATTTTCCATGTCTTCTGGCCACACGACCTATCCCACTACATGGCGTGTAACCCCTATATGTGGTGTGTAGTCCCAAAATATAAGCGTCCTTACATAGGAATAATACATAATGTCTTCCACTAAACTACACACCGTGTAATTAGAAATTATGATGGGAATTTCCTTCAATCCACCTAAAAGCCCTAATTTCTCACCTAAAACCACATATAGACACCAATGGGGTCCCTAATAGTTGTTTAAGGGATTTAAAACCTTAAAAACAATGCATCAAAGGGTGTTGGGATGTAAAGCTCATAAATCCACCTACCTCATGGTGAAATTCCATAGATTGAGTTCCAACACAATTCTTGGAATGTGCTGACCCTCAATCTGGTGATGATTAGTGTAAAAAAATGGGGATCGGCAATATATCCTCTTGTTGGTTCATCTATGGGTATTCCATCAATGTGGGAGGAAACCTTACTCTCCCTTATTCTTTGTGTGAAACACAAAGTGTGAGGGTGTTATTCATTTTATTTTTATTAAATGAATAATCCTTCATATAACACCCCTCTAATGATCAACCTCGAACATGCACCCGAAACCGACAATCTTTATGTCCCACCTAGCATAAACACCTCATTCTGAACTCAACCACATCCTCATATTTTTATTCTGATTCTCTTATCTGGATTTATTCAAAAATTCCCATAGAACTACATGCATGTGATAAAATTTATTTAATATTTTCTACATGAACACACCAAGGATCTTTAGGCCCTATTACTCTATGATGATTCATCCCCTAGATTTGAAAATATTCCAAGGTATTATGGGAAAAACCAGAGTCACTACATCCTCCCCACCTAAATACTTTTCATCCCAAAAAAAGAAAAAGCCTTGGAAAGAGGGAAACTGATCTCTCAATTGGGTCTCCCACATCAACAAGATCTCTAAAAGGTTTTTGTTCTTTTATAAACATGCATTGAGGGAAACCAAAACCCAAAAAAGGAAACCCAAAATGCACTTTTTATCTCAAACTGGGTCAACATAATGTAACAATGTGGACACATGTCTCCCCATCCATAATAGGCAGAAAACACAAAGAACCATGATTCATCTGTAGTTATTGGGTCTAGTGGTACACCACTTTTCTAACCTGACATATATAATAAAAAACCCTATAGTTCTCATCCACCCCTAGATGAACTAAACCACAACAACATGAAACCATAAACAATGTTTCTTAGAACCTGAATGGTTTTCTTTTATATAACCACCCCTCATCTCACCTTGTTACTCGTTTCATCTTTAAGCCTCATTAGGATGGTATACTACCCACCTTCATAAAATCATTTAAGACCATGTATCTTGGATATCCAATCATGCAAGACCTCACAAAAAAAATCTATATGTTTTTCCTCCTCTGATTAATAAAAAAAGAAAATGGAAACAACTATCAACTGGAGAGATGTCATACCGACCACAAATACAAGGGACGACTGTAAGAAGTCAACTAATTTATTGCCTTGCTTTCCAATAGTGGATGGATAAGTCCTTGAATGTAGTTACTATAACCCTTCACTAGTTCCACCGAGAACCAAACCCAAAATGGGGGTAGGGACCTGGTCTATCATTTTCATAAACTATGAAACTATAATAACAATCTTCTAGCCTCTGAGAAAATAAGAATTCAATTATCAGTTGTGGTTACTCCACCCTAACCTCCAGCCAAAGTAAGAAACCTCATCCACACCCATCCAAAAGCAACACCTCATCCACCTATAGAATAATTAAGGTCTACCCAAGTGAACACACTGGGTCTTATGAGCCCTCATAAAACTATCAATATCTCACAAAACAATTTGGAATCCCTCCAAAACAATGGTTGAGTGAAAAGGGTTCCCCCTTGTGTCACCAGGCCATAGCAAATTTATAAACATAGGAAAATGTGGCTCATGACTCTATAAAAACTACAAATGAGGTAAAGTAGTCATATGGAATACCACGAACCACACTTGATCCTCCGGAACAAAAGTTTGTTCTTCCTGAAGATCATTCTTTCCTAGCCCACCTTTCCTCTCTAACCAGGGCCTAATCTAACACCTCAACTACAACAACCTTCCTTGAACAGACAAGTCAAAGTAACTCTTAAAAAACACCTAAACACTATCCTTTTTGGGTGGTGTTGACTTGCCGACATGGTTTTTTTGTTGTATCATAATAACACATCATAGTGGGGGAAGAATCACTATTTACTTTGAGTCAAAATCCACATCTAACAAAAACAACATAGGGTTCCACCAATTCCCTATGTCTCCCTAAAAAATCATCAAGTAAGAAGTGTAAATTAAGGAATATCACATTTGTATAAAATAAAAAATAATGCAAAAGTAGAAAGGATACAGAGCGTACCTCTATACTCTCCTAGATCATCTGGGTAAAAACCCCAAAGTTCCCACAACCACCCATGTCCCCATACACCAGATCCATGAGCTTGACCTAGACTACCTGGGGATGGGGGTTGTGGAAATAGATCAAAGCACTGACCACCTCCTCCAAATTCTATGCCATGTCATCTTCCATGTGAATCTCCTTGTTGAACCTACGACCAATTCCATGGTGTTCCAACTACCATCTCTCTTACATCATCTCGATGAGTAGGAGATTCCCATGTGATATGTACAAACCCCTCAAAATCATAAAAATTCTTTATCCCCAAAGGATCAAGTTGTTATTGAGGCCTATGAAAATGTTGACACCCCCTGTGTCGCATTCCTGATATCTATGGGTCCTACTCAACCTATACCTTAGTCAAACTCTATCTTGAAAGCTCATAATACCCACTTGAACATATTTTTTCATTGTTCAGCACTAGTAGATCTATCCATGAATCACTCTGACAATCCAAATCCACCTGAACCCTCATAGGTGGATCAATATAATGCTCAATGGGTGGAAGATCTACCAGCTGTCCACTGGAATGAAAACATGACTCATGACTAGACCCCTATAAGGTGACCAAATAAATCATCAATTCATACCCTGGACCTGACTATGAAAACCCTGAAGGTTGTCAACATGGGAATATTTTGAAAGAAGACAACATGTTTCAAAGTCAAAGAGTATATTTGGGGATCTATCTCAAGAAGAATAGAGAAACCACAACCCATTCCTATATGAATCATGTACCACATTTTTTCATGAAACTAGTTCTTAAATGTTCTGAGTCAATAAAAAGGTTATTAGAGTCTTGATGATTGGATTCATGGGACACCAAACCAATACTAGATTTCCTATCATGATATCCAAAATCTAAACACCTAAACTCTATTTCTATGCATCCCTAACTAATCTCACATCAAGAAAAATACAAAAATACATTCCCAAAGTGAAACCAGCTCTAATACCACTCTATCTTGACCGAAAAAAATAGGTCCCAATCCACAACTACCCAAATCTCGCCTTTAATAGGTCAGGTGCTGGTGACTATAATCGAATAAGAATATCACACACATGGGAGATCTTAGCCTAAGGTACCTATATGCAAATTTCCACAAACATATCCATGAAATAATGTAGAGATAAAAAATAAAACTAATAAAAATACATGCATAAATATATCCCACATTAGAGTACAAAAAAAGTGCTGGAAAGTGATTAAAAGGAAAAAATACAATCCCACCAAAAGAAAAACTACCAAAGAGTCTAACCTACTCAAAAATAGGGGAATTCTTCTAAAATTATAATTGATACACTCATTGGTCTATCTATCCTTGAAATATGCTCTACACACTATCAGTATTTAGGGGAATGTTCCAGAAAACCTATAGTCTGCACAAGATAAAACATGTGTGGGAAAATCCCATGCATGGGTGAGTTTAAAAATACCCCATAATCAACCCAAAACCCCAATCTAGAAAAGGTATTAATTGATAGGAATCATTTCTCTTGACCAAAATCTAGATGAGAAAACCTCAAGTAGGAGAGAAACTCCATTTTTACCATTTCTCAGCAATGCCAGACTTGTTAATGCATCACCCCCTAGTATGTCATACAAGACAACACATACCAAAAGGTTTCCCCAAAATATCCTAGATATTATCAGAAAATAATCCATGTATCAAGGTACACAATCATAAAGACAACTTCCAAAAACTCTAGGTTCCAACATAATGCTCGTCTAAGAGTACTCTCTCCACAAACCCATCTGTCCCTTATGGAACACAACTAAGATATAACACACATCAGGAATCTCAAAGCTTATGTCACATCCTCGCTATCCCAAATGGAACTCACTAGAGAGATGTCACTCCATCGGGTAATTCTAGACTAATGGCACTACCATTCCACTCCTGGCGGTACCTATCTGAGATGGAACACTCTTTAGACAATTCCATAGAGAAATTCACCTAGTTACCCAATATATCCCCAAAACTCAGGTATGGTATCCCTCTAAGAACTGTTGGGGTACACTACGGACCCTAGCTGGAACACCGAACATAGAAAAGGGTATCATGTAAAAACCCTTATATAGAGAAACTCATTATGAATAGGATCTAATCCCATTTAGAGTTCATCAAAAAATATTCCCCAAACTCCACCTAGGAAAAAAATTGGTGTAAAATGATGAAGGAACATAAGGGTATTTATCTAAGATACACACTCCATCAGACTACAACTCCATCAGAAATATTAGATCTGGATACACGGAAATAGGGTATGTGCCCAAGGATCTCTGGGGGCTTCATCCACTACTGGAAAAATCATCCTAGGTATAGGATAGACTCATAGGTAAATATTGGTCAGGTCGATTCCAAAAACCCTACCAAGGGAAACAAGAAAGTACATAAGGATCGCTCTGGGCCTCTTCAAGGGATATGCAATCTAAGATACTGAGTCTGTTGTTGAAGTAGACTAAGACAAATCACCCCATAATATGGGAATAAACCCATTCTACTCAATTTCAAGGTAGCCAAATAAGGGTCACAATCATATGATGAGGATGTGATTCTGCAAACCCTCAAAGGAATAGAGTGAGGGAACTCACTAAAACACTACTGATCTAAACATTTCTAACCAAAGATACGCACAATGTCACCTTGAATCATATCTCAAAGGACCAAACCATGCCCACCATTGCATTCCATATGGAAAACTACTCATGATAGGCTACTCATGGGCCTCCATATGATTCTAGAAGAAGGTGATGTGTGTGGGAGAAAAGACTCCAACTGAACTACACAGAGTGTACATGAAATACAAGGTGTGTCACTAGACACTATCCCCTGGACATGTCCCCTGATGGTACTCGATGTGATTTAAAAGTAATTCAAAATGTATACCCCATGTCACACGACATGTGACCTCACTTAAACCCCATGGGCATGTCCATTCCCATACACAGCTAGTTAGTCATGTAACCACACATGGTATGTACCTATAGTACAGGTGTGTCTCTCTTTGATCGGGCCTTTACTCATGTCCTTTGGTTATTCCCATGTAACTTAAGCCATGTATGTGTGCCTTACCATGTACTTTAATATGGAAAAGTCCTTTGACATGGAAAGACAAGCCATGTCTCCTTGCCAGATGACCTGGATCACTACACGGTGTGTAACACCTATACACGGTGTATATTCCCAAATGACCATCTTCCTAGAATGGGAATAACACATGGCATGTTTGAATAAACTACACATTGTATGATTATAAATTCAAACAATAATTTCCTTCAAGCCACCCAAAACCTAAGATTTCTGACTCGAAGCTGCAGATCGACCCCCATGGGTTCCCTATAAGTTTTCTAAGGGCTCTAAAACCTTAAAAAATATATCAAAGGGATTTAGGAAAAAATATAATAAATCCAACTATGTCATAGTGAAACAATACAACTTCGGGTCCAAAATAGAACTTGGGATTTGATCATCCTTGATCTGGTGATGATCAGCCTCAAAAATGGGGATAGACAACACCTCCTACCCTTGGTTCAATTGTGAGCCATCTGTCACCATGGGTGGAGATCCTCCTCTCCCTTATTTCATGTATGAAACACATCGGGGAGGGGTTTATTAATTTAATTTTAATTAAATGAATAATCCTCCACATAACACATCGCCAACAATTTACCCCAACTAGGAAAATGGTGTTGAATAACTTCACATTGTTCCTAGGGTAAACACCACATTTGAAACACCATGTGTTTTCACGAACCAAACTAGAGTGTCATCCAACCCGACAGCTGACCTGGTCTGTGGCATGGCACAAAGGGTTTTATAAATTACCACAATCTAGAAACTAGTTCTTGGGGTCAACAATACACATTGGGAATGATTTTACTCATTTATATAACCATAAATAATCAACAAGAATAAACATCACATAACTGAAAAAAATAACCAAATGAGGAACAATAATTTTTTAATGTCAATGTTTTACAACCATAACCAATACAATGAGCACAATAATGAAAGGGAAACCACAAAGAGAATCCCAAAATCCTCCATGTTACAAGAGGGTCGTCACCCTCAAGCCACCACCCCTAACACCTACAATAAGTGGAAGATTAGAAACTAGATCCACCATCACCACAACCAAACATCTTCCCTTACCTTGGTCATACATAATAAATTATACATACACCCAATGGTGTATATAGGTTGTGAGCCAAAGACCAGTAGGATGCCAAAAAAAGAAAAATATTTCATGCTATGACATCATAAACATTTTCATAATAAAATTTGAAACATTTCTAAGAAAACACATTGAGGGAACCATTCTCAAGAAAACACTTTTAAGGAAAAACCATTTCTCAAAAATTTTCTTGCTTTGTAATTAAAATGTACACAAGGTATACCATATTCCGATGGTTAGAAACACACCACATAAGCATCATGTCTCAAGAGAGAATCATGTTAAATCTTTGTATATAACTAGCACAAGTGGGACTCTATGTACCTCATACCTCAGTGATCAAAATCCTCCAACCAAAAACAACATTGTTCTCATGAATAAACCACTAGATAGAATTCAATCCAAATTTATAGTGGAATCCATATAATAATCCATAAACAAACTTTTTCCCATTCACAAGACACTAAAGAGTAGTGAATCCAATGTTTTACTAGTCTTTGATAATATAACATATTTAGTTAGTGTTTTAGCATCATACCTACAAGAACAATCCAAGCCCTAGCCACTTCTGTGTCAACTATAGTTCTAGTTATAGTCCACCATCCTAGATACCTAGGATTCCCTTTTATCACAAATTAAATTTTATAAATCAAATACACCATCACTTACATATACACATTCCAAGAATCATGAAGGCATTAGTAAATCACCTCTTTCACAATCCACATCGATCCAAAGATAAAAGATCGCATGGAAACCACTATTTTCCATAAAAAATACACTTTCATTTCAAATGCACAACAAAACCATTTGGAAACACATTTCACACTAATTTCAAAATTCATAATGCTCATTTGGAAAACAAAATAATATGTGCATAGGATAAATCCAACCATTTCTCTGGGATAATCCCCTTTTAAATACATACACATGCCAAAACCATTTTATAACATGCTTCACAATGCATTCCCAATTCACAATCCAAAGTTAAGGTGAACTACAAAGAAGTCAACATAAAAATCCATTATTTTGTAAAACCAACATTCAACAACTTATCACCTCAAGTTCCTTTTGAAAATTTCTTTATAACCTTTCACACAAGGCATAAAAACATTTATGAAGAACCATAAAAAATCACACACAAAACATAATCACTTTCCTTTATAAAATCAAAATTATTTATATATGCATCTCAGAAAAATTTAAAAACATATTTCTCACCACATAAAGAGTTTATAGAATGCATTCATAACACTAATAAAGAAATCCAAAATCATATAATAATGTAAAACCCTGGAAACACCTACCTCAATCTTGAAAACTTTTGGAATCCAGTGTGAAACCAAAACTACACCTCAATAAGACCTTATAAAGGCAATATCGAACAAAAACCATCATGATTTCACCCCATAACTCAAGATCGACACCTCGATTGGTCAAAAAACCCACTGAAAAAGAATAAACCAATGAGGGAGGGAAAAACCCCTAAAATAAAGGAGAAATTGTGAGAAAATACATTAACATGATGATTACATGGAAGTTAATAGGAAACAAACACCCAAATATTGATGGCCAAAGACTCCAAAGAGGTTTTGAGGAAGTTACCATGGATTAATATCTCATATGGTTTTAATTAGTGGGGATTTAGTGTTAAATTGAATGAGGAAAAAAGAGTAAATTCCATATTTTTAATGACCTGAATAGGTTTCATGGTTAGCCCCCACGGTTTTCCAAATTGTGTGGCAACTCTGTGTCCCTCACTATCAAAGAGGAATTAAGCCACATGGTTTCTTAGAGGAGGGTGACTGCCAATGTGCCAAGTCATGCAACTTGGATAATGCCACTTTCCCAGGATCATGGTTTCTTTTGGGCTAACACATGGTTTCCCTAGTCTTGCACCAACCATGCACAACCTATTATTGAACCTGAAATCTCAATTTTTCTCAAAAAACTCATGGGTAACCCAATTGATAAATATGAGACCAAAAATAATTTAATTCTTTAAAAAATCACATATGTGACTATTCTCCCCACACTGAGAACTTTTCATCCCTGAGAATTCATTCCAAAGTCTTATCAGAGAACAAGAATGGATACCAATAGTCAACCCAAGACTTATGCTACCTTGTCTCATGCATATCACTACCATACTTACAAATAACTCAGACCAATGGTATTCACTTCCCATGAAGCACTTTCTACTGAGAATTCCCAATATACATTGGCCACTCAAACAGAGACAAATTTTGCTCTAACTCCAAATCCTACATATTCAGTGCGTGGAAAGGATCCAGATTTTTAATTTTTCAGCTGAAATACATGGAAAACATCATGTATTAACATCATCCAGGATGTATCAAACTGTGATTCCTTGTCTCATTTTAACCCTTACACCACTCTGTTAAACTAGTTTTGTATTGAAAATTATAAAAATAATAACAAATTTCACTTCATGTTTGATTCAATTATTTTGTTTTTATCACTTTTATAAAGTTAAATATTACTTTTTTTGATAATTTCATTGTAGCTGGACATGATTTGGAGGGCCCATTACGATGTTCAAGAAAAATGGGTCAAACAGCACAGGATCCAACCACACTAGTGCAATCAACCGCACACTAATACTAAAATGTGAATCCAAATGGGATTATATTTTGTGGGATGGTCCAAACTTCAATGGTATACATCTTTTAGTAAGGAACCCAATATCAATTCGGCTATCTGGTGGCCCATCCACACTAATCTGTTCAAACCACAGAATCTTCATGATGTCAAAAGTGGTGTGTTGTGTTCTATTGATATTGTGAGCTGTAGTTGTCCAAATTGTGCCAAATTTTAGGTGGAGATCTTTATGAGTTGTAGATAAAACTTTTTTATTTTCTGAAAAGTTATATTAAACTACTTGCAGGTCAAAAACCATGGTCCAAGTGGTTTCTCAAAATATGGGGGCTCAAAACCACCATCCAATTTTCCAATAAAATGACACCTCGGGATCACCATTTGCAAGTTAAAACTAGAATAAAATATCTTCCATTTTGGATTCACATAGGAGTAATATCCTCATTATAAATTTTCTAGAGTACCCTATCTTCATAAGGGGATCAAGGATGAATAAGGAGTTCCACCTGACTTTCCTCCTTCTCTCGATGTCGGTCTAAACGGTGGGTGTTCCTTGTGAGGGAGATACACATCTCTTAAAGAGAATTTCGGAACCTATACTACTACTAGTTTGATTTATTTAGGGTTTTAAAATATTTAATTTATAATTATCTTACTTTGATTCATTTTTTAATGCATTTTTTGATTGAATCAAATGGAATTATCTTTACTTTTATCTAATCGGTGTGAAGTCTTGAGTGCATGACTTGTGTTGTTCCAGTTGGATAGCATAAGAATCCTTTTCTTTCCCATTTATCTGATATTTCAATTTTTTGGATGTTATTATACCATGAATGGTATATGGACCTTTTCTACACAATTTTTATGTCAATGTTTGGCTCAACGTGATTTGATATAAAAACATGTAAAGTAATCAAGATTCTGATTAATTTTAACCAAATACTTACATCAAACCCTGATTAATCTCCAAGAATGATGAACTTTAAATGTGTGTAGTGAACTCAAAATTAACCCTTTTTGTCTTACATTTCAAAATCTACTTGGTTCTTCAACAATTAAACTCTTTAAATTTAATTATTTTATTAATTTTTTTAAAACAACACCACTATTTTAGTATATTTTAGTAAAAATACACACAATAATCCTATAAAATCTCCTTGATATGTGACCTATGGTATTACCTAGATTATAAATACCCTTTAAAATCATAATAAATTTGACTTGTCAGGACAACACATTCAATTTTTAGCACTATTTTTGGGAAGCGCTTTTGTTTTTAGTGTGCGTTTTTTTATAAAAATATTATTAATTTTTAACTATATATTTTCTTATTTCCTTAATTATTTTTTAGTTAATTTCTAAAATATTCCTCTTATGTAGGTTATGTGCATGATACGTTATAATCCAAGAGATTTACCTCCTTTTGAACTTGAACTAGAGAGGATCCTACATCAGCGACACCGTGACACACAAGACAACCCTTTCAAGGAGGACACATCACATCTTGAACCTCTTCTTGATCCTTATTATTATTATAGAACCAACATCAAATATAAAATAAGAATTCATAATATATATGAAAACAACTGAAAATTAAAATAACTAACCTCACATGATGTTCATATCCAACCCACATATATTCAATTGCAAGGTGAGGTGCCCAATTTTGAACTAAAATATGGTCTAATTCACTTATTACAAAGATTTCATGGAATTTCAGGAGAATATCCACATAAGAACTTAAAATAATTAATATTTTTTTCTATATTAAAACCTTGAAATGTAGATTAAGAATAATGGAAGCTTAGAGTATTCGCATTTTCATTAGAAGACACTACAAAAGATTTTTTTTATTATTTTAATTCACCAATTAGAGGTTGCGAGGACATGAAATGCATTTTTCATGAACAATATTTCCCAACCTCTCAAGCCTCAAAAATAAATAAAGAAATTTATGAGATAAGAAATTCATAAGGGGAATCACTTCATGAATATTTGGAGAAATTTAAAATTATTTGTTCAAGTTTCCCACACCACCAAATAAGTGATCAACTTTAAATTTAGTATTTTTATGAAGGTGTAATTCCTATTGATAAAAATATGATTGTTGTAGCTATATGTGGGAACTGGTTGATAAGATACCAATTTCTCCAATAATCATAATTGAGAACATGCCACAGAATAGTCAACAATTTGGTTACAGATCCAATGTACCCATTTAAGGTGTCCATGAGGTGCAAAGTATTAAATTCGAGAAGAAGGTAGACATGAAGTTCGAAGAGGTAATTAAATTTCTTAGACAAATTTATCTTTACAAAGGGAAATCCCAATCTACTCCTCCCATCCATTATGTAATATGTTCTTATGACACCCACTATTCTAACCAATGTCCCCAACTGAGATAAACATTTGAGAGTTGTGAGGAAATCTTTCCAGGCCACCCGTATATCCTTTAATTTAGGCAAGAACCTTACTATCCATCCAACCCTAGGTGGAAGGGAAACCATAATTATAGTCTAATGGGGTATTAAATTCAACCTTAACAATAATGGAACCAACTGGGGAAGAGTATTCATCCACCACCAGCCAGAAATACCCACCCACCACAAAGGTCTTTCCCACCACCCCCACCAAACCCCAAGCCTAGCCTTGAATATATGATGAAACAAATGGCTACCAAAAATATACAATTCCAAAAAACCACCCAAGCTACCATACAAGACCTAAAACCCCAATTAGTCTAACTAGCTAACTTAGTGGGGGAAATCCAAAGTCATGGATCAGGTAAACTACCCTCTCAAAACGTTTCAACCCTATGTATAAGGGAAATTTTAGTTTCATCTCCCTTAGGAGTGGAAATAAAATTAAAAGATAAATGAACCCTACTTTAGATTCATCCCCTCTTAAGGAAAACACTATCCCAACAGTTGAAATTAGTCCCAATGTTGAAAAACCTTGTCCTAAGAGATGCCTTTCCAAAGGAAAGAGTGTGTCTCCTGATGAGTCACCTAGCCTAACCCTTCCTATTCAATTTCCAAAAAGTTCCAACCATCCAAGAAAACAAAAAAAACTAAAATTGATAATGAAATATTTGAACCATTCAAAAAAGTGTAGGTTAACATCCCCTTGATCGATGTCGTGAAGTAAATTCCACGATACGCAAAGTTTCACAAGGAGATGTGTACACACCAAAAGAGACTATACGGTGATGAGAAGTTGATATTGGGGAGTAAAATCTCAGTATAGATAAATCCATCACTTCCCACCAAATTAAATTATTCTGGAACATTCTAAATAATGTGCACCATAGGGAAGTATTTCTTTTCCAATGCTATCAGTAATCTGGGTGCTTCTATTAATGTGATTACTCACACTGTTTACTCTTCATTGCAGGCCAAGGAACTAAATACCACTATAATTGTTGTTCAATTATAAAATAATAGTGTATCACTTCCTTCTAGTGTGTTATATAATTTTCTTTTGAGGGTAAAATTTTTAATTTTTTTTTACTATACTTTATGTGTTACAAATGAAAGATGATAACATGAATTGACATGAACCTATTATATTGGGAAGGCCCTTCTTGAAACCCACCACTACCATAATTAATGTTAGAAATGGTACATTATATATGGGGTTTTCTGGTGATGTTTTCCACATTAATATCCTTAATTCCATGACACACCCCTCAGAGGAACATTCAACTCTCTCTGTTAATTCAATTGATATACTCTCTTCCCTTAAATAAATTCCTCTCATTTTGATGATCCGCTTTCAAAGTATTATTAATTAATTGAAATTATATGAAATTAATCATTAATAGAATGTTGTACTAGTATATAAAAATTTCATGCATGCTGGTTCATTGATGATTTCTTGAACACTGAGTATCACATGTCCATCGATGATACTGCTAATCTTGTAAAAGCTCATTACTCATTTGAGGATGCTAACATTGAGATGTTAGATGAGATTACTAACCTATAACTTTCACACACACTCCCATAAATCCAAAATCACCCTTAACTATAACTAAAAAAAATTCCTCAAGATTTAAAATATTCATATATTGAGAATGGAAATAAGATGCATGTCATCATTGCTAGTTCACTCCATCTAGAGCATGAATTGTGTCTGCTTGAACATTTGAGGGAGTATAAACAATATTTGGGATGGACACTTACTAACATTCTTGGAATTATCCAATAAATGTTTACACATCATATATTGTTAAATGATGAGGCTAAACCAGTGATGCAGTCATAATGTCAACTAAAACAAAACCTCCCAGATATTGTTAAGAAGTATGTAATAAACTTTTTGGTTGCTGGAATCATTTACCCCATCTTTGATATCCAATTAGTCATTCTAGTAAAAGTGGTCCTTAAAAACAAGTCTAATGGTAATTAAAAATGAAAATAATTAATTGGTTCCTAATTATGTGTAGAGTTGTTGGTGTGTCTCTATAGACTATCATCGACTAAACCAACACACTAGGAAGGACTATTTCCCATTACCATTCATTGACCAGATTCTAGAGAGGCTAATAAGGAAATCACATTATTTTTTTCTTTATGGGTATTATAGATACTTTCATATCCATATTTCCCCTGAGGATCAAGAAAAGAAAGCCTTTAATTTCCCCTTTTGAACATTTTCATATAGGAGGATTCCATTTGGTTTGTGTAATGCTTCAGATACTTTTCAGTGATGAATTGTTAGTATTTTTTTGGATTTCTTGGATAATTTCATGGAAGTATTCATGGATTATTTCACTATTTAGGGATCCTAGTTTGATGAATGTTTGAGTAATCTTGGATTATTTCTGCATCATTAAATTGAAAATAATATCGTATTAAATTATGAGAAATTCCATTTCATGGTGCGAAAAAGTATAGTATTGGGACATTTAATTACATGGTATGGTATCCAAGTTGATAAATCAAAATTGGATGTCATTTATTCCTTATAATTTCCCAAAAATGTATGGGATGTGTGGTCATTCCAAGTTCATGCTGGATTTTACCGTTGTTTCATTCATGTCTTTAGTAAGATTTCACTCCTCTTCTCCCAATTTATCCAAAAGAAAAGGAATTTGTTTTTTATAAGGAATGTGGGTAATTTATTAATAAGTTAAAATAGAGTCTCACATAACCCCTATAAATCCAACCAACTCAGTGGGATTTACCATTTTAGCTCATGTGTGACGCCTCTAAATATTCAGTGGGGGCAGTCTTATCACAAAGGTTCGATCGAGCTCCACATGTCATTGCCTATGTCGCACGAACATTGGAACCTTCCCATGACAACTATAACAAAACTGAAAAATAATTTCCTTCCATTTTTTTCCTTGGATAAATTTATGAAATACCTTTTAGGGTCTAAATCCATTGTGTTTTCAGACCATGAATCCCTTCAATATCTCCTTAAGAAACTAGAATGCAAACCACTTATCATTAGCTAGATGCTACTCCTTTAGGAATTAAATCTAAAAATTAGGGATAAAAAATGTCTAGAATGTGGTGGTTGGCCTTATTAGTAGGATCCACATATCCTCTTACATTGACTCATCCCTATGTATTACCATAAATTCCATGTTTCCAGATAATCAATTGTACCGAGTGAAAGATATTATTTCTTGGTATGCTGAAATTGTAAATTATTTGGTAGCATCCTATATTCCAGATGATTTTAACAAAAACCATGTTGACCATATAAAACATGAGTCCCTTTGGTATATCTGGGATGACCCCTACCTTTGTTGTACATGTAGTTATCAATTCCGTAGGTGTTGTGTTCTTGGTAGAGTGTTTTAATCTGTCCTTTGTTTTTTCCACACTCTTGCTTGTGGGGGCCACATTGGTCCCCAATAGACTGCTCGCAAGGTCCTTGATTCTAGTCTCTTTTGGCCAACATTAATTTTGGATTCCCATGATTTTTGTAATTCTTTTCCTCTTTTTCAAATAATGGGTAATGTCTCTAAAAGAAATTAAATTCCATAACATCCTTTGTTCTTCCATGAAATTTTTGATGTTTGAGGAATTGACTTTATGGGACTATTACCTGATTAATTTGGGAACTTTTACATTCTTCTAGAATTTTATTATGTGTCAAAATGAGTAGAATCACATTCCACAAGTACAGATGATTCGAATACAGTTGTGGAATTTTTGAAAACCCAAATTTTTGTAGGTTTGGATTACCTAGGTTCATCATCAGTGACGAGGGTTCTCATTTCTGCAACCGAACAATGAAATCTCTTTTGCGTTGGTATGGGTTAAATAATTGAGTGTATACTGCTTATAACACACTTACCAATGGTCAAGCTTATTTGTCAAATAGAGAGGTAAAAAAATCTTCAAAAAATGGTTCAACCCAACAAAAAGGAATGGATTCTTAGACTTGATGATTCATTATGGTCTTATTGTACTACGTTTAAAACTCCCATTGGAATGTCACCTTATAGGGTGGTGTTTGGAAAGAGTTTTTATCTCCATATTATGAAATAGTACTAGGACTACTAGACCATTAAACAATGAAATTATAGTCTTTATAGTGAAGGATCTTAAAGGAAGTTGCTGATTCAAGAGCTAGATGAAATGAGAAGAGATTCATGTGATAACTCCAGATTTATAAGGAGTGAACCAAGGCTTCCCATGAATCTATCATCCTTCATCGTCAATTCAACAGTTGGATGAAGGTCCTCCTTTACAATTAAAGGATGAATTTTCATCTAGGTAAGCTTTATTCCTACTGGATTGGCCCATACACTGTTAATAATGTTTATCCATTTTTCATTGTTCAGGTAAAAAATGAAGAAATAAAGAGAACCTTCACTAATAATGGGAAGTGGCTTAATCATTTCTATGATGCCCTTATGGAGTTCCTGATGAAGGAACTCAAAGTTCAAGAAGAAACCTACCAATGACACCCGCTAGATTTTATCCTTCCATCCCACATTCTATTTTATTACAGTGAGGACACCAGACACTCTAGGTGGGGGTGGGGGTATACTCCTCAGTTAGTTAGGAATTGTTATCGTCTTTCTTCTTTTTCTCTTTTTGGATTACTAGATTGTATTGTCACTTTCTCCCCCCACCTTTCCTCACCCCCCTCACTTTTGTGCCAGAATGTTAATTTTTTATGACCACATAATCATGGAAAATGATCCCTACCTAATCATGGAAGTTAATAAAAATGCATGATTATTTTCTCTATTTCATGTTGTTTTAACATTGAAAAAATTATAATGAAATGTGAATTTTAGTAAGTATTCAATACCATAGTGTGACTTTATCTTGAGATTTTGTTTTTTGTTGATGATATAAATGGTTGTATCATTTTGAAACCATTGAGAATAATGGTACCCATTGTGTGAATAGTTTAAGGAAAAATTGTTTCAATTAATCTCTCCACACATATTTACACCCAACCATGAATTGTGAACATTTCTTAATTAGTAAAAGGTAAATATAAGTTAGGTTAATTTTTATACCTTAAAGAATGATTTTTCCATAAATTATTTCCTCATCCGATCTATTTCATTATTTTATCATATCGACCTGTGTGTGTGTGTGTAACTATTATACGACTATTGTACACCCCAAAAAACCCAAATAACAAAATAAAAAATAAAAATTGAGTTAAGGGATGAAATTTACAACATATGGGGATATCTAGGTTTGGAGATTATGGTTTGACTTTTTAGAATGCTTAAGTGAGTGGGTCTTGAAATTTGATTGCAAAGTATGTAGGGCAGGTTTGGTGAAAGGAACCTTATAAGTAGAGAATTTTTAAAATAACTTATATTTACTCAACAGAATGTGGAACGAAGAGAATGAAATGGTATTCACACACACATAGATAATTAGTGACATGATTAAATTTTGAATTATTTTCTTCTATTTTTATCATGAATCTCTTGGAATTTCATTCTTATAAAATTTTTGAGATGTCTTTTTCTATGATTACTGAGAATAACGCCTCAGTATGAGTTTTTATTTCATCACATTTCAATCAGTAATTAAATTTTAATTTTATGTTAAATATTTATGATGTTTTAAATATCAACATGCATAATTTTTAGAAATATGACTTTTCCCAAGAGTGAAAATGTTTGGGAAAAACAGTGGGTGATCATTGTGAGGGAGATACAAATATTGTAAAGGTAGTTAGGGAACTTGTACTACTACTGGTTTTATTTATATTGGGTTTAAAAACATTTCATTTATAATTAACTAACATTGATTCATGTTTGAATGCTCTGTTTGATTTAATCGAATGGAATGCTATTTACTTTTAACTTATCAGTGTGATGTAGTGAGTGCGTGACTTGTGTTGTTTTGATTGGAAAACAAAATAATAATTTTATTACATAGTTATTTGAGATTTAAATTTTCTTTGTATGTTATTATACCATGCATTAGATATGTACCATGTCTATAAGATTTTTATGTCAAGGTTTGGATCAACGTACTTTGATATAATAACATGAGAAGTAATGAGGATTATGATTAATTTCAACCAAATACTTACATTGAACCCTGATTAATCTCAAAGAACAATGAACGTGAAATGTTTGTAGTGAAATCACAACAAACCATTTTTCTTATACTTTTCAAAATCCACTTGGTTCTTGAACTATTAAACTCCTTAAATTATGTTATTTTCATTAAACTATTTTCAAAACAACCCCCCTCTTTTAATACTTTTTGTTAAAAAATCACAATCTAAACCCATCAATGCTCCTTGAGAGATATCATAGGGTCTTCCCTAGACTATAATTACCGTTTAAAATCATAATCAATTTTACATGTCATGAGGACATGTTCACTTACCAATCCACTCGATAATCTCAAAAGGTCTAACATACCTCAGTGTTAGATTACCTTGCTTACCCAAATTATGGTGACCCAAGTGAGGGGACACTTTCATAAACACCCAGTCACTAATAGAAAAATCTAAATATAGGAAAATTTGATCAGAATAAGACTTGATATTACTTTTTTCCATCAAAAAATTATACCTCATCAACATAACTTTATCAGAAGTTTCTTGCACAAGGATCAGTCCCAACAATGATGTCTCACCCACCTCATCCCAACACAAAGGGGACCAACATGACAGACCATAGAGAACCTAAAAATGATCCATTTTAATTGATTATTGGTAGATTTTATTATATTAAAACTCCAAAAATCTAAAATTTTCAACCCCTAAGCCTCTGAAATCCAGCACACATGCTTGGAACAAGTCTTCCAAGACCAAGTTCTACCAATCTATCTAACCATCTGTTTGAGGGTGGTATGTTGTACTCAACATGACCTATGAACCCATAACCTTATAAATACATTTCTGAAACTATGAGGTAAATATAGGGTCCCTATCTAAAATAATTTTCGATGTCACACCATGAAGCCTCAATATCTCCCAAACATACAACCGACCCAACTCATCCACTTAGGCTAAATCCCTAATCAGAATGAAATGGGTTGATTGGGTTAGATGTTTGATCACTACACAAATGGAATTTTCTCCCTAAGTTTTATGTGTTAAAAGAAAAATAAAGTCCATGGATATCTCATCCCACTTCTTTGTAGGAATGGGTAGTTGCTGAAGAGAACTAGAGGGATTTTGGTGCTTTGTTTTAACTTGCTGACATGTATAACACCACGATAAAAATTCAGCTACATATTACCTCCTACCTGGACCCCAAAACTACCAACACAAATAATAAAATGTCTTGGTATTATCAAGATGAACATACCATAGAGAATGGTGTCTATCCAACATCACCACCTTCTGTAATGACAATAGAACCATGAAGCTACCTCTAAAGCATAATGCTCCCTCAGGAGAAAATGACCATTCACATGGCACCTCCCCACCATTTAGAAACTACATTGAATGTTGTAATATCTCATCACTCAACTGAACTTTCTAAATCATCTCTAGAAGAAAATAATTAATCTGAACACTATCCAAGAACACACATCAACTATGCTTCTTGGCTTCTAGATGCATTTGAACAAAAATTCCCATCAAGGTCCACACATCACTAAACTCCTTCAACTCTTGTAATGACACTTTCCTTCTCAAGGCATCTGCAACCACATCTCCCTTACCTAGGGTATAGAAAATATTGAAGTGAAACCCATGAAGGTACTCAACCTAATGATTTTTCCTCAAATTAAAGTATTTTTGGGGAAAAATTTAATCCAAGATATTATGGTATGAATAATGAAAAAAATTTATCCCCTAAAAGATAGTGGTTCCACATCTTCATGGCATGAATTACCATTTATAACTCTAGTTCGTGGGTTGGTTAATTCTTTTCATGTGGTCGAAGTCGGAGAGATCCATACACCACCACGTGGTCAACCTTCATCAACACACACCCGAGACCCATACGAAAAACATCATAGTAGACCATGTATCACATTTTAGATTTCGACAAGATGAATATAGGATCCATGGTAAACCACTACATAAGCTCCTAAAAAGATTCTTGAAATTCAGGGCTCCAATCAAACTTTACCCTTTTATGGGTAATCACATTCATGGATGAATCAAGCCAATATAAATCCCAAAAAACCTCCTGTAATACTCTACCAGGTCCAAAAATATTATGATCTCAAAAAACAATCTTCTCTAATTCCCATGACATCATTGCATTAATCTTATAAGGGTCCACCAAAACCCATTGTTCCAAGATTACATGACCTTGAAATTTCACCTTTTTGATCTAGAAGGTGCACATAGAAAACATATCATAGAGATGATGATCCTGAAGAGTTCCCAATAAAATACTCAAATGCTGCTCATGCTCCTCCTTGGTCCTAGAATAGAATAGGATTTCATCCACAAATACCACAAAAAATGAGTTGATATACTGAAGGATCACCCTATTCAAAATCACCATAAATACTGATGGAGAATTAATCAACCCAAAAGGCATGACCAAGTACTCAAAATGACCATACCTAATTCAGATGGATATTTTCGTTACATCCACCTCTCTAACTTGGACCTGGTGATACCCAGAACGCAATTCAATCTTGTAGAACCACCTTTCCCCATTAATTTGGTCAAAAAGTTTATAAATATAGGGAAAAGGATACATGTTTTTTATATTCACATTATTTAACTTCTGGTTATTGATACACAACCAGAGAGATCCATCATCAATTATCATTAATAGGACTAGGGAGGCCCATGGTAAGATGCTCGAGCAAATGAATCCTTTGTATTACAACTCTTCTTGTTTTACATTTAATTCCCTCAACTATATGGGGGAAATACGGTATTAGGGAAAATATATTGGCTACATTACTAATGACAAATCAATGGATAACTCCACATCTAACTACAGAGGGAAAATAGAGAAATCCTCTCAAAAACCCTATAGGAATCCATCCACCATAAGGGATAATCCACTCTTAGGAGTACCATCATAAAACCCCAACATGAGTGATGTGATTTGAAAAATGAGGTTTCCCAATTCCAGAAGTGGAGGTCCAGTACGTCCCTATGGGTGATCCCACTCACATTGAAAAACATGGTTACTACCATCAAGTGTCATGAAACTTAATCATCACCGATATAAATAGATGTGTTATTGAAAACTCACCATCCAATCCATACCAAGTATTACATCAAATAGGTCCATATCCAAAACTAGAAAATCCAATTCCAACTCAACCCCTGACAGAGTAAGTTTACAAGATGGAAACATGAAACCTTTCTCTCTCTTCAAACCAATCAGCATTACCAACTTTATCACAAAATGTATAAGATCGGTTGAAAACATTAACATATCCAAAAGATGATCAGAAATAATAGAAATAGAGGCACTAGTATCAAACAAAAAGCATCTAAATATAATGCAATAAGAATGATACCTCAAACTGTCGTAGGTCCTGTATTCGATTCCACTAATGCTTGATCCACCGCATAAAATTTCCTCATCTCTTCCTAGGCCTAAGAATGAGAACTATCTTATAGCTCTATCGTAAACTAACTCTTCCTAGAAGATGATCCATCCCTTCCACCATGACCTCCAAACTGAGATCCCACTATCCTTAACGGTTCTAATTGGGATCACTTAAACTTGGAAGCCATAGAACCTACACAACCCTAATATTGGCATGTCATCCTGAAAAATTGTTTTAAGTTCCCCATGGTTCCACAATTGTGGAATTTATTAGGTAGAGATAAACACGTCGATCACATGTGCCCTACCATTCCACACTGGTGGAACAAGACTAACCCAGCACCTAATTCCATGGACAAAGACATCTGGGAAGTATGGAATGAACTACCACCTCCCCTCTTTTCCTGCTCATCATGCTTCCTCTTCTTATCAAATTAACTACCACTTCCCACTATTAACAATACTCTAGAGAAAATAGACCTTCCTTTATGATCAATTTCCACCATCATAGAATGATCATCCACCTTCGAATAAGTCTTCAACTTGAACAATATTAGTTGAAATCATATTTCCAGACGTATCCCCCTCTCGAACTTTTGAGCCTTCATCTTCTCACTGGAAACTAACTCTGGTGAAAACCAAACTAACTCATCAAAATTCTTGGAATACCCCATAATAGTCTGATCCCCTTGATGAAGCTCCAAAAACTCCTAGGACTTAGAGAAGGCCAAAAGATCAGGATAATACTTCTTGTTGAAGAAAACCTTAAAATCTTTCCAACCCATCTACTAGATCATACCATTTTGCACCATTGAGACCCACCACTTTTAACTAGAACCTTCTAACAATAAAAAATCACACTTTACCTTGAATTCATTTGGATTGTTAATAAAATAAAACTTCCTTTCAATCTTCTCAATCCAATCCTCATCTTCATGTGGATCTATGCTACCCCATAAGGAAGGAGGATTATTCTTTAGGAACTCATGAGCATTATCCTTTTTAGGACTTGGTTCGTCTTCTATGACCTGAGCCAAACCAGATCTCGCTCCATGAACCAAATCTTGGATATATCAAACCATAGACCCCACTAGTCTCTGATCAATTTTTGAGGGAGAACTCTCACTAGCCTCTTCCCATAGTTTCATAGGAGGTCTTCGGGGAGGTATATTTCTACAATAAGAAACAACCACAAAGATAACCCATAAACTCATCATTCTGAAAAATTTTACCTATAGAAAAAAATATCTAACACTATCATAAAAAAACCATATCCAACATAATAACAAGCCAAACCAAACCACTCCACCCCCACCCAATTTCTATATATAGTCTTCAGCCTATACATCATACCTAGAGGAAAATCCAAACCAAATTCCCAACTACCCATAGTAACTCGAGTCCTGTTATAAGGTGAATTATCAAGAAACCCCACTAATAACTAGATCCCCAAGACCTAACAGTCTTAGATTTGGTATATCTAGACTCTACCCAAATAAATTGACCTAAAAAGAGTGAAACCTCCTCAAATATCATTTTTTAGAAACTAAACTAGAATGCCATCCAACTCGACACCCAAACCAGTCTATGGCATGTCCCGCAGGGCATTCCCAATTCCCATGGGCTAGAAACTAGTTCCTAGGTATCAAAAATACACATTTGGAATGATTTTACCCATTTATATAACCGTAAAAACCAACAAGAATAGACATCACACAATTGATAAACATAACCAAACAAGGAACAATAATTTTTTTTGATTCATTGTTTTACAAATTTAACTAATACCAAGAATACCAAAATAGAAGGAGAACCACCACGACATACCAAAAACCTCAATGTGACAAGAGGCAAATCACCCTCAAGCCACTTCCACCAACACATGTAAGAAGTAGAACACTAGAAACCAGATCCACCATCACCACCGTGGAACATCTTGCATTTACCCTAGTTATACATAACAAAGTCTACATACACCTGAAGGTGTATGTAGGTTGTGATCTAAAACCCAGTAGGATTCCACCCAAAGAAATATATTACATGATATAACATTATAAGATAAAACAACATGCACATTTTCATAAGAACATATGAAGTGTTTTCAAAAAAACTACATCAAGGAAACAATTCTTAAGAAAACACTTTTAATGAAAAATATTTTATAAAAATAATATTTCATTGAAATTAAAATGTACACAAGGTATACCATATGTTGAAGGTTATCACCACATCACATAAGAATCATGTCACAAGAGAGAAACATGGGAAATACCTATAGGTAAATATCATAAGTGGGACTCTGTGAACCTCATACCTCGGTGATAAAAAACATCCAATCATAATCAGTAATGTTCTATTGAAGGAGCCAGGATAGAGGAGTAAATCCAAAGTTCTCATGGTCTTCATATCATAATCCTAAACTAATAGCCTTCCCATGAAGAATCCACTAGAGAGGATTCAATCCAAAGTTATAGTGTTCACCAATAATATCACAAGTTTAGTTAGTGTTGTAGTGTCAATATTTCTAGAAGAATCTAGGTCTCAAACACTTTCTAATCAACTATCATACTAGTTCTAGTCCACCCATCTAGATACCCAAGATTAACATTGTCCTCAAATTCTATTCCACATATCACATAAACCATCACCTTCATATACACTTTCCAAGAATCGTGAACACACAAGTAAATCACCACTTTTAAAATCCACATTGATCCAATGATCAAAGATCACATGGAAACCACTATTTTATATAAGGAAATACACTAAAATTACATACACACACCAAAACCATTTAGAAAAGCATTTCACAACACTTTCACAATTTATAAATCTCATTTGGAAAAAACAAAATGAATTGAACATGATAGATACAACCATTTACAGGGGTGAATCCCCTTTAGAATCCAATTCACACCAAAACCATTTTATAATATGCTTCACAATTCATTCCCATTTCACAATCTACAGTTAAGGTGTATAATAAAGAAGTTAACATGCAAGAAATCAATTGATTTTTTAAAACCAAATTTCAACACATTAATACCACAAGTCCCTTTTGGAAAAATCTTACACACCCTTCACATAAGGCATAAAACACATTTAAGAATCACCACAATGAAGAACACGTGAAGCATAATATCTTTCCTTTAGAAAATAAGATTTTTTCACATATGAATCTAAAATCCTTTTCAAAACATATTTCGCACCACAAAAAAAACATAGAAAACATTAATAACACCAATAATGAAATAAGAAATCATCTAATAATGTAAAAGCATGGAACCACTAAACTTAATCTTGTGGAATTTTGGAATCCAGTGAAAAAACACAATTGCACCTTAGAAAGACCCTATAAAGACAAGATAAAAAAATAAACATCGATATTTCATCCCACAACTCAAGATAAACCACTAAATTAGTAAAAAAACTCACTGGTAAAGAATAACACAAAGAGGGGGGAGATAAACCCTAAAAAAGGATGAAAACATGAGAAAAGATACTTAATTCATGGTTACTTGAAGTTAAAAGGCCAAAACCACCCAAATATTAGTGATAAAAGGCTCCAAGAAGGTATGGAGGAATCTAACATGGCATAAAATCCCATATGTTTTGGATTATGTGGAATTAGGGTTAAATTGAAGTAGGGAAAAAAATTAAATTCTAACTTTTTCATGACTTAGATAGGTCATACGGTTAGCCTGCACAGTTTTCCAAACTATGGGGAAACCATGTGTCCCTCACTGTCCAAGAGGAACTAATACACATAGTTTACTAGGGGAGAACACACACTTGTAAATCTATTCATGTGACCTAGACTGTGCCACTTTCCAAGGTGCGTGGTTTCCTTTGGGCTGGCACACAGTTTCCCAAACTGTACGCCGACCGTGCGCCACCTGCATTGGAGCCTAAAGACTCCATTTTCTCCAAAATCTCATGGGGAACCCAAGGGATAAATACCAAACCAAAAATAAATAATGTAATACCTGAAAAAAAATCATAGATTTGACACATGTGATAAAATATTTTTAATATTATTCACATGACTATACCAAGCCTCTTTGGGCCCTGGAATCCCATGAAGACTCAGTGCATGGCTTCATAAATATTCCTAGAAAAATTCCAATGTCATACAGGGAAAACCAGAGTCACTAAATCTAAGATAATAGAATTTTCATGCAACACATTTCATGTCCAGCCTAGCTTAACGTGACTCCTAGAATAAAAGATAAAAAAGGAAAAAAAATAAACAAAAGTGTTAAACAAATGGAAAACAGAAAACATCAGGTTATATCCAGTCACTCACAAGTAATCTACCCTGAAACTAGCTCTAGTGAAAGAAATTAATAATCAGGGATCATGTAGATACAATGTCAGGCGCATCCACCTGATCAAGAAGGAGCTCCAAATTCCAACGCAAGGACATGATCACATGTCGGACCCTGAGAACTCATCCAAGGTTTCAAAAAACCAAAGTACATATACTGAAAACTTGTAATATAATGGTAGGATTTTAAATGGTGGTAGGGACACCCTGTCAAACTCATGATTATACTACCATGCCCAAAAATCCTACAGAACTAACTTCATGAATGAACTTATTAGGGCATCGTCAGGCTACATGAAAAAGCTCCACAACCTAGAGAAAACCTAGTCCTAGGGGTAATAATAGCCTCCATGGTCCACTAACCATAGCCTTGGAAAAAGTGTTAGGATAATATTAATGAACTCATCCAGACCATCCATTATCTCCATATCCATGCCTCACACCAACCAGCCAACCAATGGAGGAGAGAAACAAAATCAATCTTAGGGCCATGGCCGAGTCCAATAATATCCCAAAGGCTTCATCCCTCATCATTCCTAAAAAGGAATAGCCACAAACTTCCAAGCCACATCTCAAACATAATGGTTGGATAACACCCATACCTTTAACTAAAACTACAAAAAATAACATCTTCCACCTCATAGGCCAACGAGTCATAGGGTAGCCACCACGGTTCCCAAAACCCTCACAAATATAGAAAAACCTGCAAAGGGGATCCTCCGGCAAACCACAGCTCAAGCAGAACACCCTATAAGGGTATCCAATAGTATAACCAAACCTTAGGCCAAGCCATCTCAAAATAACTGTGGCTGGACTCCAAGATCAATCCCAAAGAAAACCCACATAGAAGGGAAACCTCAAGCAACACCTCTACAAAAAGGGAAACATTAAGAAATGCCCCTCCCAGAAGTGAATTTCTTATAACATGTCTCCCAAAACCATATCCAACTCTTCTAAATGGAACCTAGCTATACCTAGTAACCAATGACAATGAACTCCCCCAAAGTCTCCTGCCGGTCCCAACCTCATGTGATCAGACCTGAACTTCAAGAAACCAGAATAATGATCCTATCCAAGAAAACACTAAATCCCACCACCTGGAATCTATCCAAATAACCTAAAACAAACTCACATGTCATACTCAATATAATATGATCAACGAGCACACAACCTCACCAGAGCCTCACAACACACAACCTATCCCCAAGGGAGATTCTATAACACTACCTCATAAGAATCCTCCAGTGAAATTTATATTGGTCCAAAACACCAAAAAATGTATTTTAAATGTTGAAAATATTACACCACTATGATCTATGTGTAAAAATACTCAGAATAGACTATTTAGAAGTCTAATCATGGATTTGGACACAAATACACCCAATACCCATTTTCTAGAAAAGTACACGACGTGTACTTCTGGGTGAAAGGCGTTTACTCTAAAAGATGCACCTGGACATATACTTCTATATAGACAGGGAACACCTAGGTTCCTCCCATGTACTAGAACAAGGAAAAGGCATTCATGGGTATGTTCGTGTACTAAAACATGGGGTGTCAACCCGAGTACATGACCACATGGCCAAGTACTACTACATGGTGTGTATTCCAAGTACACAGTGTGTGATCTCACATGTCTATCTACCCATACACTTGGCTATGTTTCCAAGTAAAACTAGGTGGAATATACCCAAGGTACATGGTGTGTAATTCCCAAACTCTGACTGCCCATGTACATGTCCACATGGTCAGGTACATGTCCAAGGACCACTACATGGTGTATACCTAAATTACAAGACATGTCCTTCTAAAAAACATTATCTTCCCCAAACAAGAAAAACTCATGGCATATATTCATCAACCAGATGTTGTGTGATCAGGATTTCCTAAATAAAAAAACCTCTGGACCTCCTAGAATTCCTCAAAACTCCCCGACTCACTTGGAAACGACCAGATCGACCATCGATAAGACCCCAACAACCCAAAAAACATGATTAAAACAAAAAAACAACTAATATATGAGGATTTAAGACAAAAACATTAAAAATTTACTACCTCTATGTGGAATCCACTAAAACTTTAATCTGTTTCATGGTCTGCAGCACTAGCATAATGATCTAGTGTGACTCGAGCTCTACAGTGGCACCTTCATCCACCCCCCCTCTATCTCTTTCTCTCTCTCTATCTCTCTCTCTCTTCTCTCGATCTCCTCTCCCTCTCCTCTATCTCGGATAAAGGAACTCACCAACCAGGGGATCATGTGACACAAAAAGGGAGTAAATGATAAAAAAGAATAGAAAATATAATATAAATAAAGATGAAAATAAAAAGAAAATGAAGAGTGAGAAGATGAGGGGATCGACCAAGACCTAGCATCAAACCCAAGGTTATTCCCTACCTTAGAAAAATCCCCTATTCCAAACTCAATAGTGAAATTCAGAATTTTGAATTGACACTATGAACATAAGATATCAATAAATAAACATGATCAAATAAATAAAATTTCATTAATTAAATATTAAATATTCATCCAACATTTGAATGGTTCTAAATTCTACAAAACTCCTATACAAGAGTATTCGCCCTATTCTGGGACCAATAGTGTGGTTAGAAAAATTATCCAAGATTTTATAATAGGATAAATTTCCATTTTCCCTTGAAATACATCAAAAAGAAAAATTCAAATTTCCCCTATTTTTCTTAAATGGTCACGATGCAGTTCATGAAAATATCCACACCATAAATGGTTCTCACCCCTGAGAATATTAGGTGGTCATCCAACACCTAAGCTTCACCACAAACACCAACCCGGCCAACACTACCATGGCCATCCACCGACAGGCCTCATAGTGCCGAAACACCCCCGAAATGAGGGACATTCAACTATGACTGATATGATTCTTCCCACCATAAGAGTATCATTATCATCACCCATCAACCAAGAACCAAACTCCATGGCCCACGCTCCTTCCACTACAAAATGTAAGGGAATTATGTGGCCAAACCACTCACACCAGAGTGCCAACATAGAAAACTAACCACTGTCCATTCTTGAAACACTAGGAAAAATATCCCACACTCAATGAACCAATTAAAACAAGGACCACAACCCATGATGGATTATAGTACACTACCCACCCTAAAGTTTCCTCTAGATCAAAAAAAATTCTCAACAAACTCACACGGCTCAACCGATATTGATCCTAACCTGTGCAAACATTCCTTATCCATAAGGATTTCCTCTAAAAATCAACAATAGCACCACAAAACTCCTCAAATCTATGTTATTCATGAAACTCATCTCACATACCCTCACATTAAAACAATCCATGACCTGATGAATCTAGACTAATGCACCTAAACCCACTAACCATGCTCCTCACGTAGGCCAGTCCTAACAAACCAGAGCACCCTTAATACTCCTCTTCTGAAACAAGTCATCTCCCTCATGCCATGATCCACCACACAACCACCCTCCACAAAGACATCAAACTAAGACCAAAATTGTCAAATCATACTCCCACCATGATTCCAAGAGCACAACCAAAACCAACTAGGCCAGGCATCCAACCAACCATTCCCTCTTCACTAGACACAAAACCACAAAGCTAACCACGAGACAAAGAGATATCTTAGTGCTCCACCACAAAAAACCAAGGAAAATCAGCCTCACCACAGAACGTTTTAGGGATACGACATCCCCAGGGAAACTCGATCCCAATCCAAGCATCTCTCAGGCATCCTTTACTTCATCAAGCCAACCACCACCAACAGTAGTAGGGTACAACATAGCTCAAACCTACCCCCAAGGGTTTCCACACATCCCTTAATGAAAGGAATTAAACTTATCCAATAGAGAGAACCTTTCAAATGTACCCACATGACATATCATCAAAATAAAGAATCTCATGTTTCAGTTTGGTAGAATGAAACCAAGTACTTATATGATAAAACAACACATAAGTATTCATTGACACTTTCAACAACTGAACCTTTATCATCAAAGAAATACACAAAAACAAGAATATGTATCTTATGAGCCTGGAAGTATGCATAAAAATAGTCCTCTTACCACTAGGAAAACATATAGGAACTAATAAATCATGAAAACCAACAAACACAAGTGCATAACTCAAGGTCCAAATAATAGAACCGTAATAGTGAAAACCAAGAACTGTTATCCCACAACCCCAGCAACCTAGACTTACTACCGAAATAGGTGTTCATAACACACTAGCCTGGTATCCATCAAAATCTTCTACACATTCCTAGAACTCATGTCTAACAACTCCCCAAATAATAAGACAAATAAAAATAATGCTCGGATACCATTTTGTCACGAACTATCCCAAATCAAACCAAAATCTCACCCGACCTAGCTTGCAACAAGGACTCAAGTGAATCTCCTCATACGATAGAGGTTGTCGACTAGTGGAAGGGGCCTAAAAGGATATATTGAGGAGACTATTCCCTAGAATAAAATTTCAATAATAGATAAAATAAAATAAACATACAATTATCCATGAACATTAGATTATGTATAAATAAATAAATAATTGAAATAAATATAAATAATGGAATGTTGCATACAAAATAATCAAACTAAAACATAAATACATTGGTTTAACACATGGAAAAACACATATAGAATAGAATATAATAGAATAAATACACATGGCTCAACTGCAACTTTGAGATGAACCACATACCTGGTCTCCGTGATAGTTGAATACCTCCAACACAAACCCTAGACTCCACATGAGCATCTCTGATCTAACATAAAACATTCAAATTATACCTAATCCAATGCACCATGATCAACCTAAAATGATATATAAAGTTTACATATACACAAAGGTGAATGTATAACGGTTGGGAAATAAATCTCAGTAAGCCACCCCCAACGGTTGGCTTAACATTTGTTGACATGACATGTGAATACAACACATGTCATGTAAAACCTATACAAATATGACTCCCAAAATAAAATATAAATAAAATATAGAAAATAAACAAAAGGGATAAAGAAAGGTAAATAGAAAACACCCAATATCACCTTTGAGTATGATTTTACCTAGTAACCAATGACAAAAAACCACCCACAAGGCTCCTTATAGTCCCGACCTCAAGCGACCAGACATAGACCTCAAGCAACCAGACTAACGATACTATCCAAGAAAACACCCGATCTCACCTACCAAAATATATCAAAATAACCTCAAGAATAATCACCTGTTATCATCAATACAAGGTGATTAATGAGCATACAACCTCACCTGATCCTCCCAACACACAACCTATCCACCAAGAGGATTCAAGGACAACAACCTCAAAGGAATCATCCAAAAAATACCTATTGGTACAAAACACCATCCATGTGGCCTATAAATTCTAAGAAAATCCCACCACTATTATCTTTGTGGAAAAACAATAATAATTGACTACTCTCAAGTCCAATTCTGGCTTTGGGCACAAAGACACCCAAAACCCCTTTGCTGGAAAAGTAAACTACATGAACTTTTGAATATACAGTGTGTAATCTCAAAGATACACCTGGACATGTACTTAAACAAAACTAGGGTACACCTGGGGTCTACCCATGTACTAGTAGATGTATAAGGTATACGTGGGGTCTGGTCATGTACTATTACACATGGTGTCGGTCTGAGTACATGACCACATGGCAAAGTAAAACTAAATGAAGTGTATTCCAAGTACATGGAACATCATATCACATGTCCATATACCCACGTACTTAGATACATGGACAAGAACCACTATAATACATATATCCAAGTTACATAGTGTGTACTTCCTAAACTTTGTCTTCCCATGTGCACGACCACATGGACAAGTACTACTGTATGATGTGTATCTAAAGTACATAGAATACACTTATAAAAATATAATCTTCCCCAAATAGAAATAACTCGTGGAATGTTTTCATCAACCACATTCTATATGATTAATATTTCCCCAAAAAAATCCCTTCAGTCCTCTCAGAATAACCCAAAACTCTTTGATTCACCCAGAAACCACCAAATCGACCCTTGATGTGTCCCCAAGATCACAAAAACAAGATTAAAAAATAAAAACAACAAAAATATGATAATTTAATGCAAAACATTAAAAAGGTACTACCTCCAGGTGGAAACCTCCAAAGCCACGATCTAGTTCACAGTCTACAGCACCCGCACGACGATTTCGAATAATTGGAGCTCCAAAACGACGCCTCATTCTACCCCTATCCTTATTCTCTCCAACTCATCTTTTTTATCCTCTCTCTTAGAAGAAGAAATTAATATGGGGGATACAAAATTCCTCTCTGGCGATGGTGGTGTTCTCGAGATGGATGGATTTGGTTTGACTCATGACAATGTTTGACGACGTCAATGTTTCCTGGCCTTCTGGTTCTGTAAGATGTTTTATACATTGTTTTGTGGTGTTCTAATTGGTGATTTTTTTTCATTGGACTCTATTAGGTGGATCTCGCTGACTATTGATGTGAATGGTTTTTGGAGTTTTTTCAACAAAGGTGATGGTGCTTTTGCGAAGATGACAATGGACTCTGAAGGTCTTCATTGCCAACTGTAACACCCCAGGTGAATACACAATATTACTTTTTAATATTTATTAATATTTGTAAATAAAATATTAATTTTACTTTAAAGGGGTTTCTATGTTCGATAGAGTACCTGATATGCAACAACGAGTTTCTTTGAAATCTTACGTTGCAGACTAGTAATATAATAATATTATTTTAAATGGTAGTTAGTACGTAGCCGTTGTATTGACGGTAATGAATAGAAATAACTAAAATATGATTATATATGTTTTTTAAATGTTTTTACATTTATCCAATAAAAGATAAAGGCTTAAAATAATAAAATAATTCAATTTTAGGCATAGATACTCTAATATTCACTAAAAGGTCGACTTATCACCTTTTGATGGAGAACCCTCTTTAAATTTAGTTTTGGTCAATATTATACATTATATTGGACCAAATAAAAATCTTCTTTAGAATCGGGACATCAAAATTTACTTTCTGAAAATTTTTGGTATTTTTCCGATAAAGTTCATTTTTTTAATGAATAGTGAAAAATGTTGTATTTTAATTCAAAACCTCTTTTTAATATAATTTATTTATATGATTATATTATCTTTGGAATTGGTTTTAATGTACAATTATAATATATTTTTACCATTTAATCCAATAGTGGTCATTGGAATTAATTTCACTTTGAAATTGGACTTAAACTAGTGTCAATCTTTTGATATATATTGTGTCATAAAAACACGCTATTTGTTCTAACAATGGGAATTAACTATTAATTTATTTAATTAAACGTATATGTTTTTAATTTTTTAAAATAGAAATCATTTTTGAATTTGTAATATCAAATATAGCTTAAGGTGAATTTTTGGTATTTTTCTGAAAAAATTCAATTTTTGATGAATAGTGAAACCACTAAGTGGTAGTTAAAATAACTGATTATTCGTTTAAATAAAAATTTACCACCTCTGTGATTTGAATTTCAAAACTCCGACAAACATGGGTGTAATTATGATTTTAAATTTGGTTCAATGGGATGAATTTTTTTTGGTAAATAGTAACTTTTAAGTTTTATGAATCGCGATTAAAGGTAATTGGTGTAATTTAAGGTAAAGATAATGTTATAATAGTATGAAATGACCTTGAAATATGTCCTACCCTTATTAGATGAGTCATGGACAACCACGAAAATCCATGGGTCAACTTGGGGACCCCATGAAGGCACTTGGGTAAGAAAATGACATTAATAACTATTTATTTAATGTTAAAATAAAAATGTCACAAACGTGTATTGTTTTACTAAAACAATTTTTACATGGGGTAATAAAAGTCATATTTTTAAATATAAATATTCATTAGAAGGATAAAACGATTTCCTACATCATGGTATTTGTTTTATAATTTTTAGAAATTAAATAAATTAATTTATTTATAACACCATGATGATGCAGCAATTACCTCATTAATGAACGATTTAAATAAATTGAGAAGATAAGGTATAATCTAAGACTTACACTTGTCAAAAACCTATTAGATGGGTGGATTTCTAACCCTTATCACCTTATCCTCGAAATATATAATTTTGGGACCTTTAATATCCGGAAATCATTTTAATATAAGGTAACATTTCTTGACATTCCAAGAGTGCCCCTCCTCCCTCTTATAAAAGGCCCCCACCTCTACCTCCTTACCCACACATCTCAAGCCATTGGATCAGCCAATATATGCTCATTTTATCTCTCCACATACCTCTCTTCATACTATAATCCTTCCCTTAAGCATATATCTCTTCAATAAACCCTTTTTCTTCAAACCAAGGGGAGTTACCCGATTTAAAGGTAATGTCTTCTCTTATGTTCATTTGTTTTATTTTTCTTCTCCAACCCCCTAAACTATTTTTATTCCTTTATTTTGTAAAAAAACTAGTATTTTAAATATAATAGGATGTTTTTATGAGAAATATTAGAGCTACACGGACACACACCTCCGTCTAATGGTTAAATAACATACTGTTTCTGTGGATGGAGAATTACTGCCTCACGAAACGATGATTGTTCAATCTTCTCTTAACACATTTAATGGTGGCCATTATGATGTAACTGTATTTTATATATGATATATATGGTATTTATGTTTTCTATATGCTTCTGTATTTTATATTTAAAACATACCTCTATGCATTTCATGTTGTGCAAAGGCGATAATTTCATACGAGGAAGTGTGGACTACCACCCCCTCAAGTTATGTGACGCGTTCATGCAATACATGGAATGTATAAAGAATGAAATTAATGAACATATGTGACCTATAGAACAAATATATTATACTGTAATTATAATATATATATATCTCTCTCATTTATTTTTTAATTCCATTAAGATGACAAAGAAATGAAAGTAGCGTTCATGCGTACGTACGGCCTACCGTCTCCATGAACGGTGCATTTCATTTCTTTTTATCTTGAAATGTTATGGAATAGTATAAAATGAATATGTACTGGATATATATGATATTTAAATAATTAATACTATTTTGGAGATGATTTACTTATAACTACATGGACAATCATTTTCAAACAAGTTCATTTTTTACTCATGTACCAAACATCGACAAAAACGTCTGATATGAACTCACATTATTAACCAATTATTATAACATTATAACATGTGATATGAACTGAATAATAATCTTTAAAAGGATTTCCTTCAGCAATTATAAACTGACCAAAGTTTATTATTCAGGAATATAAAGAAACGAACAAGACAAGTCGGACTTGATGTAAGGGATCCTACCTCTCTCTTTCTTTTCAAGTACCCTCTTTTATGTCATTTCATTTATGCTCCATGTTCTTATGTTGGAGGATGTTATTTTATATTCACCATAATTTAAATTGTATTTTCATATGATGATATACCCCCTCTTACTCTCATCAATTCATTTTTAGAATTTTTAAGTGGCGTCGTTAGGCTGCCGAATTTTCATAAGGGATCCTACCTCTCTCTTTCTTTTAAAGTACCTTCTTTTATGTCATTTCATTTATGATACATGTTATTATGTTGGAGGATGTTCTTTTATATTCACCATAACATAATTTTTATTTTCATATGATGAGATACCCCCTCTTACTCTCATCAATTAATTTTTAGAATTTTTAAGTGACGCCGTTAGGCTGCCGAATTTTCGTAAGGGATCCAACCTCTCTCTTTCTTTTTAAGTACTCTCTTTTATGTCATTTATTTTATGCTTATATTTATTATGTTTGGGGATGTTCTTTTATATTCCTAATTCAGTAAATTTTATGCTCATATTATGAGAAGCCCTATTTGATCTCATAAATCCATTTTTGGAAGTTTAATGTGGCGTCGTTAGGCTGCCGAGTTTTCGTAAGGGATTTTTCATCTCACTTTTATTCCCGTGAGATTTATGCTACATTTTCCACCATTTACTTTGATTGGTGTATGTACAGACCATTATTCTACTATTTGTGTAATATTCTTTCGTTTATGAGTATTTACATCAATGTTTTATAGTCCTTCTTTCATGGGGTGTATGTTTCGAAAGTTACCCAAGTCGGTAAGGGAACCTTTCACCCTCCTCTTTTTAATAAGACTTCGTTATGTTATGTCTTTTAATCTAAATCTTATTATGTTGGGATATGTTCTTATATATCCTTAATGATTTAAATTTTATGTCCAAGTGATGAGATACCCTTTTCCCTCTCATCAACTCATTTTATGAATTTTAAAAGTGACGTCGTTAGGCTGTCGAATTCTTGCAAGGGAACTTATGAACTCAATTTCAATCCTTTGGATTAAACATGTACTCCTTGAATATGGCATGATATGAATATGTGTGAATGAATCTTATTGTTTTACAATTAATATCCACTTATATTGGGTTTATTTATATTTTTCACACATAAATTATGTAATTGATTTATCCTTAATATAAGGATAACGACTTTGTAAGGGAATTCGTCTCAATATCCTTTCATTGAGGAATATTTTGTTTTATAAAAAACTTTATTTTATACAGTGTATAAACCCCTTTTAATTATACTTTTATTCAAAAGGAATCTTTTATATACGAAGCATTTTAATAAATGACAAAAAGTATGTTTCTTTTTAACATATGTGGTGACAACGACCTTTCCACCACCAGGAGTATTATTTTATCTTTGGCTTCCTAAAAAAGCCGTAATTTTTTTAAAAGTAAATAGATACCATAAAATCTTTTTTGTATTTTGGTATTGAAAATGGATTTGAAAATGGATTTTTTATGTCAATATATTTAAGTGGTATATTGTTATTGAAATGTGGAAATGTTTTCATTCTTTTATAGTTGTCTTATGTGTTATGATTTTGTAATGGTAATTGGACATTTGATGGGTGGTTAGGTGATAAACCATATGACGGGTGGTTCCGTGAATACCAAGATGGGTGGTTACATTATAACCTCCAATTCATTGGGTATGGAAGTCGGTCGTATGTCTATTCCATGTAGTGATATGTGTGGAAGTCGAACATATGGTTATTCCATTTAAGTATGTTTATGTCCCAAGATACCATTATATGTTATGTGTTCTTTATCTGGGTTTATGGTAATCCATTAGTTATAAAGGATAAGTGGTGATCTTCTATTCAGTGAAGAGTATTTACTACTTCGTAAAGGTGAAAAGTATTACTTTGATAAAGTATTCATGGTTTACTTGTTGTTCTGAAAAAACAAAAAAAATTCCTTCTTTGTGTATCCTTTACTGGGCTTTTTATTCTCATCTCATGTTTTTGAAATGTTTTCCATAGGACTTAAAGATGAATTGGGTCAAGGATGGGATCAAGGAAAGACATGCTATCTAAAACATGGAACTAGACATGTTTCTTTTTAAGAGTTTTTATTTTATGGAAACTTAGTAGAAGTGTCTACTCTGTAATCTTTTGAGATGTAATAGTTATGTCCTAATTATGTAAAACTCTAAACCTAAAAAGATACTATATGTCAATTATTAATTTAATTCATGATTATGTAGTGTTTTAAGGCTGGGTCCTTATAGTTAGTATCAGAGGGAGGTTTAGATAAGTTTAGAGGTTAGGGTATCCTTTATGCCCAAGTGACATTACCATAATGGTTAGGATTTTTGAAAGAGTAATAGTTTTAGATAAAGTGAATGAGTTTATGATAAAATGAATAATTATATCATAGTATTATATGATTATTATAATGATATACTCACACTGACCTTTTTGGTTTTAGTAAATGGTTGTATCTTGCAGGAACCAAAGTGATAGTGGATGTGAAGAAAACTGTGACGGTTTTCTGAAAGAACAACTGAATGATATAGGAGCTGTAATTAGAACACTTGTGGTTTTTCTCAACCAAATTTTAGGATTCATGATTAACCACTTGAACCTTGGTGAGTTCTCTAATTCATCATGTATGAGATAACCAACTTGATGTGGAAGTTCAGGTAATAATTATAAAGGTAGCCATTTGGGTTTATATGATCCTTACTTTTGAGGTAATTATGGGTTACTATATGTTATGATAAAAAATAAAAGGCATGAGATAAAAATGAGGTTAAATTATGTTATGGTTATTTTTTATGATTTTATCTATTTTTGGGGAATGTTTTGAGAATTATATAGTTTTGGAAAAAGGACAACACGCAGACCGTGTGACAAACTGTCGCATCGGACAAAGCTGTGGGAAGCGAACCCACAACCAAAGTGAAACTTATTTTATTTGGAGATAAATGTAAATTTTTACCTTGGAAGACTATGTGATTAAATCCTTCAAATATTTGGGTTTCAATCTTAGTTTGGTTTAATTTGAAGAATTTTATGGAAATTTTTTTTTATCGAATGGTCTTCGTTGAACATTGGGTTTTGTTGGAAAAATTTTGGAGATTAAGAATAGATTTTCTTTTTATAAAGGATTATCCTTTTGTGGATTATCTGATCTTATTCTAACAATTTTGGTTTTGGTAAGGGTATAAAGACATGAGAAATATATAGTTCTCTTTTTTGGATTAGGTGATTCTCTAGAAGTTGATTATAGCGCTCTTAATGTGAACAAGTCATCCTAAATACTCATCTTTTGGAGAAAATATGAGTTTGTGTAAGAAATCTAGTAATAGATGAAAGTCTACATGACAAGTAAGTATGTTTTCTTATGTTTTAGTTAATATCATAAATAAATTCCTCAATTAAAGGTAACTTAAAACAAAAAAAATTTCTGATAATTTTTCCTACCGGGGAATCAAATACTGTTTAACCCATCATAAGTTTTTGATTTTCTGGTGGTTAACTTTCTCCTAAACATGTTTTCTATCACTCTCCATCAGAGAATGACTGTTTGTTTTTTTCTTCCATATCCATGTTTTCCTACATGGAATCCTAGTATGGGTTAACTCAGGTGACCATTGTACTTCTATTTCTTTCTTTTAAAGGGATAGTCTAATTTACTCCTTTTTTGATGTGGGGCTTTCAACGAAGTTTCCAAGCCCAATTTTAAAATTACGAGGACACAATTCCCAAAAGGGGGGAAGGATGTAATACCCACAGTAAATAAAGAATATTAAATTTTCATATTTATTAATATTTGTGAATAAAATATTAATTTTACTTTAAAGGGGTTTCTATGTTCGATAGCTTACCCAATACGCAACAACGCGTTTCTTTGAAATCTTACGTTGCACACTAGTAATATAATAATATTATTTTAAATGGTAATTAGCATGTATCCGTTGTATTGGCGGGAATGAATATAAATAACTAAAATATGATTATTATATGTTTGTTAAATGTTTTTACATTTATCCAATAAAAGATAAAGGCTTAATATAAGAAAAGAATTCAATTTTAGGCATAGATACTCTAATATTCACTAAAAGGTCGACTTATCGCCTTTTGATGGCGAACCCTCTTCAAATATAGTTTTGGTCACTCATATAAATTCTATTGGACCAAATAAAATTCTTCTTTAGAATCGGGACATCAAAATTTACTTTGTGTAAATTTTTGGTATTTTTCCGATAAAGTTCATTTTTTAATGAATAGTGAAAACTGTTGTATTTTAATTCAAAACCCCTTTTTAATATAATTTCTTTCAATGATTATATTATCTTCTGAATTGGTTTGAATGTAAAATTATAATATATTTTTACCATTTAATCCAATAGTGGTCATTGGAATTAATTTCACTTTGAAATTGGACTTAAACTAGTGTCAATATTTTGATATATATTGTGTCATAAAAACACGCTATTTGTTCTGACAACAGGAATTAATTATTAAATTAATTAATTCAACTTATAGGTTTTTAATTTTCTAAAATAGGCATCATTTTTTAATTCGGAATATCAAATATATCTTAGGGTGATTTTCTGGTATTTTTCTGAAAAACTTCAATTTTTATTGAATAGTGAAACCAATAAGTGGTAGTTAAAAAAACTGATTTTTCATTTAAATAAAATTTTACCACCTCTATGATTTGAATTTAAAAAATATGATATACATGGTTGTAATTAGGATGTAAAATTTGGTTCAATGGGATGAAAATATTTTTTGGCGAATAGTAACTTTTAAGTTTTATTAATCGCGATTAAAGGTAATTACTGTAATTTAAGGAAAGGATAATGTTATAATAATATGAAATGACCTTGACACATGTTCTACCCCTATGGGATGAGTCATGGACGACCAAGAAAATCCATGGGTCAACTTGGGGACCCCACGGAGCCACTTGCGTAAAAAATGACATTAATAACTTTTTATTTAAAGTTAAAATAAAAATGTCACAAACATGTATTGTTTTACTAAAACAATTTTTACATGGGGTTATACAAGTCATATTTTTAACTATAAATATTAATTACAAGGATAAAAATATTTCCTACATCATGGTATTTTTTTTATAATTTTTAGACATTAAATAAATTAATTTTTTTATGACACCATGATGATGCAGTGATTACCTCATTAATGAACGATTTAAATAAAATGAGAAAATAAGGTAAAATATAAGACTTACACTTGTCAAAAACCTATTGGATGGGTGGATTTATAACCCTTATCACCTTATCCTAGAAATATATAATTGTGGGACCTTTAATATCTGAAAATCATATTAATATAAAGTAACATTTCTTGACATTCCAAGAGTGCCCCTCCTCCCTCTTATAAAAGGCTCCCACCTCTACCTCCTTACCCACACCTCTCAAGCTATTGGATCGGCCAAGATTTGCTCATTTTATCTCTTCACATCCCTCTCTTCATCCTAGAAGCCTTCCCTTATGAATAAATCTCTTTGAGAGACCCTTTTGCTTCAAACCAAGGGGAGTTACCCGATTTAAAGGTAATGTCTTCTCTTATGTTCATTTGTTTTATTTTGCTTCTCCAACCCCCTAAACTATTTTTATTCCTTTATTTTGTAACAAAACAAGTATATAAAATATACTAGGAAGTTGTTATGTGAATGATTCTAGCTACACTTACACACAACTTTGTCTAATGGTTAAAGAACATATTGTATATGTCGATGGAAAATTACTGCCTCACGAAACGATGATTGTTCAATCTTCTCTTAACATCTTTAATGGTGGCCATTATGATGTCACTGTATTTTATATATGATATATATGGTATTTATGTTTTCTATATGCGTCTGTATTTTATATTTAAAACATACCTTTATGCTTTTCATGTTGTGAAAATGCGATAATTTCATACGAGGAAGTGTGGACTACCGCCCCCTCAAGTGATGTGACTCATTAATGCAATACATGAATGTATAAAGAATGAAATTAATGAACATATGTGACCTATAGAAAATATATATTATACTGTAATTATAATATTTATATCTCTCAATTATTTTTTAATTCCATTAATATGAAAAAGAAATGAAAGTAGCGTTAATGCGTATATACGGCCTACCGTCTCCATGAACGGTGAATTTCATTTATTTTTATCTCCAAATGTTATGGAATAGTATAAAATGAATATTTAATGGATATATATGATATTTAAATCATTAATACTATTCTGGAGATGATTTACTTATAACTACATGGACAATCATTTTCAAACAAGTTCATTTTTGACTCATGTACCAAATATCGACAAAAACGTCTGATATGAACTCACATTATTAACCAATTATTAAAACATTATAATATGTGATATGAAATGAATAATAATCTTTAAAATGATGTCCTTAAGCAATTATAAATTTACCACAGTGTATTATTCAGGAATATAAAGAAATGAACAAGACAAGTCGGACTTGAGGCAAGGGATCTTACCTCTCTCTTTCTTTTCAAGTACCCTCTTTTATGTCATTTCATTTATGCTCCATGTTATTATATTGGAGGATGTTCTTTTATATTCACCATACTGTAATTTTTATTTTCATATGATTAGATATCCCCTCTTACTCTCATCAATTCATTTTTATAATTTTTATGTGGCGAAGTTAGGCTTCCGAATTTTCGTAAGGGATCCTACCTCTCTCTTTCTTTTCAGGTACCCCCTTTTATGTCAGTTAATTTATGATACATGTTCTTATTTTGGATGATGTTCTTTTATATTCAACATAATTTAATTTTTATTTTCATATGATGAGATACCCCCTCTTACTCTCTTCAATTCATTTTTAGAATTTTTAAGTGGTGTCGTTAGGCTGCCGAAATTTCGTAAGGGATCCAACCTATCTCTTTCTTTTTAAGTACTCTCTTTTATGTCATTTATTTTAAGATTATATTTCATATGTTTGGGGTTGTTATTTTATATTCCTCATTATTTAAATTTCATGTTCATATTATGAGAGACCCTATTTGATCTCATAAATCCATTTTTGGAAGTTTTATGTGGCGCAGTTATGCTGGTGTGTTTTCATAAGTGATTTTTCATCTCACTTTTATTCCCGTGAGATTTATGCTACATTTTACACCATTTACTTTGAGTGGTGTATGTAATACCCATTATTATACTCTTTGTATAATATAATTTCGTTTATGAGTATTTACATCAATGTTTTATAGTCCTTCTTTCATGGGGTGTACATTTCGAAAGTTACCCAAGTCGGTTAGGGAACCTTTTACCCTCATATTTTTAAAAATACTTCTTTTTGTTATGTCTTTTAATTTACATATTATTGTGTTGGTATATGTTCTTTTGTATCCTTAATGATGTAAATTTTATGTCCAAGTGATGAGATATCATTTACTATCTCATCAACTCATTTTATGAATTTTAAAGTGACGTCGTTAGGCTGTCGAATTCTTTCAAGGGAATTTCTTAACTCAATTTCACCCTTTGGGTTAAACTTGTACTCCTTGAATATGTCATTATATGAATATGTGTGAATGAATCTGATTTCGTTACACTTAATATCCACTAATATTGGGTGTATTTATATTTTTCACACATAAATTATGTAATTGATTTATCTTTAATCTAAGGATAACGACTTTTAAGGGACTTCGTCTCAATATCCTTTCATTGAGGCATATTTTGTTTTATACACAACTTTCTTTTATATGGTGTATAAACCCCTTTGAATTATACTTTTATTCAAAAGGACTCTTTTCTATATGAAGCATTTTAATAAACGACAAAAAGTATGTTTCTTTTTAATGTATGCGGTGACAATGACCTTTCTGCCACCGCAAGTATTATTTGATCTTTTGCTTTCTCAACAATCCGTAATGTTTTTTAATAGTAAATAAATACCATATAATCTTTTATGTATTTTGGTATTGAAAATGGTTTTGATAATGTATTTTTTCTGTCAATATATTTAAGTCATATATTGTGATTTAAATGTGGAAGTGTTTTCATTCCTTTATAATTGTCTTATGTGTTATGATTTTTTAATGTAACATGGAAATTTGACAGGTGGTTATGTGATAAACCATATGAAGGGTGGCGCTGTGAATACCAGGATGAGTGGTTATGTTATAACCTCCAATGCATTGGGTATGGAAGTCGGTCGTATGGCTATTCCATGTAGTGATATTTGTGGAAGTTGACCATATGGTTATTCCATTTAAGTATGTTTATGTCCCATGTTACCATTATATGTTATGTGTTCTTTATCTAGGTTTATGGTAATCTTTTGGTTAAAAATGATAAGTGGTGATCTTCTATTTAGTGAAGAGTATTTACTACTTCGTAAAGGTGAAAAGTATTACTTTGATAAAGTATTCATGGTTTACTTGTTGTTTTGAAAAACTAACAGTTTTCCTTCTTTGTGTATCCTTTATTGGGATTTTTATGCTCATCCCATGTTTTTGAAATGTTTTCCACAGGACTTAAAGATGAATAGGGTCAAGGATGGGATCAAAGAAAGACATGCTATTTAAAACATGGAACTAGACATGTTTTTTAAGAGTTTTTATTTTATGGAAACTTAGTAGAAGTGTCTACTCTGTAATCTTTTGAGATTTAATAGTTATGTAGTAATTCTCAAACACTCTAAACCCAAAAATATCCTCTATGTGAATTATTCATTTAATTCATGATTATATAGCGTTTTAAGGTTGGTTCCTTATACTAACGATCTTGTGTAATGACTGATGATTTTACATTTTTCCCAACAATTTGAATTATGAATTTTGATATTTGAAATTTGAATTTAGAACTGGTCTTTGTGGTGGTTTGTGTGGTAGTGGTTTTTATAAGGTTCTCACTTATCCAAAAAGTGGTTTTTATAAAATACAAAAAATAGATTTTGTGAATATTAAATATTCATCCAAAATTTTAACAACTAAAAAATCCATGAAACTCTTGTCCTTGGGTAAACACCCTATTTTAGAACCAATGGAGTGTTCAAAAAAATTATCTAAGATCTCCATATAGGATAAATTACCATTTTCCCCTTGAAATCTACTTGAGAGTAAAAATTAAAAATTCCCCGTTTTTCCTTAAACTATCATGACGTTGTTCATGGAACCCACTATAAATGAAAATATAACATATTTACCTGTGGATTTTCATATATTAATCAAGAGTGAGAAGATGAATTTTTGTCACTATTTTCATAGTATTAAAGTACCCTATGGATATTCTTTAAATGTGAAGAATTTGGTGTCATTAAATGATTGTAAATTAATAGGTATGAAATGCCATGACTGTAATATACTAATGAAACAACAGATACCAATCACATGGTGTGGTATGTTTCTAGCACCTTCTAGAAAGACTGTCATCAGGTTATGTAATTTTTTCAAATCTTTTTTTAGAAAATTCATTGGTCAAAATTTGTTAGATGCATTGGAGAATGAAGCTTCTATTATACGTTGTCAACTAGAAATGTATTTCCCACCTGTGATTTTTTGATATAATGGTTTATCTAGTAATTAATCAAATGCATGATATAAGAATATGTGGGCCTATCTATTTATGTTAGATGTATCCTTTTGAAATATATATGAATATTTTGAAGGGATATGTTAAAAATTCTCATCAAACAGAGGCATCTATTATTCCAAATTATGTATAAAAAGTGGTGATTGAGTTCTATACTGATAATTTTTATGAAGTGGAGCATATTGGTCTTCCTATATCTCAATATGTGATAGTTGATAGTTAAGGTATAGGTATTCGAGGCTTAAAGGTAAATTTCATTCCATGTATTGATGTGATGTAAGCACATTTATAAATTTTGAATAATACAAATGAGGTCCAACCATATATATCATCACATATTGCTGAATTAAAGTTATCATATCAGAAAAGAAATCAAAATTGGTTGATGATTGAGTATGAAAAGAAATTTTTAATGGCTTAAAGAGAAATTCATGATAGATATGTCAGCATCATAAGCATTTAAATGGTTAGAAAAGGGGTTGTCTCTTAAGAAGATCACATGGTATGGTTTTGATATTAATGGGTCCACAGTTTACATGAAAAAATAGGATGCAAAGGGTGTCATTAAAAATAGTGGGGTAATGGTCATCGCTGAAGCACTGCATTTTTTTAGTGAAAAAAAGATAAAAACCCAATTTCTGTATCAACATCATATTTTGGAGTTCTTGAGGATATATGATAAATTGATTATACTAAATTTTTAGTCATGGTGTTTAAGTGAAACTAGACTAATAGTAATAGTGGTTTGAAATAGGATGTTTATGGGTTTGCACTGGTTTATTTGAAAATATTTATTTGAAAAGAGGAACCATTTATCATGGTGACACATGAAAATAAAATATTGTATATCATTTATCCATCAAATGATTATTGGTCCATCATTTTTCAAGGGAAAAGAATTCATATCGGTGATGAGGATGATGATGATGTTATGGATTTATATGAGGATTATTCATAAATTACACGTTTTTTGATGACAACAATGACAATAATGTAGTTATAGTCCATGTTGTACGAAATGATCATGATGAAGGGATACGAGAAAAAACTAAATTACTCTTCTAATTATTCAGGTAAATATTTATAATTTATTTCTTTTTTTATATTTACATCTGCAAACTCTATTTTTTATTAATTATTATATGTTTAATTATATATATTTGCTTATTTATATGACTTTTTATTAAATTTTATATTCAACAGTTATGGATAGACATTTTTTATTGGAAAACCCGACACACATCATTATGTTTTAGTTAAATTTACACATATAAAAACACTTTTTTGTAACTATTATAATTAAATTTATAAATTTTTCTATCATTTTTTAATTAATGATTATATTTAATATTTTAACTTGCATGTTTTTGGTCAATAATCATGACATCATTATTATTATTTTGAAACTCACACATGTGTGAAACAATTTTTTGACTTACATATTTTTTTAATCAATGTTTTAAATATTAATTTTTATAATAATATATAGGTACACATAATTTCATTACATTTGACTATTTCAATGGTATACACAAAGGAAGATGATCATTTAATTAGGTATATATCTTTTTAAATATAATTAAATATTCACTAATATAATTGTTTACTGAAATACAAATTTTTATTTACAAAAGATAGTTATAGGACTAATAATGTGCCTCACACTCATGCACCACTTATAAAGAATTATTCTCCTTATTTGGTATGCAAATAAATTTATAGAGTTGATAAACAAGGGATTACAAATTTACCAAAACTGTCACTTATTCATAGAGACCAGAGAATACAATTTAATCTTGATGAAAATAATAACCCAACTAGCCCAAATGGAACACATTTTCCCACTATTATCACCATGAAAAGTCATTATAGGATTATAATTTTATATCTTGATTTTAATTTCATAAAAAATACTAAGAAGTAGACATTGTGGAAGTCCACAATGGTAAAATGTCTCATTTGATTTATTTTTATCTTTTTTTTAAATCTTATATATTTTAAATGACAATTATTTAATTTATACATTTATAGATGGCATTCAATTTTATAAAAATAAAATAAATTAATAAAATGTTTATATCTTTAGTTGTGGTTTGATAGATATATTTCAAAGTTAAATTGATAAAAAATTATGTTTTTGGGAAGTTGCTGAATGAAAACTCATACCTCAAGTATGGGTTTTTAGATGTGGATACATGGAATATATTTTTTATCAGCTGACATGATGAAGCATTCATTATATAATAATTATTTTATATTTTAAAAATTATCATATATTATTATATTTATTATTAGTTTATTTTTATGCAGCATGCCTCCAGGAGATATCATCAAGAGATCCAATTTCAAAACATATTCCCTCATACTTTATCACGTGGAGGTTATCAATTATTGGAGAAGAAAATGATTGTGGAAAATTTTGATACATTAAGAGCTCATTATACTAGTGGTTTAGAATAGTTCCATTTTATTCCTCTATCTCCCCCCAATCTCCTTGAAAATTGAATAATAGAGAAGAATAAAAATGAAAAATATCTTATAGAGAAATCTAAGAAAGTAGTTGAAAACAAATATAAGAAATTAATTTTAATTTTCCATGAATGATTGTATTTTTTAAAATTATAAAAATAATCTACCATTATAATTTTTCATTTATGGATTAAGTTCAACATAAATAAATGAGGGGGAATTTTATCCCTAGTTGTAGGATGGAAATCCTAGCTACGACTTTAGGAAATCTAGAATAGCCTATCGCGTAAGAGTATTTGAGGCGGGTGTCAGTGTTAGGAAATTTTTTGTTCATTAAAGTAAGAAATCATGATAACCAAAAATATATTACTTAAAATATGAACTGAAATACTTGAAACGGTCCATGTATAATATAATTGAATCATCTTTGTAGGCTATGTTTGAAAAATTTATGAGATGATCACAACATGTGTAGCTTGTAGATCCTACATAGCCTACCTATCCTACCCTACTTGCCTACTCGAATCCATTACCTCCTCGTTCAGACCTGAACATATTCTGTGAGTTTTATATTGGAGATCCCCATGTATATATTTTAGTGTATAGAGTTATAAAGGTGTTTTGGTATTCTTTACATCACTATCCTATGTGGTTGTGTCAGGTAAGAATATCAATACATGATATTATTGATCCAACTAGTCTACTTCTATTGTTTACTTAGGAGGTTAGCAGAGTTGGAGATTGTATGAGTTATTATTTACATTGTTCATATAACCTTATTCATTATTATATATATGAGTTATGAATTGATTTTTAAATATTATTAACATTTGATTAAAAATAAATTATAATGATTTCTAACATTTAATTTTTATAGGAGTATCTAAAATCAGAAATAATTAGTATAAAAGAAATAAAAGTTTCAAGATCCAGTAAATTTAGATACTTATGAGATTTATGATGGTCTAAAAATATTATCCTAGGTTTCATCTTTTTTGGAAAATATTAATGAGTTTTGGATGATGTCTGATATATGTGGAAGAGAATATCCTTTCAGAATATTCAAAAACATTATCATAGATCTGGTTATTTTCTATGAGCTCGATGTTCCTTTGTTGCAATTTATTTCCATGTAATTAAATTTATGATTCCATTTTTCTTTATTTCAATAAATTTCATTACAAGTGACTTAATATATTACTAATTTGATTAGGTATCTCCACACTCTTCTTATTCAAAATTAGACCATTGGTGTTTATTTTATTATTGATCCAGAATTAATTTCAATTCCTATAAATTATGTGAAAAAAACTGCTAGATTATCATATATATCTAAGAGATTCTCAAATAAGAAGATTGGGTTCTATTTTTTTTCATTCCTCGATGGGTAAGAACACTAAGATAATTATGAACCACAATTTATTATAATTTCATCAATTGTGAACTTTTTATATTTTAAAGGTCATTGGATGTTAGGCGTATTTTACCCAAATGAATGTACAGTATATTGGTTTTTCTCTTTATTAGGTAGTGTTCATAAAAAATTTACCACCTTCTTTGAGAATTAAGATTTATTATTTTTATATGTTCTTTATTTTTAATTCTTATTGTTTATACATGTTAAATTTGTACATATATATGAAAATGTAGGTCATGGGAAAAGTTTAACAAAGATCATTTGTCAATAAAGTAGCGAAATACAATCCATTATGTGGAATAATGGTAAATATATTTTATATTAGATAATATTTTTCTTTTGTTTTATATATATATATATATTGGTTTTTATTTTCAATTTAATGTTTTATTATTGCAGTAAAATCATCAAAAATTAATGGTGGAATGTGGTTATTATGTTTTAAGATTTGTGTTTGAGATAATTACAACTGGGTCAACGATAAATTTAACAAGGTTAATTAAATTATTTTTTTTGTTTTATATCAAAATATTCTATTTTTTAATCTTATAATATTCATTGTTATTATAGATTTTCAATGATAATGAGTCGTATATGAATGATGAACTTACCCATATTCACCATTTTTTTTCAAACTATTTTTTAAGTATGATTGTGATTTCAATTATTAGGTATGTATCTTTTAATTAAAAGTTAAAAATATAAGTATTTCAATAATCGTAATCTTATTTAAATTGGTATGTTATGTTTATTTTTATATGGTTTTTATCTATTTTATAAAGTGTTATAGATTTATACAAAAATATCCACACTAGACAGTAATTTAAATTTTCTGGTATGTCTCTTTTAGTTAAATTTTTAAAAATAAGTAATTATCCAATCATTTTTTTATTGAAGTTTTTATATTAAATTTTTTTTAGGTTTCAAATTTTTCTAGAATGTCACTTTTAATAAAAGATAAATAATAGAGTATTAAGACAAAAAATATATACTTTTGTATATTGTGTATGATTTTATATGGTTGTTCTATGCTTTAGGTTATTATATTAGGCTGAGAACATAAATATTTCAAAAAAAATTAAATAATTATGTTTTATTCGTTTTTATAAGTTTTTTATCCTTAATTGTTATTGTTTATACATGTTTTTATAATTGATATATTAAAATATAGTTCATGGATATAGTTTAACAATGATCAATTATTGATTCAGAACCAAAATAAATTCATCAATGGGAAATTATTGGTAAATATATTTTATATTAGATAATATATGTTTATCTTATATATAAATATGTTTGTTTATATTTTCAAGTTAATGTTTTTTAACCACGATGTCATTGTACACCTCCAATTGAAGTAGAGCTCATCACTTTCAACTTTTATCATCCATATAAATCTCATAGTCCTCCTTCGTGACTGGTTATCTCCAAATTTCAACATACCTAATTTTATTTTGGATCTTTCTTTCAAGATTATTAAACATTCAGTCGTAGGTTTTAGTTATGGTTCTCTTCCATTACTGAAACCCTAATTTTCTCAACCTCGATTAATTAATCTTATAAGCTCTATGGTTCTTCAAATTTTTAACCCAAATATTATGTCCTTGGTTTTATTATACTTCTATGTTCAATGGTTCTTCCCTCTATGTGTTGCATGGTCTTTATTACAAGGTTTTAATGATAATCAATCATTGAAATTTTATAATTATTTTTCCTTTTATTTCCTTCAATATGTAATAAAAAACCTGTTACCTGTTTATTTTCAAAAGAATATTCCCTAAAAAATCAATTGTTATCCTTTCTTTTTTCATTTTTGGTAACTAAAACATGAGGGTTTACAAATAATACTGACTTCGTCTATATTTACTTCACTTGGAATGCAAAAAAATTCATCAAGTGAAAACATCTTATTCAAGTGGTTTTCTGATTTGATTAGTTTTTTGTTTGAACTATATTTTCTAACAATATTTGATTTTATAATTTCATTCTTTTTTGGTCTACCATCAACAACAGCTCATTCATTATTATTTTCTACCCTCAAAAATTTCTTTCACAATTTAAAGTCCTTTTAACTAAGAAAAATATGCCAACATCGTATAAGTGACATTATCATCCTTCTTAAATGAACAATGTTATTTTTTGTATCCAGTTTCCACCATTTTAAGAATTAAAGGGTATGTTTTCTTGCCAAAAACAAAACAAATGAAATTTATTTATATAATATAATTTTCTAAATATAAAATAATGCTATTTATTTTCAGTACATGTTGTTAAATAGAGTATTTCAGTAAAATTATATAGAAAAAACATTTAAATATGTGACATAAAAAACTATTCAATAAAAACTATTCCAATACATAAAACCACTTAATAAATATGAATTAAAAATTATTATTTTTTACTTTCATCATATTATTATTTATTTTTAAATAAATAGTTAGTTATTTTTGTGTTAGAAACTACTGTGTATTGGAAAATAATCACCCAAAATATACATTAATATACTTTGAAGTTGAGTCTCTAAAATGATAAAAATGTTCCCCTATTGGATTTTTTTAATATTTTATTACAACCCATAGATCTCAAATAAATAATCATATGTGATTAAATTGATATATATTTATCAAAACAAATATGTATTTGTCATAATATTAGCTTCAAAACTAATATTCATTCAAAAGATAAATATATTCCAATCAATACATTTTAAGAAAGATGTAATTTAAATAAATTGATGAATAAATTTCATTTTTGAACTACTACTATGATCCAACATATATCTAAGAGGTAATGTATTTATAGAGAATATATATATATATATTGATCAATATATATACCAAAACTAACATCTTATTTCTTGTATAAAAAATAAATTTTCATATTAGTTTTGAATTAATATTAATTACTAAATGTATGTTTTTTAGTTCAGAACTCAGATATACTATAAAAAATTGATTTGTATTAATGTGAACTATTTGTATTGATCAAAATATTATTTGAGAACCAATATTAAATGGAAAATATCACTATTTTCATCAATAAATATTATAATTGTCATCATCTATTTATTTTGATCAACATATATATTATTTCAGAACTAATATTGTGATATAACATATGTTAGAGTGTGAAATGTGACCAACAAAAGAAAATGCATATATATGTATTATTTCATAAATAAAATATTAATTTTAAATTTAGTAAATAGTTTTTCATTTTAATATATTATGTAACTATGTGATTGTAACTTTTTTCCCGCTTCAAACAAGTTATATGTGCTTTATATTAACAATTTTTGGGCATTGTATGCAAATTATTATTATATAGAATACAAATATGAAAAGTTTTGTCTTGTATAATATTTGAATTACATTACACTATGGGTTCTTATTTTATCTTATAATAAGTTCCATAATGCATATAAATTTATTTCATGATTTTCATCATAAAGATGTCACTCAAATAGGGCAGTCTGAGTGCTCTAATGTGAATGGTATGTGTCGATTACATTGATTTCTAACAGTGACTGCTAGTTGACTACAATTATATATTTATATATTTCTCTTTCATGTAGTAAAAACTCTTCTAATAGTAGAACATTGCAAGCTTAATTCAATTGGGTATCATTTCTTGTATTGAAAAAATGTCATTTTGAATGGTATATCTTAAATTATATATTCATTTTCAAAGTTTTTGTCATCTTTAAGTGTATATTCAAAGGGTGGAATTATTAAATTAATTTAATAAACATTATTTATTTTTTTTAAACGAAATTTTTTGAATTTTCTATATTGAATTTCATATTTTAAACTATATGTTCATTTATTTATTTTACTATTTATGGTTTTTACCACTTTGTTTGGTTTCTTCATGCATTCTCTATCTTCACATTTTCATTTTACAACTTCAATTATATATTACAAGTTATCTATTTTATTTTACATATAATTGGTTCATCTTACCATTTAAATATACACTTTATTAAGTGAGTTATGTGTTTATTAGGAACTAATGACTTTCCTTCATCATCACAACCTTCTTATGCAGTGTGGAAACATCCCTCTTCATGATCTACTCGCTCTCCTGGATCACTACCTCCCTCAATTTCTACTCCAGGATTATTTGTCTCAATTTTTATGATCCTCGACCTCCCCCACATCATGGGATTGCATGTGTATGTAATTTTTAAAACAATGGTTTAAAATATGATTTTATAAATTATACGGTTGGCCTTTATTAGGAAATTTATGTTTGATGTATGATATTTCATTGATAATAAAATATATTAAGTAGGTAGTTTTTACATAATGATATGAGATTTTATTATGGGTTTATTTTCATATTTTTAAAGACATTGATTTTTATGTGTGACTAAACAACCTTAAGTTTCTATATAGATTAATTTCTTGGGGTTTTCAATAATTTATTTAGCTAGGATAGTTAAAATATTCATACCCATTTTCTATTATCAGTTCACTAGATAAATATTGATCATGAATTCCATACTTTATAAGGTTTTGAAAATGTACATGAGGCATTAATATGGTTGAAATTGGTATGACACTCTACCTAATTTTTCCATATAATGATCTGTGTTTTTTAAAAAATCTTGTCCTTGTTTATACTTCCAAGTTTGACCTCACTTATTGTTATCTTCTCAATCACACTAAGTTTGAGGAATTATATGGATATTGTTCCTGAATTAAAACTTCCCAATTATATTATTGAAAGTGTTTTATCAATTATAAGTAGGAGAATATTATTTAAATTTTATAGATATCATAACAGTATTAAATGTTGAAAATTTTCATTTTATGAATAATATTTCTTATCCATTTCCCCTCTACTAGAAATAATTTTACTAAAAATAATAATGGGGATTTTACTTCATATAATGAATCAAGTATGTGTGTATAAAATTTAATTTTAAGATCATAGTTTACTTATAAATATATTCAATGTTTACTTGGTTTGGTTATTTTGTCTGAACATACTTCTACTCATATGTTTTTCATAGCCCATTGTCACATTTTCAACCATTAATGAACCATGTACCATTTGAAATACATTCAAATGTTTTGATTCAATTTGTGTCAAATTATGTAGGTATGTCATCATAAAATTTTATTTATGGATAATGTTTCTTACTTATCAATAATTAGGTTCACGTCTCTTAGGTCGTAAAAAATTTTTAGTCCCAGAACAACACCATCTTCTACTATATATGTTTTATCTTTAGTTTATGTTTTTTACATGTTTTTTTATTTTGGGGCATGTTATATATTCATTTTTTTAAATAAAACTTTCCACATTGGTTTTTTTATAAACCGATGTGGAATAATAAATATTGAACTTTTAATATTGGTTTTTTTAAAACTACCATTGAAAGTAATATATGAAAACATTCAACATTAGTTTTTATATAAATATGACATCTAAAAACACTTTCAATTTTTTTTATTACATAAAATCAATTTTGAAAGTCGTTAGTAATTTTTTGAGGTGTACTTTCAACATTGGTTTTATGTAATAACCTACATTGAAAGTCATTAGTGAATTTTTGAGGTGGAAATTCAACATAATTTATATGTAATAACCAACATTGAAAATCTGTTTAGATTTTTTCACATTAAAATAAAAATACTTTATACTTCATTTTTACTAAAAATTACATTAAAATTTCTATGATCTATTTTCAACTTTGGTTTATAAAAATCCGAATTTCAAAGACCCTTTAAATTCAATTTTTAGTTATTGTTTAGACATTGGTTTTATTAAATCCAATGTTTAAATTATTATTTATAATGTAAAATACATAAATGTTTATTAAAAAATATCATTAAAATGTAAAAAACCAATGTTGAAATATATTCTTCTACTAGTGAGCATTTCCTCACCCCCCTTAGGCAGTTTTTAGGATACTTCTTCACACACTTTTGATAAGTGGGATGTTGGGATTTTTTTCCACCATTAGATTTATCCATAATACCACTAGAATCAAACTCCATTTTTCCCTATGTTTAGTATTATCCTTAAGTCTTTTACTCATGTTTTCTAATCCTAATCCCAAAAATAACTAAATCTAGATCTAATACCGACTATGACAATCCATATTTTAATAAACTTTATTTCATGATTTATTATTTAAGAGTACAAATTATATATTCACAAAAGATTGTGAATCCTAGTTTATTTGGTAAATTAGATACATAGAACATCAACATGGTGCATAGATAAAATGACATTATTTAAAAGATCTAATACATGCTCTTATATTCCTTGGATCTTATAAAACTACATGGGATAACATAGGGAAGTACATAAGAAAGGTGTGCGCTATAAAGCCAAGTAAGGGAATAAATAAAGCATATAATAAGTTAAATTGGTAAATTTGAGACAAGAGGAATATCAAGGTATCATAATAAGGACGAGAATAAACATATTGATCAATGATGCATGATATAACTTGATAACATAAAATAAACGTGAGAATGTGGTGAAAACATTAAACATGAAATCATAAACATAGGTCAAAGTTAACTTCCAATAATTTATAATATGGTGAAAAAAGTATAATAATAGATTTGTTTTACTCCATAATCCAATATATAAAATCTCATGAGAATAAAACATTACTCAATTCATTGGAGAGTTATCTAGGTGGACTCATCATTTTCATATCATGTACATTCATTAGTGTTCCACGTGAATCATAAAACATAAAGATGCATTTCATAAATTTTAATATTGTGATAAAAGATTGTGGGTTATATGTATGGAAGTACCCATTAAATAAATTATAATTATATCTAGGTGAATACTCTTGAGTGTTATGGGCTATATGTATGGAAGTACCCATTAAATAAATTATAATTATATCTAGTTGAAAACTCTTGAGTGTTAGTGAGGATGGGTATTTACAGAAAAAATGTTTAGCATTGAAAAATCACAGGATAATTCAGGCAGCATAACGGGGGGTATGTAAAGGTTCATGAGAGGTATTTATTAGAGTTAAATTGACCTCTAATAACATTGAAATTATAAGTGAGGTAATAGTGATTTTTGAAATCATATCCCAACATGAAAAATTAAAATAAATGGTATAATATAAAGGAGGTGCTTGAATAAAGAGGAGAAAGAGAGGGTCCCTTACCTTGAGAGGGTGTTTCTAAAAGCTTGGTAAGAGCTTCTTGAGGGATTGGGGTAACCTTAGGAGTGATTTTTATGTTTAAGTGATGATTAATACAATGATATAATGGTTATTAGTAAAGATAAATGGGAGATTTTGTGGGTTTATATAGCAAAAGAGAGGATAAATCTTTATTAATTTCCAAACATAGGTTTTGGACTCTATATGATAAAGTAATAAAAACCACAAAAAATACCAAGGTTTTTCCCATGGTTTCTACCAAAGTAAATTGGTTTTAAATATTTTACAATTTTAAGAATCAGTCTCATTAAAATAATACCCTTGGTGATGTGTAAGTGAGTCATGTTAACAAATAATTTATTTTGAAACCTTAAAATATAATATAACTTTTAGAGGATTCATTAAGGATTTATTAAATTACTAAAATAATTTAAAAACACATTGTTTAAGGGGAAATGTGTATTTGGTCGTGGGTAGATTTAATGGAATATATTACATCACTTTTAGGTCATTATGATGTCATAATACATATCTTATATTTATACCATATTTAATTTTTGACCTAAAAAATTGATTGTCTCCAAAAATTATAAAAAATTACCCTAGGATAATTTTTACATAATTATTTAAAAAAAATATTTATTTTACCCAAATAATTCTATAAGAATAATAATTTTCACATTTAAATCAAAAATCCACATTTATTGAAAAATATTGGGG